>JALPQI010000164.1:0-395000 GCA_025490895.1 Thaumatotibia leucotreta | reverse complement strand
CTGACCCCCCCATCCCCCTATACAGTATGACGTGATTAATGGACAAGCCCTTAAGCCGACAAACTCGAATAATAAATATCCAAAAAAAAACTATTGGGGTTCCTCCCCTACACGTGAATACAATGTGGGTTATCCGTGAATAGGTATTTCAAAAAGAGTATAGGTTTTTTCCAAATTCACTATTTCGAAAAATATGAAAAACATCTTACATATTTGGCTTAAGGCATGCTGATAGATAATACTAACTATCCTGAACATAATTGGTCTAGCCAGTTTCGACCAACTACGGAACGCTAATACTGAGCATGGATCGACATGCACTTGGCCGGTTTTTTTCCTCATGCGTTATTTTTAGGGTTTCGTAGTAAACAAAAAACCCTTATAGTTTAGCCATGTCCGTCTGTCCGTCTGTCTGTCCGCAGCATAGCTCAGTGGCCGTTAGTACTAGAATTTGGTATACATATTAATTATGCTAACAAAGTGGTAGAATAAAAACTTTGGTGGGCTGTGGGTTTAAAAATAAAACCATTTCGAACGTAATGGGCCTAGCCGTTTTCGAATAACTACGGAAACCTATACTGAGCATGGCCCGACATGGTCTTGGCCGGTTTTTTGATATTGTATTCTCGCCATTTTCCGCAACTCGACATCTAACGTGCCTATTTTGCGTGATCCCAACGCTGGCCAAATATTTTGCTGCCGCAATATTATAATTACAAGGTTGTATGTTACATTTTTTCATAGTACCGTGAAACTAAGTAGTCAACATTGCCCGCTTTTTTCGGAAATCCTAAAATATCTCAAAAAAATATATGAAACCTTGAAGTTTTTTCTGCTCAGCATGTGCACTGTGAACTGTGATCGTACGAATCGGCTCACATGAAGAAATAATTTTTAGATCATCATTTAGATCAGGTTTTTGTCGTTTTAAGGTGCGTGCAAACCAAAAGAGCATTCGCTGTTCTATCCCCCGCTCTACGAAATCAACCAATCACGTTTTGTGTAACGATCGAATTTCGTAGAGGGAGGTTAGAATAGCGAATGTTCTTTTGGTCTGAAAGCACCTATAGAAGGCGAGCAAAGTAATCTCGTTCTTGACCAACATTGCCCACCTCAATTTAGTGCTTAAAAATAGCTCGTATGACAATAATACTACGATCACAGAAGGTTTTTGGGCAATTCTACCAGTTCATGTTTATAACTCAGGGATAAGTATAAACAATTTTGAGTAAATTGGTTGGGCAATGTTACCTACCCGTTTTCGCTCTTTTTCATACAAGGTCTACTAACGCAATTCGCAAATGCTAGGGTTGTCACTTTTAAGTAGATATCTTAACTAAAGACGTTTAACTTTTGTTCAAAGTATTAATATACTAGTGAAGTAAAACAGTCCAAAATGTATTATTTGTTTTAATGCAATAATAATAAAACCGTTTTTTGAATGGGAATCAAGATAATATTATATTGATATAAATATCAGCCCACTAACGAAGCAGCAGACAACGAAACTGACAATTGAGAGTATAGTTATTGGTTCCGAACATTTTGTACACGTAAAATAAAATAACGGAGTTATAAAAACGTAATTTACTGAAAAAAACATTACCCACCGCTATTTTCATAAAGTGGTAAAACTTGAAAGTGACAACTGTAGGCTATTTTTCATGATGGGCAATGTTTTCAATGTCCGTTTGCTAAAGTACTGGATAAAATTGCCCAAAGCCATAACTTATTTTCTGATTAGCTTTTTCCAATAAAACTACTATCAATGTAATCTACTGTTGTCATTTTATTACAGGTCATGGGTTTTTTTTCATTGAATACCACCCTGTTTTGAGAAATTTATGTCTATATTTTGCCAAGATTTTGCCCGCCAAATAACCAACCTCACTCAAGAAGCTCTAGCAAACAACTGGATGAAGATAGACGCAAATGTCATACTTGGTGTTGCTTCTCACATAATCTATTTTATACTAAAAATAGTTAGGCCGCCATAAGAATGTAATTTTTTTCTATAATAACCAATTTATTTAAAATTCAAGTTTTGGGCAATGTTTCCCCTGGAGACAAAGTGGGCTAATTTTACGGTAGTAATTCTATGTGTATTTAGCTATATTTTACTGAAACCTGTATCTTAATACCTATAGTCAACTAATAGTCTAAAATTCACGATATTACATGGTTCTATGTTCTATGTTGTGGTCATATAACTTACAAGGGCAATAAGGTTCTATGTTTGTTTGATTGATATTATTGTTATCATATATAAAATGTACTTAATATTTATAGTCATATACATTGAATTTAGGCTGTGTGGTGCGGCAGTAACAATATATTTGCCACCTACCAAGTTGGAGAACTTTTCCGATGGGTGTTATAAGAGTCGACTAAGGGACGGTACTACGCTGATCCAATTATTTGAGATGGAGGCAGGGCAGCAGCCTCATCATAATGGACACATTACTGCAATCACCAATCCGTTTGCCCAGCGTGGCTATTATGGGCATTATGTCATTTATGTCCTAGCTAATGTACCCATACGCATAAATAAAATAATAGAAGAGGCCCACGTCAAGACCACTGTTACTGTATTAGACTGATGATGTGATATTGAATTTGATAAGAAGGTATCCTTTTACCATTAAAGTGTATTTATCTCATAAAATCATCTATAGGTACTCATATCCATCAGTATAAGCATAATAATCTTATTATAACATCGATCGACCGATCTTTTTATTAGAGAAACGTAGCCTGCATGCATCGTGTCACTTATATAATGGTGTTTCATACTTAATCGCTCAAATCAAACTAATGAGGTGCCGTGTTCCACAGCCTTAGATACCATGGACCCTTTGATATTAAGACACCTGAATGGATGCCTTGGTATACCAGCATAGAAGAAAGTGGAAGATGCCATGCCAGAGGACCTAACCCGCTTATGTGCCAGCCATCCTGGAACCCTTTGATATAGCAAGAATCCTTTTCCCTTTGAGATAGCAGTGATGAGTATTTGTTGCGTTGCAACCTCAGTGCGCAAAAGTACTCGTTATCATCAGATCAGCTGTGGTCATATACTCATATGCTGACTCCAGCGGCAGCGGTGAAACGCTGGAATGTGGAAGACCAAGCTAACCACGAATAAATAAATATTAATATATATAGTCTTTTTCCTTTTTTAGTTTTAGTAGGTACACACGCCAACCCAGTTAACTCTATCAAAGATTTCGATTCTGGACCGTGTACGTGTTTCACTTAGTCGATTTGACCAAACTTTGATTCGAACTTTTGATTCCATAGTACTTTAGCACTACATACATATACAGGGTGGTCCAAACCTTGACGTCAAAAAATTTTTTTTAGATTCCTCACGTCATGAGCTATCAGAATATACCCCACGTATGTTAGCCGATTTTTTGTAGTTTTCGAGTTATGAATTTTTGAAAATTTTTTTTTGAGAAATTCTGAAATAAAGAAATTTATTCATAAAACGAAACATTTGGGTTTTTCAACTAGTTTCTTTTTGTAAAAGTATTACTAAAAATAAAGCATTTACTGACAAAAAAACTAGCGTCCTCACTTTGATACAAGTAGGATAAAAAATACCAAATTCAAAATTTACGTTAAAAACGCATCAAAATAGCATTAATGTACGTAAATAAAAAAAATAAAACATATCTCAAGGATGTTTGGTAATCTAAAGACTGCCCTAGACCGTAAACCTTCGTAAAAGCAAAAAAAAAGTGATACTTAATGATGAGGATTTTTCGGAGTAGTCGGTCAAATAAACTTAAAAAGAAGCTTTAAATTTTTTATTTAAAAATAAAGTAAAATTTCGTCTGTTTTGTTGTTCTTATCAATAAACAAAGACAGAAAATACCACGAAAACTCAATTTGTGCAGATATTGAAGAAATTTTTTACTACTTAAAAATTTTAAGCTTTTTTAAGTTTATTTGACCGACTACTCCGAAAAATCCTCATCATTAAGTTTCACTTTTTTTTGCTTTTACGAAGGCTCAAAGTCTAGGGCGGTCTTTGGAATACGAAAATTCCTTCGGGTATGTTTTATTTTTTTATTTACGTACATTAATGCTATTTTGATGCGTTTTTAGCGTACAATTTTGAATTTGGTATTTTTTTAACCCACTTGTATCAAAGTGAGGACGCTAATTTTTTTGTCAGTAAATGCTTTATTTTTATTAATACTTTTGCAAAAAGAAACTAGTTAAAAACCCAAAAGTTTTTTTTTATGAATAAATTTCTTCATTCCAGATTTCCTCAAAAAAAATTTTCAAAAATTCATAACTCGAAAACTACAAAAAATCGGCTAACATACATGGGGTATATTCTGAAAGCTTATGACGTGAGGAATCTAAAAAAAAAATTTTGACGTCAAGGTTTGGACCACCCTGTATATATATATATATATGTATATGTATGTGAGAGAAAGCGTTATTCTTCGAATAAAAGTTTGGTGAAACGCAGCCTTAGTTTTATTTTCAGTGACGTCTCAATTGTTTCTTCTTAAAATCTTGAATTGGTCCCGATCTGTCTTTGTCACCCATTCTTGAATCGTCATTTTAACTGGGGTCAACTATATCAACTTTGGTAATTTGTTGTATTGTTTATTTCATATTGCTCATTTAAGCCTTCGTCAACATCTTCTTTGGGTGTGTTGCTCTAACTACTATCTTGCTATACTATATGCTAACTATAAAAAAATAGTGACACAATCAGAACGGCATCAATTTAAGAACTTGACATACGACGACTGAGAGTACAGTTCGTGAAATATAAATTGGTAACTTTCTACCTACATTATAGTAAAAATAAACGTTCAATTTATATTTCTCGAACTATACTGTACGCTTAGCACATGATTGCTATGTCAGTATGTTATCGCTACATGTATAGATTTTCTATCTTTTACCAACAATATGAATAAAAGGGAGATGGATAATCTATCTCGCGGCGACATATTGTCGCACTGATCCTGTGCTAAGTTTACTGAGACGAACCATGACGATACCGCTGTCAATACAACTTTTACCTCATCATAACACTAACCTTTTCAATGCCACGGCAAAAACAGCAGCTGTCACTCCATCCACGCCACCAAAGTGTCACAAAGGAATTTGTCAAAAACTATAAGCAAGTGCGACTAGGTCTCTATTGATCTGTGACTTGTATATCGGTCTTTGGCGTTGAAACAGTGTTACCAACATAACCGTTATCGCCGTCCACAAGGTTTCAATTAGATTGAACAATGACTGATATATTGGTAGGTACTGATTAACAAGAGAGTTTCAACGCCAAAGACTATTTGTAAGTCACCATCCACAAAATAATATGTAACTATGCACGTGCGTAAAGTTCAAATTTAGCTTTTATAGTTATACGTGGCGTTGAAAAGGTTGAAGCAAGTCACCAGTCTCACGACTCACCAGTCAGCTATTTGGAATATAGTTGATTTTTGTGGTAAAACATGTTAGTTTATTAGTGTCTGCAAATGACTTTGCATTTATTCGTAACTCTTACACGCATCCAGTCCAATTGCCTTATTCATAAAACATCAAGACACATTAGTTAACTGTGTTGGCGATGAAATGATTATATGAACAGGCTGTGTAGCCAATATGCCAATCGCTAACATTCAGTCGCGAACGAAACTCAACTGTCTTCGTCACACCAATAAGAAAGAGTGACAGAGAGAAAACTACGATACACTACCTGCTCAGCGTAGCGTAGCGATTGGCACCAAAGAGAATAAAATCTTGGCACGTTAGCTAACATAGCTACGGACTCAGATCTATCGACCTCTTTTGAAAAGCAAGTTCAGTTTCTCAAAAGAGGTTGGTGACAGATTGCAAACTCTGAATTAACAAGCAACTCGCAGCTACGCGTCTTTTTTCAATTGTATAGATTAAAAAGAGAAGTGTGGCGGCAAGTTGATGTTAAACACATATATGCTAGCCTTGCTATAGGAATTAACGTGACTGTAATCATAACATTACCTCCTGATAACAGTAGGTAAGGACATTTTTTCGCCGCCAATGAATTGATATAACTGATAAAATATATGTTCGTTTAACACTACGAAGCTGATACTTACTTTGTTGAGTTAGTTGTTTACATGCAATTTGTTGCTTGGCGTGTGTTGCTCGCTTTTATTTTTTGACGTGGCGGTGAAAAGGTGAACGAAAAGGTGCCACTTTGTCACTTAAATTGATGGCTTTTCCTTTTGACATAGGATTTAAAACAAATTGGCAGATTGTAGTGTATTGCGTCCTTTTTCCTTAACTACGTTCGGTTATGCGTTTAAATTTGGAACAGATTTTAAATTTCTAGTGGGTCTCTATTCCAGTATCCATAAATATTAAAATAGTAAACGACACGAAACGTCATTTCAATACGTTTTCCTTATACAAACCATACGACATTCAATCTCGATTAATCGGAGAATAGGCACCACATGTGATCGTCTATTTGTTCAAATCAATTTTGACAGGAAAACCACTATTATTCCGTTCCCAAGAACACTAAACGTAGCGTTCGCGGCCAAAAACGTTTGAAAGAACATTAACCGTAACGGAAACTTTATAAGAAGAACATGACATGACAGTTCATCTCTTACAACAGAATTACGAAAACCGTTATTATTCCGTTCGTTGAGAACAGAATCGGCCATTAAGCGTTCCGTCAAAGAACATTAAGAAGTATCGGTTAATGAGAACAAAAACTTTATGATTATGGTTTGGGGTTGACGTATGGTAACGGTTTGAAAATAATAACGGTTTCCGATCCCTGATTGTAGGTACCTACTACTCTAAATGATGACCCATGTTATTAAATGGATCCCATATCAAATTTTAAGCAAATCTGTTTAGTTATTTTCAAGTTATATCATAGATTCGACAACACCAAGTTAGTTTTAACTTTTTACATACATATCATGTACCTATTTTGTGGTTAGTTTTAACTTTTTACATACATAATACATATTATGTATGTAAAAAGTTAAAACTAGCTTGGTAATGTGTCGAACCTATGATATAACTTGAAAATAACTAAAACAGATTGGCTTAAAATTTGATATGTTTTTCAGCTCTTCATATCATTATAGTCTTTATACCATAATATGGCCGAAAAACAGAGTGATTTTCACACTTGGATATAACACTATTATATGTCTATAGCTATACATAGGTATAGGTAATATTAGTAACGATTTGTAAATTGTATCATCGCAGAATAGGTGTAGGTAATCATGATTAAAACTACCTATAAAATTGTCCATTACGACACAAGTGCGAAAAACGTGAAATTCTAAACGAGTAGCGATTTTTTAAAACACGACCGATAGGGAATGTTTTAAATCGACACAAGTTACGAATTTCGTTATTGCACGTGTCTCGTACGACGTTTTTTAGTACAGATGGCCCTCCGAAGTTTTGAACCTGACTTAAAATGACCCACTTCTCACACTAGAGCCTAAAAAATGCACCATCTGTACTAAAAACATATAATTCTGCCGGTGTGTGTATTTTTAATAAATAGAAAACGAAATATTTCTATTTTTTATTCAGAATAATTAAAGTCAGACTTAAAAAACTCATACAATGATTCATATTAATGATTCATACTATTTGTGCCATAACACATTAAAATCACATAATAAACTCATCTAATGCAGTTTTTATGACATTGTCTCTTTCGCTGTACTTATCTTCCACATGAATGACATGGTCAGTCATTGATTTCCAATCTGAGGCAGTTATACTCGCGATCTTTTTTCATTCTTCTCCAACTCGCATAACTTTTCTACCGTATTTTTGACAGCGTTAACTCCTTCAACCTCTCCCAGACCTTCTGGTAAAAAAAACAAATGACCATTTTAAATCAACCTAACATAAATACAAACTTAAATCTATTATAGTCGATAGTATATTAGATAATGAGTACAAGAAAATTTATTGAATAAAGGTAAGTATCAAAATGGTACTACGTACTAACCTAGGAACACCGATATCGTGTGTAAACAATCATGTTTTTCCTTTTAAGCGATGATTTTCTCCTCTTGTTTCTCTTTATATTTAGTTATTATAGTACGCAGCAGCTTACGAACATTACTTTTCATAGTATTTTTCATCATAAACACCTTAAAACGTTGCAATTGTGGAAAGCGAGCAATGGGTGTCAAGTCGAACGAAAGACAGAACATGACGTTTGACAATTCAGCTTGTGATGCCATATGAAAACTTCCGTAAAAAACTCATTCTCAGCTTTCGTTAGCCAGACTCTAGGTAATTAGTACAGTACGAGTAGACTTAGCACAGGATTAGTGCGACAATATGTCGCCGCGAGATAGATTATCCATCCCTCTTTTATCGCTCGCTCGCGGCGACATACTGACAAACCAATCATGTGCTAAGCATACTGATTTCGAGAATTAGGTACGTGTGGTGAAAAGTGACTAAGTAATGCATGCTTTTATAAGTGCCTACATTTTTTGACTAAAGATACAAGAGTAAATGTTCTATTTCGTAAAATACGAAAACAATAGACTAAGTTTGGTGCCGGTAGCAATTTTCGATAAAAATAGAAACTCAGAAACAGTAGTTAAGGGTTCTCGCCTTACAAAATCTATGCCAGGATTCTCTTTTTTCTCTGCCTCGATTACTCATGAGGGTTGCGAAAAAGAGGTAACTTTGCTCACTAATGCTCTCTTGGGTGCTCTATCTTCCGCTCTTCGGATAGACGCCTGTAGATTTGTTCGGTAGATTTGCTTCTACGTTCTTCGACCTGTGTCAGAAGTAACGGCTGTGTCTTTTGCAGATCTTCTAGGTTATGTCGGGCCATCTATCCAAACAGTGACAGAAATCTTGCCATCGAACTCTTCAGATCGTGGTAGCTTCCAGGTGTAATCATAGAAAAAACCAAGATTAAGTGTAAAGTGAAAACTATTCAAAGTTCTCATGACCATCACGACATTTTGCAAGAAAATAGCTATCGAGGTTCGACTAGCGCATCTAGGACATAACATTATTCGATACTGACAACTTGGAAAATATGAAAGTTTTATTTAGTTCTCAAGGTTTCCTCGACTCCGATATGCTTTTAAGTTTACATTCCTTTGTCTTAACGGGTTCCGACCGCCACTTCAGCCCCGATTGTTTCGCGCTGTTTCACCGGACTTTTATTTTAACTTGCATCTCGGAAGTTAAAGAAAATCTGGACAAAGAAATTGCACGCTCATTTTTATACGTGTCAAGCAGCCGTGACGGTAAGGAGTTGGGAATATAACGGTGTTATAGAATAAAGGAACGTTTCGCACGTTTGGGAACGCTTTTTATTTTTGTCATATTATTAAAAAATATAATAGTCAGTAATATACAAACGTTGTTGTGTTGTGCGTTTCGTAGCGTGCACTTTTTAGGGTTCCGTAGCCAAAATGGCAAAAACGGAACCCTTATAGATTCGTCATGTCCGTCTGTCCGTCTGTCCGTCTGTCCGTCTGTCACAGCCGATTTACTCGGAAACTATAAATGCTACAGTAACGAAATTTGGTAAGAATATGTGTTGTATGAACCGCTACAGGATTATGATACTAAATTGTAAAAAAAACCATTAGGGTGGGGGCCCTCCATACATGTAACTGAGGGATAGAAAAAAAAAATTAGTTGTATATAAGCGTGTGGGGTATTAATAGAAAGGTCTTTGAAAATGATATGAAGGTTTATAAATCTCATTTTTATTTAAGCAAATCGTTTTCGAGATATCAGCTCTCAAAGTCTGAAAAATGTGTCCCCCCCCTCTATTTTTTAAACTACGCGATATAAAATTCTAAAAAAAATATATGTTATGCACATTAATAAACTCTATCAACGATTTTTGGTTTGATTCAATTATCTCCTATAGTTTTTGATGTAGGTTGATTTAACTGTATTTTTTTAATAATAAATTGATAATGGTACGGAACCCTTTGCGCGCGAGTCCGACTCGCACTTGGCCGGTTTTTTTTATTTGTATGTTTTCTTCGTTTCTGTATATTGGGCTTGTGTTTGTTACGAATAAAATTTCTATTTCATAGATAGTCGGCTTATTCTGCATGAGTGTCGGTGATCTTGTATGGTGGTTGTGTGAAACACGAAGTGTGTGGTATAAACAGACACGAGTTTAGGAAAACCCTTGATTTTAACCCGAATATCATGTTATATTTTACCACGCATAATGCGAGGACAAAAGACAATCTCAGCAGTACCAACTAGATCGAGCAAAACGAAGAAAAATACGAAGAAAAAAAGGTACTATGAAAATTCATTCCTGCACGTGTGCGGTAAAATGTCACCTTCTTTGCCAAGTCCAACCTAAAAAGCACCCTTTCTGAGCAAAATACATTGTAAAACTTATTTATTTCATACAAACCAAATATTCAAGCAATTAAAAAGATGGTTACAATGTTCTCAAGATACAGCCAAACTTTCATTGAACTCATGTAATAATATGTACCTACCTACACCTACTCAATATATTCACACTTCGACAAGTAACCCAACAGTCTAGGTACCCTTACATTACACGAACCTCCTAACTTTACACAACGCAGTCTTCGCTTATCGCTAGTCTCGAGAATGTAATATTCATTTTCAATACCATTCCGATGAATACCCTGACTGAATAGCAATTAGATTGAGCAAACACATACCGTCATCTTCATATACATGTATACAGGTTTGCACTTTATTTCAATGGCAAAAGGTGAAAGTGTGGATATATATTTATGGTGTTAACTATACAGGGCCACTCAGACGGAACAATATGAAGGGTGCAACCGCCACAAACAAAAGCTGGCATACGGGTGCTATGGAATTTAAACCGTTCAAGCCTTTCAGGGTACATGTGTTCGTATTAGAGATGGGCCAAATTGGGTATGCAACATACACGGCATGTTTTTCATGTCCATATTCATTTGAATAAACAAAATATGGCTTTAGGAGCATTCCGTGAAAACGTGTCGTAAGCGATCTTTTCAACACTTTTGAAAAATTTAATTAGTAAGCTGAGTTACAGTATCATAATAACAACATATCAAAGCTTTAAAACTCACAGTGTTTCCTAGTAGCTAGCATATTTTATTAGGATATATAGCTACCCATAGCGACACATAAGCGACAAAAAATAGACGTTTTCATGGAATTGTTCAATGGACTTGTTCAAAAAAATATAATATAATAATCTTATTTGAAGTTGAAAGAAAGAAAGAAAAATAATTTATTCAGTGCGCTTAAAATACAAACATAGGTACAAACTATAACATATCATTAATTTTAAAGCGTCACTGAAAAGGTTTTCACTCAGCTTTATGTCAAGATACTTGTTAGTACCTTGACGCTGGTCTTCCGGTAGTTGCGATCAATGACTAAATCAACTTTTATATTTTATCACAGTAGATTGGCCGTGTGGTGACGGCAGTAAAAATACTTTTGTCACCACCCCAATTGTTCCCGCGGGTGTTGTAAGAGTCGACTAAGGGATTGAAGTGTCAGCTGACGCCTAGTGGACACATTACAGAGAGATCGATAATCCGCTTCTCCACCGCATATCCGCGTCTATACGCATAGTCAGGAGAGGCCTACGTCCAGCATTGGACTGAGATAGACAGATGACAATAGAGACCAGCTCAGATGTTTGTTAGGACCCTGGCTGCTCCATTATATCTGATGGTGACTCTTGTCACCGATGACTCTCCACCTCTCTCCTCCCAAGAAACTGTCAGGCTTCAGAAGACTTCTTCTAGAATGCTCGTAAAAAGTTTCGGTGATAGCGGGTCGCCCCTGTACTCTTGTCACCGATGACTCTCCTCCTCTCTCCTCCCAAGAAACTGCCAGGCTTCAGAAGACTTCTTCTAGTATGCTCGTAGAAAGTTTCGGATATAGCGGGTCGCCCTGTTTAACACCTCTTTGAACCCGAAACGATGGACCGGAGGACTGGAGCTTAATTTCAGCTGTACGATTATTATATATTATTATGTTTTTAATTAAATTGACATAGGTTGGTCCTATGTTTTGGTTCTGGATACACTGTATAGTCTCAGTGGCATAACGCCTAGATTGTGGTTCCAGAGGAATGCGCACTCCACGTACTCAGGAATTCAACGTTTAAGACAATCTCGAGTTTCTCGGTTAAGACTTAAGATTATCAGTTCAGTCTGCGACCGCTGTGGGTAGAAACAATAACTTTCAATAATGATTCATCGCTAATATAGAGTTGAGACAGATTTTGAAGTTTCAGCTACGGTATTATCTTATCTTACATGCTAAAATGTCGAGATTATCAGTCTAATTTCGGAACGAGCTAAAAACGGTAAATCACCTGGTCGTATTTCTGGAAATCATTGAAAGTACCTAAATTAGTAATCGCCTGATACTAAAATTTTGGTATTAGTATCAGGAAACTACAGATACCGTTATATTATACCTTATGCGAATCATAAGTACACATATTTAAGGTCTGGAATTTCAAATCAATCGTGAATGTGAGCGGCGTGGACAGTAAATTACGCAAGTTTTAAACGTCTTGTCTCACGGCTAGCTCATGTTAAGAATCACGAAATGAAAAACAATTGATAATCTTTATTACTGTTTTACAATACACACATAACTTACATTACATTTTCGCTTTTGTTAGCTGATTCGGTTGCCCAAAGCGGATTATGGCCTCTGATACAAGAGAACACCATTTACCCCTATTTTGCAGCATACCGAACTAATGGAAATCAAATTTGGCTTTCTGAGGACGTTTAGAAATTTGGCGGCCTCGTCGTTTATTTTTTTTTATCACATTACATCATCAGCCTATCTCAGTCCACTACTGGACTGCCTCTCCCACTAACTATGCGTGAACGCATCAGGAGGATAACAATATAGGCAATGCCCATAATCGCCACGACAGCGAGACAAGCGGACTGGCGATCGCAGTAATGTGTCCATTATAACGACGCCCATTATCAATCCTTTATAAATGAATAGACAGTGATACTTCAATCCCTTAGTCGACTCTTACGACACTCGCGGGAAGAGTTGGGGTGGTGACAAATGTATTCTTACTGCCGTCACCACGAGGCACGGTTTTTTAATAAGTATATAAATAGTGTAGGTATATAAGATAGGTTTTTCACACCACCTATTCGAATACGGATCTTTTCTTCCCTGCTAGGAGGGATCAAAGTGGCACTTTTCTGTTCAAGGAATTTCTATTGCCAGCTTAAAAATGAAACATTACAAGGAAATATGAAAATAAACAGAACGTTCATAATTGATAAAAATTTCTTCAAAATCGATTATTTGCATAAATATTAAATATGTGACATATCTTTTATTTTTCTCATAGGTGGTGTCAAAAGCAGTATGTGTCACCAAATTATTTGGTCTTGGGTGTTAACGCTTGAATGCTTCATTACGCTCAGGATTCCAATTTAGAATCCCTCCCTACGGTCGGGATTCAACTGTGGAATCCGTCGCTCCATTCAGGATTCAATATACGCCCACGCCGAAATTATACCATTTTGATCCCTTGTGACACAATCTACTTTTTTTTTTATTGTAGTGACGATTTCTTAGCCAGCACTTCCGGCGCCTGAAGGAACATCGGCCGACGAATTCTAAACATGTCACTCCGCCCGTCAGGCGCCTCCTTTAATCAAAATGCAAATTCGAACGCTTCCGCGGTACCGTGGCGTGACAAAACGCCACTGATGTGTATTTTATGCGGCCTGAGGCACGTTTGCACCGAATAGCTTGGGCTTAGGTCTTGGCGTATTGAGAGATGAGCGCTAAGCTTTTATCTCGTGGATTTTTCTTGGAATAGTTCTAGAATCATAACTAACGTGAGACTGAAACATATTTACCCGAAACGGGATACTCAAGTAATTTAAGTCGATAATTGCTCAACATGTTTCAATTCATTTAAAGGATCCTCATCATGGAGTTCCCGTGACCAAAGCCCGACGACCCGACGTGTACTGCGGGCTTGCGCTCTGCTGGTACGGGTACTGGCCACGGGCAGCGCTGGCGGCCTGCCGGCGCGTTCTATTGGTCGCGGGTACTCCATGATGAGGATATGATCATCATCATCATCATCAGCCAATTGACGTCCACTGCTGGACATAGGCCTCCCCTAGAGAGTTCCACAAAAATCGGTCGTAAGCTGTCCGCATCCATTGGACACCCGAAAGCTATACCAGGTCGTCGCTCCATCTTGTGGGGGGCCTTCCCACGCTGCGCCGTCCAGTGCGTGGTCGCCACTCGAGAACACGCCGACCCCACCGGTCATCGGTCCTCCGGGCAATATGGCCAGCCCACTGCCACTTCAACCTGGCGATTCTTCGGGCTTCGGAGTAACCCGTTTCGCTAAATATTTAAATATGTTCGAGTATTTCAATTTAAAGTTGTTCCATCTTTTGTCAAATAATATGGGGATTTTCAATCCGAACACAAACACATTAAACACGAGGACTTTAGTTAGCTTCATGCAGATATCATCACCGTTTCAGCTGTAAGCCTTAAGACGTTCACTGCTGAATAAAGACTCCCCCACAACACAAAGAACAAAGAACAAAGTCCCCTTTGGACTATAGACCGGTCGGAAGCGACCTGCATCCAATGTATGCAGCGATCTTCATAAAGCTTAGCTTATTGTACGTTTTTTCTTGCCATTGCTTTTTCGGTACCTACTCAGTGTTTTGTCCGCTATTATTTCATGTTAGCTTCTCTTTTTTACCACAGCATTCTACAGCGTGCAGTAGTCGCCTACTTTTCTGGCAACTTCCAGTTCTTCTTCATAATTATATCCTTGCCTTGCTTGGTTGGGCAATTAACGTCCGTCCCCATTATGTTCCCTCATTATAGAATATCACAGCTCTTTTGCCTACGGAACTGTCACGAAATTATAATTAACATGTTAAAGATATTCAATCATTCAAGTAGGATATAAAAGATGCTGCATTACATAGAAGAAAACGAAACTACGGAAAACCACATATTCCTAAGATTCAAATACTTACTTTGTAATTCAAGATATTTCTTTACTAAAAAAATCGCATAATAAACTTTATTCATAAGCAGTTATCGGCAAACTGGTTATGAAACTTGAACAAAACTTGTGGAGCTGACTTAAAATAGTGCATAAGGCTATGAAAACACTAAATTTTCTCTCTGGCGAGTGTTGTATTGTAATATGCCAGCTCCTCAAATTTTGTTAAAGTTTCAAACCCATTTTGTCAATTACTGCTTATAGTTAAGAACATTTTTCAAGAAAGTGTCTAACCATTACATTTCAAAGATACAAAAAAGCCATAACCGCAACCATCACATGCGAAAACTATTTCCTTTTATCGCCTCGCATCTCTCAGATAAACACCCTAGCCGCGAACTATATCGCTCTTGACATCTTGTACCAGAACCAGTAAACAGACACTGACGGCAAAATAAATAACGCTCATACGTCGTTGCTTAGTTGCAATTTGCATCGAATTAGACGTTAGAAACACTTGCATTCAATTTATCTATGCGCTAATGTAATCCGCCGAGTAGAGGCTTTCATTCGTCTTGTCAATGGTGGGATGCAATGGCGTTATGTCATATCACTCATACCAGACAATAGCTTCTTATTAACATAGTTAATGCATCAGTAGTTCAATGCTTCAGGCGTACAGTATTAAATCCCAATGGAATCGCATTAGATTCAAACTATAGACGAGATCTGTACGCTTAGCACGTGATCGGTGCGAGAGTACCTACCTATATGTCGCTGCGAGATAGATTTTCTGTCTTCTACTGACTTTATTAATAGAAGAGAGACGGATAGTCTATTTCGCGGCGATATTTATTGTGGTATCAGTCATCCCAACTAGCAAAGAAGTCATATAAATCAAGAGTTATACGACCTTTAGCCATATAAGAGTTTTATAGTCGTTTTTAGTTAACCTGTTAGTCAAATAAACGTTATAAATCTGATAGTTTAGTCGTTCTACCAAATAGTCTAATTACTATGGTAAATAAACGTTTTTGCGACTTAATTATACAACAATCATGTAGAGGTTTTAAAGAAAACGTTTACTTAATGATGTTCAAATTCAAAGTTGTATAAACGTTTTCGTCGTATAAAGGGTTTTGAAAAACAGAACAGTCGTAATAAGGTCATTTTTACAACGACTACATAATTTTATTGTTGTATAAGTGATATCTTAAAACATTATCTCGACAGTTATATAGCGGTATTGAGGGTAACTTCAATATGACAAAAAGATATCAGCGGGACTGTTATCTACCTTTTATTCAACAGTTGGTTATATTAACGTCAAACAAAAACTTTGAAAAACATTTAGTTGTTGCCGAACCCGTTATATTCCTTTTATTGAACTATATGTTTTTAAATTGATTTTAAGTTACGGTTATAAAACATCATGCAATTTAAAGTCGATTTGAAATTAATATTATAAAACATCAGTCGCCATTTCGTGAGCATCACAGTACTATTTCAAAGAAAAAAACCATGGACGTTACATCGTGGAAACGGTACAAACGAAGTGGCGGACTAGTAATGGCGGCTTAGTAATGGCGGACAATTTGTAGTCGTTATAAAAACCTTTACTTAGGATAAAGTTATATTGTAGTCGTATAAGTATAAATTCATGACTTGTTCCAAAATGGCTAACCTTAACTATAATAAAATATGAAGAAATATTGTTATAAATTATAATTATTACGAATATATTAAGAGCGCAACAGCAAAAAACTGTATATCATCATAAACTTTAACAGTAAAGTGACCTTCCCATACGAATTCAGCTCACGCCAAATGTGCAAACGCTCAATATATAGAACAATAATTTCCATTACAAAACTTATAAAATTACCTTGTATTATTTTTCCGTACACTTTTTGTCACACACACCAAGTTTTGCGCGTATCTAAAATAAATGTCAGGAGCAGTTTTATAAATAAAACGTAAAAATGTTTAGCTGACTTAAAAGTCCGATAAGCAATGAGTAAGGATTACACTAAACCTTCTATAAAACAAAATGGTCAGTTATAAAACATTTATTTGATATTTAGGTCGCGTAAAGGTTTTTGTTGTACTCTTTATACAACGTTTTGGTCATTCCTTAATCGTTACAATACCTTTAATAAACGATTTAAGTCGCCATGCAAACCTTTATTTAACCTTTATCTGACCAATAAGTCTTATAATTTGCGCCACTTTCGCCTTTTATAACCGTTTACCTTACGTTTATATGACCAACCAAATGGGACTACAAGTTATATGCAAAACGTTGTCTCAACTTCTATATGACTATATTTTGCTAGTTGGGATGTGCTCATGTGCTAAGTCTACTGCTTTGTTATTTAATCAGCTTCTGAGTCGAATATTTTCTTATGTAAAGCATTAATTCTTTAGTCATTTAAACTACCATTAAGTCGAATCTAAAGAACCTGTTTTCTATTTCATCTGCAGCATTAAACGATCTTCATGATGTTCTTCCATTGTCATGTGACTTACATCACATCATCTCCTATCAAGTATGCCTATGGACGCATTGAATGGTATGTTAATGTCCGCTAGGCAAGCGGGTTGGCGATCGAAGTTGTGCGTTTCGTATGATGATTCTGCTGCCCATCATTAATCTTTTATAATTAAATGGGCAGTGACACTTTAATCTTTTAGTCGACTCTTACGACAACTATGGGAAGAGTTGAGGAGGTGACAAAATGTATTATTACTGCCGTCACTATACGACATCTTACATAGATATATGCATTCAAAATTGAGCTCATGCGGTAGGTAATCGGCAAGTGGAACAAAAACACGGAAAATTCGACAGACAAACATAGAGACAGGTGAATTTAATTAAAAGCTTGTAATAAGTACAAATCACACAGGAAGTAAAAATGTAGCATTACGTAATATGCTATTGCCGGTAACTTTACCAACACGGATAAATATAAAGATAAGAAGAAATAGGTACCTAATACCTACAAGTAGATACACAAATGTAATATTTCAAAATGTCTCAATATTGGGATTTTACAACGGAACGGCACATATATTTAGCATCAAACACTACAAAATCCTTGTTACTCACAAAACATATAAAGAAAAGACCAACTTTTTCCAACAAGCCCTGGACCCTTTCATACCTGTTTTATTGTCAAACTTGAATAAAAATTCAATATGCATGATATTCATTCCACGTGGAACATACTTCAAGAAAATATGCAGCGGAATGGAAATGCTACTGTGTAACATTTATATGCGGTTCTTCGATCTCATCGGTCTTATATCAGCATCCATCTCTGCCTGTTTCCGTTGGCATACGACATTTTCAGTTGCAAGCCATACAAAATCACCGTCGAAAAACAGTTCTGAAATTTTGCTGGCAAATGTCATCCCCTCTTCAACGCCTCGCCTATGAATTACTATATAATTATTATAAAATTACCCCGCTATGTCAAAAGTTGTGACTGGTCTATCACAGTTTTAATTTTCTATATTCTATTTGAATGTTTCAAAGACATAAAAGATGATTTGTAAATGATTATGATTACGAAAGATGATGCGCGGACATTGTGCGTGGTGTTGAGAAAAACGCTTTGTCTTGCGAACCACGGTACAATGCCCCAAAAACGATTATGCCAATCGTTTTAGGGGCATTTTAGAGCTCGCGTTAGACATTCACATTCAGGTTATAGCATCTTTCATAGTTAATGTTAATGATACAATATTAATGGTATACCTATTCAAACGTTGGACATACGTCAGCTCCAAAAATACAATAACGACTAAGATCCTTGTGCCATAGGCAATAATATGGACATAATGTTCAGAAAAATGTACATTTTTTGACGTGACTGTACTAGTCATCAAGTTGTGTGACATACAAATCAGTTATGTTTTCTTTGGGGTTGTTCAAGAACACGAGGTTGTAATTATTGTACAGGTGCTCAATTTATCAATAAAATCAGTCATAAACTAGGCACGGTCTTTTGTAGCCAACCGTTTTATGATATTGGCGGGGCTCTTTTAGATACACTTCAATCCATTGAGATCTTTTGTGTAATTGTCTCCAATTTTGCCAACACTAGAGCTTATCAAACCCAATTTTATAGTATTCGAAAACGACAAAACTGTATACCGAATCGACGAGAAAAAGAAAAAAGTTCAAGAAATGCGAGGGTGTTTTTCATTATTTTTGTCAAGGTAACAATGTTATATAGTCACGTCTACAAATTAATATACAGGTACGCATTTCGGGACGTATACATTATGTATATTATACTGCCACATCCGAGGCACAGCGATCTAATTCGACACGTAACATATTTTTGCTGCCCACCGCTAAAAATAAAACGGCAGTCCAGACTGACTCCAAAGTTCCGTAATAGCTGATTGGCGATTCCCAGTCTTTCAACCAACAAGAAATCGCGTCGTACCACAATGGATAATGTCCCAGGCGCATCACGATAAGTGCAAAGGCCAGCAATGGTTTCTGTTACACTCGTAGACAAAATCTAATTTCGTTTGGAAACTTTTACGATCCCGCGTCTAGACCCCAGGATGCTTAGCCAAGTTGCCAATCGCTAACGCTTAGTAGCGTATCGTAGTTTTTCCTCTCTGTCACTCTTTCATATTAGTGTGACAAAGACAGTTAGCTGATTATCGTTTACGATTGACGATTAAGCGTTAGCGATTGGCAACTTGTCTAAGCACCCAGTTTTCCTAATGACATCGGGGTTTAGTGGTTTCGTTCAATTAATTCGCACTTTCATTCCTTTATGAGGTATTGTGGGATAAGTAATTGAAGGCAATTGGTAGGTAAGGTACCGATTTTAACTGGAGTATCTGCCAGTTTATTGTCAATATTAGTAGAGCTAATCGGAGTACTTTGAATGGTCTGAACTAACCGAGATTATAGTAAATGTATAATGTGCGGCAGATTTCTAGTGACTAAGCTTTTTAGGGTTCCGTAGTAAACTGGGAACCCTTATATTTTTGCCATGTCCGTATGTCTGTCTGTCGGTCTATTTGTCCGCAGCATAGCTCAGTGGCCGTTAGTACTAAAAATCTGCAATTTGAATAAAAAAACTCCAAAATGGTTCCAAAAAATATGAACAAATCGGCAATAGTAGGTACGCTTATTCAAAAATATAACTATGTATCTCGAACATAATTAGCCCATGCGTTTTCGAATAACTATGGAACCCTATACTGGGCATGGCCCGACATGCTTTTGGCCATTTTTTTTTATCTATCTCGCTTTTATTGGTGTAGAAAAAGAGCGTTCATGTTCTTCTTGCCTCATTAAAAAAAAAAACATTTTTACATTTTGTCTTATTACCACGGATTACGATTCAAAACCGTGTACAAATTGTTCACGTGTACGTGAAAGGGTGCATCTGCGACATGCAATATCGATTTGTAAGTCACCAGCAGTAAATAGCGAGGTGTATGAAAGTAGACTCCTTTGGGAATGTGGCGGTTATTAGGAACACAAACGACAATATTTTAGCATTGTTAGTATGTTGAAATAAACATAGCATTTTATTTGAAATACTTTGTACTTTATTTAGATACAAAAGTATCAGTACCTATTATATTCAGAATTGTTTAAGGTTCAAAGTTTCGAAGCTACCTTTGAACTATGGTGTAGTTAATAGTAGATTGTTAACCAAGGGTGGAAAGGCACCCATTTCCGACGAGGTAGTTTGGCGCTCGAACAAAGTGAGAGCGCCAATATTGCGAGTCGGAAATGGGTGCCTTTCACCCGAGTTAAACACTCTACTTTTCATTACGAATGAGAGGAAAGAAAAAACATAAAAGTATTAATTAAATGTAATACTTACTAGCAAGAATTACATTATATTTAAGTATAAATTCATATATGGCAGTATAACATTATTCCGTCGCTTACCTACGCGTATTAAAATTAAAAAAAAAAACTTGATAGGTTTGTTCCTCTTAGTCACGGCTATATATAACCAAAACACTTATATTTTAACCGAAAAATTATAATAATTTAATGGATTGACATATTTGACTTACCATTATCGCTACAAAAAAACGAAAACTAGAAAGCAAGAACTAATATCTTCGAGTTTGTTTCTAAATAAGAGTATTGTTGGCCATTTTGTTCGGTTTGGTGCTTACAATTTTCCAAGGCGAGCACTAATAGGAACATATCTTTTTGCAACCCAAGAGCCGCGATGCATCGTTTTCCACCCGTGTCATAGATAAACAACAGCCCACTTTCAGATCATGAGCAATGAAAAGTGATTTTAAAAACATGATCTCAATTTTACTGAACTGATAATAAAATGAAATATGGTCTTTAGGTACCAATATTTCTGGCACCCTAGTGAAAAGGGGTATAAGTCGAATTTTGGCCAAATTGAGTTAAGTATACCAAAAAATAACAAAAAAAAATGGCATCTGTTGGTGTAAAAGGATTTAAGATATCACGTAAATTGACAGAGTTACGGTCGTGTAATATGGTATAACTAACACAAATGACCATGCAGTGTCAGGTATAAGTTGAAATAAATTCTGACTAACAAAAAAAGTATATCGTTGTAAAGTTACAAAAGGTATTAGTGTAGCTAAGTTTTACGCGTTTGGATTTTTGTTGTGTGTAACGCTATAACTACTCATATTCTCTTGATGATCACTCGGATGATGAGGATCCATGTGTATTTAAATCACTTTACACGAACAATAAAAACATTTTTTGAGATACAATTCGACATAAATCCATATTCACGAATAAAATTATGTTGTTACGGGTACAAGTCGACTTTAATCACTTAGAACTACAGTTTTTTACATGTTATACAATCCATTTGCGGGAATTATATCCGTTTGCACTAAAAAAAAAATATTACTTAACATTTAACATCAGTAAATTGACGGATTTGTACTAAGTTGTACCCTTTTACACTAAGTTTCGTTATACATACACAATGTTTAAAATAGTGTTAGTTTTTAATATTTAATTTACTTAGTGATTAATGTTTTTGTTTTCAAATTCAAGCTGTTTAATTCTGCTGCTTATTTGTTAAAACCTATGTTAGAAATATTAGTTTGTGTTGACAGTTAAATGACTTAACGCAAATACTTTTTTTTTTAAGTGTAGTAACAATTTTACTTAATGATCTCGGTAATATAGAAAGCGCGATATAGTCTTATACGAGTATTCGCTGCTGTTCTATGGCTGTCTATATTACTCCAAAAACATGTGATTAGAACAATTTCAAAACAGCCACCCGGAAACCATGCCTGGCCACTTTTTACGAATGCTAACATAATGAAAACAATATTATCCCAATATTTTTTTAAATTGTCTACTAACGAAATTAATAAAGTGAACGTATAATTAACATAATAATTCAAGTTGATCGTACCTATATTTACCGATACTTTTATAAGAATTATAATCAATAGAACATATAGTGACAGGCTTTTTATACTCGTCGATTAAAGTCTGTTTATTAAGATTCCATACAGAGTACTGCAACGTAAATATGTAGTGACGTTGCAGTATGGAATCTTAATCATCCGAAACAACTGAAATAACTTCTTTACACACTAGTGCGAGGAGTTGTTTATATCTTGCCTGGTTGAAAACTTGGCAAGGCTATCTGTACTGAAAAACGTTGTATCGCAATGCATATGCAAAAATGAAATTCGTAAATCGTATCGATTTTAAACACTCCCATCGGTTGTGCTTTGCTTTATTTATGCTTATTTCGAACTTATTTTTAAATCACAGTTGTACCGTAATGTACATTACGATAGGCTATAGACAATAGTTTTTTTTATAAAATATCAATTTTCAATGGTATGTTATTTTAGGTGACTCGATAAAATACAAAATTGCCATTCATACCTACGCGCACGACATCCAGGGCATAAAGTCATAATTCGGACAGTAGGACTATTTGTACTATTTAGGTTTTTTGTCGAGTACCTAGACCTACCGTGTTAGCAAAATAAGGCATGAGAAAAAAATTATTATGATACGATTGTGATAATAATAAATAAATGCTACATTATGGTATTTTTGGTACTATGAAATTTAAAAACATTTCATTTTATGATACGTTGTGTTTTGGCTGTTGAAAAGAAGTAATATTTTTCTAATTCAAGGAAATAATTTCTAATAAAAAATTGAAAAAATAAATATTTTTATTGTAACTTATTTCATAGAATTTGGATACAATTGAATAAAGTGATAAATATAAATCTTGATATTCCCTTTTACACATTACTAATATTTTGTGCACAATGGTATAAGTAATTTTTTTTGGGATTATATTGTATACGTATATGCTATACCATTAAAATTAACTTCGCAAACAAACTTTGCTAATTTTTTTTCGTAAATGTACATCTCAAAAAGAGTTACTATAAAATAAGTTAAATGTATACCCTTTTTCACTAATGTCCAATATATGTGAAAAGGGGTACTAATTTGGTTATATTTCTAAATAGCATTTATTTCAGCGGGTACAAGTCAATTTCTTTTTAAACTATTGATTTTAGCGATAAACCAATGACGGCATGTGAAAGAGCGCATTGTATTTACTCAAAGTACATTTAAATTTATTCTAATTCTTTAGCCATTTCGGCACAGTAATTTTTAACAATTTCGCCAATCGTTTTTTGGCTCTCCTGTAAAGTGGCAAATTTCGATTTATACCCCTTTTCACTAGGGTGCCAGATTTATCCATATAGAAAATAGCTTCACACGAAGTGTGCAATAAGTCTTAATTTAAATTTAAAAGAAAAATAGCAAAAATAAAGTAATAACATCATTTGACGCACTATTTTTCTACTTTTTACGCCTAATCGTGTTAAAATTAAATACCAGTCCACTTCTTGAGTACCTTAATAATTCCAGTCATAAGTAGTTATTTAGTAGTATCAAAACACAGTTTTTGCAAAGCAAGCGTGGAAGCAAATCCTCAAGCAAAGATACGATAATAGACGTTTTAAACGGTCGAATTGTCTCATGATTTCAGGATATCCTCCTCTATAGAGGAAGTTTCGACTGAACTATCACCGGGTATTTTTATGGCCAGACTTAGCGCAGGGAAATTGTATTTTATGCGAAATATTGGAGGCCCAGGGGTCGTTAATCGCTTTTGAACTTTTGAATTTCTATCGGGTTTACATTTTGGCAAGAATATGATAAAAATACACAGAAATGAAATACTGTACACGTAACTAATCTTATAATCACATGAATGATAGAATACGTACACACAAATATCATTATATTTGTGTGTACGTATTCTATCATCTATTTGAGTAGTTCGTATTGTAGTAGTTTTAGATAAGCTATAATTAGCAACTCCCGCAAGTTTTCTGATGACTTCAGGTTGACTGGTAGAGAATGGGTTGAATTATTAAGTTCAATTCAAGTTTAAATAAGTAACTATATAAATAATATTTGGAGGAATCTGTTCTTTTATAACAGTATACTCGTAACATGTAATTTACTTACCTATTTAAGACAAGTTACGTATAATATGTGTATATAACAAAACCTTAATTATTAATCATGTTGAATCAAGAAGGTTGAGCGTAAAGCTTAAATAAGTAATTAAATATGTGCTAAATAAGTACACGCATTCCAAATTAAAAAACCAATACAACTAACGACCACTGAATCCAAATATGTCCACACACGAATCACTTTTTCCAAGCCAACGAAAAGGACAGTAATGTTCAAAAGCATTAACAACACAGAGACCATAACAAAACAATAATACCAGCAAATTAAAGAAGATTGAACTTTAAGTTTTACCGCTAAGGGTTTGGATAAGTGCATTGAGGGAATGCACCAACTGTAACAGAAGTTCGGACGAGCCGTGTGGACTGCGGAATACCGATGCCCTCACATGCATTATTTATCCTAAGCCCAAATGAATGCACTGGGGAAAAACAACTACATCGATTGCTGACTCCTGGAAGAGGCTGGAAGATAGAGATATAGGATGATAGAGGATTAAAGATTAGTTCTTTACGATTTAGTTTACATTGACTTTACAGCATTTTTGTAACCTTTTGTAAAGACAAAACTCACGTGAGACTCATTCCTAATAAAATTATATTTCACCGTGAAATTTTCACGCGGGTTACTCACGTTTATTTAAGTCGGAAAATGCTTGACATTTGTTTTGTTCTAATAATAATATGAGGAGTTTTTTAAAGAGCCAATCGCCATGGCTGCACGGCAAAGACATGTCGAGCATTTGCCTAGAAAACGTGAGCGCGAAATATAATTTTAGTATTTTTGTAACCGTAAGGTCTTCGGAGTGCTCCGCCTTTATTATGGGATTGTATGTTATTATGTTGTTACAACTGTTCGGTAAGTACCTACGATGTACCAACAAAATAAATAATTATCTGATGAAAATTCTCTTATAATATAAAAAATAATGGAAGTTAATACATAAATACGATGAAGGTGCTTGAATAAATTTAATACAACTAGTTCTGGATGTCATGAAAATGGAATCATCATGATGATTAATTCTGCAAATCAAAAGTAGTAACAATACCTATTGTTTGCATTTTTCATTGCTGGCTAATTCCAAAGTATCTTAGACTTGGATACAAGATGATTACAAGACCCATGCACAATGGGTTAGACCACTATTACGAAGTGTCAAAAATGTATGCACTCAATCAGCTGATTCCAATTTAGTTAGTTGACTCGATAATCATGGTAATGTCTTATAAAGAGTGAAATAAGGCCTTTAGACTCTTCCAGTGTCACGCATCCTGTCCCCACCGGTGGACGTGAAGCCGAAGCTAAACGACGGAAATAAAAATCCTATAAATATTGAGCAACCATATTTTTCTCACTTTGTCGCGGAGAGCCGTCCGTCTGCTCACGGATCACGTTGTAAGGCTGTGACATGATGGCTACTAGGTTACGTGCGATTTTTATACAAGTTCCTAAATAGTTGGTCTATTATACTTTATATTTATCCATAGAAAACAATTTGATTCAATACTCAATTGTGCATTTGCCAACTTTTTTTTATGGCAGCGAGTGGCCAGGTTAATTAGAAGATTTACATGACATATTATTTTATTTATGGTAATTTTTTCATTCCACATTTTTAGACTTAAAGAGAGGGGGTAAGGCTGGTAGTGTATGAACCTTTGACAGGATATTAAAAGAAAAAGTAGGTAAGCTGAATTTGAAAATATCATACATCCTTTGCACTAAATAAGACCAAAGCAAGCCAGCAAAATATTTTAACAGAGAATCTCATTCTCCAGTAATGTTCTAAAAGCATAAGTACCTACCAGATAAAAGAGCATTTAACAAAAAATACCACTTTGTTTTAAATAAAACGCTCATATTTTAGTACTATCGCAAATGTGATTTTTTTCATATGACGCACCTTTGCCCAGCGCATGGCAATGCAATCCGCGTACGTAGACTGATCTTTTAGGGTTCCTTCGATTTTTTAGGGATCAGCGAGACATCAGATCTCCCTTTGTACCTCTACATGCAACGGGATTTGTGTTAAACGAATGGGACGATATGTTACGATATAAAAGACGAGGGTGTCCTGCCAAAGCCGAAATAATATTGATGCATATTTATGTGAGCTGTAAATGTAAAAATTGTGAAAAAACGTACGCCTACATCTACTTACTGTAATCTGTGGGTGTAATCTTCTGTAGATACAAACAACAAAATTACCTTGAACACGAAATTATTTTTTTCTATATTACGTATAAAGGCTGACCACTGCATTTGCTCTGCAAAAAGTTTAATATATTTTAAAGGATATTCAAATCTCTTCAAAGCCAATCTTTACGAAAAAGGTTTGTAATTGATGCCAGGGTCGCGTTTTATAAAGTTACAATTTACAATTTTGCTGTTCGCTTCTCTTTCTAGCCAATATGTGCGTGCGTTAGAGAGGCAAACAGTGAAATTGTAAAATGTAACTTTATAAAACGTGACCCTGTAAGTAGGTGTATATGGATTTCAATTAACTTTTTTAATTAAGTTAAAATGAATCCACAGATGATTTTTATAAAAAACAATTTGAAAGCCGATGCGAAGTTATCAAATTTAGAATCCCTTAACTAAGGTAAACGAAATGAAAGTTATTTAATATCAAACATTTATTTCTTAGAGTTAATCGCTGCAAATATTTGAATTCTTAGATTTGGCAAATTCTTTAGAATTATTTTTCAAGCTGTTTAGGCATTAGTTTGCATAAAATGATTCTTGTAATTTGTAATGAATAGTTAGGGAATGAATAGTCTTATTAAAATAAATTCTTTCATTTGAATAATTTATCTTTATGTTACACAAAGCTTTATTTGAGTGTACTTACAAAATACCAATTCTTAGTCAAGTATCATTGGAGTTTATAAAGTGTTTGAGACTTAAGTGCATAATTACCATTAAGTTCTTTCTTGAATATAATTATGCTCATTACAATATGATTGAATAAGCCAATCTTAAAGAATTGAATTTGAACTATCGTGAGACATATTAACACTAAAACAAAATTAAACGGTTAGGTATATTTAAGTAAAGCTTAACCCCTCAAGTACGAAAACGAAATTAGAATTTTCTTTTCAAGCTTTGGGAAGTTCTTTGCGATTATTCTGTCGCACCAATCAATTAATTAGGTACCATTCACAAATTATTGACGAACTGCGTATAAATAGTGGAGTAATAGTGCAGTTATCTTGTAGCAGACGCATTTTTGTCTGGTATTCTGGCATAATAATCTCGTTTGTTTTTATAAAACGGAAAATAAAGTGGTGATGGTAATGAATGATAAAAACGCGTAAAAAAATCACAGAGAAACATCCGTTTATTTGTCATCATTCATCATCATTATCAGCCTATGATAATCCACTGCTGGACGTAGGCCTCTCCTATTAACTATGCGTGTAGACGCATTAGGAAGTAAATGCCCATAATCGCCACGGTGGGCAAGCGGATTGGCGATCGCAGTAATGTGTCCAGTATGATGACGCTGCTGCCCATCATCAATCTTTTATCAAATAATGGTCAGTAAAACTTCAATCCCTTAGTCGACTCTTACGACACCCGAAGGATGAGTTGGGGTGGTGACAAATGTATTCTTACTGTCGTCACCACACGGCATGGTTTATTTGTCAGTAGTACATTTTTGACAGACCACATACGAGGGGTTAAGCTATCTTTAATTTTCTTTGACGTGCTTACTCGTACAGTTATAACCATTCATTTACTTTGAAATTTTGGTTGAGCTTTATTCCTACGTAAAATAAGAGTGACAGCTGGTAACCACAGTTACCAAAAGCAAAATGAGTGTATAAGTAGATCGATTCACCAAAACGGGCACGAATGGAATTAATGCAATTTTCGTGATGCACCAACTATTCTTTGTTAATTCGGCTGCCCTACGCAGAAATCAAGTATCTCGAAATTGATCAAAAAAAGTTTTTTTACACCATTCGATTCACTGTTTAAAAATGCATTTTTAGTATTTAAATTTCTTTTTAATAATGAATATTTTTCTAAATACAGTACTTTAAAAAATCCAAGTATCTTTTTTTAACGGGGTATCCTACGCTAAAAACAAGTATATACCCTAATTCTACGTTGAAATCAAGTATCTTGCAAAAGATACCTACTTGAAATTCATATAGATTACTGAGTTACTTGACTTCAGCGTAGAAATATTGATATAGATCGCGGAGTTACTTGACTTTAGCATAGAAATATTTATATAGATCGCGGAGTTACTTGACCTTAGCGTAGAAATTTTCATTTTATTAGGATACCAAAACCTTATATTTATATTTATTTGAGTTTCGGGTAGAAATTGTCCTGTGGTACCTTTTTAATTCAAGTAATGAATCTGGCTCTTTTTTCATACGTTTGTCAGTCATAGTTCGTATACATACGTGAAGTGTTATTTAAGTGCTTATTATCTGATAACTGAAGTGTTTTCCTGGCTGTATAAGTTATTTCAAGTGAAAAGACACAAAGAACACTGGAATGGTTTCATTCAAATGCTCGCCATAGGGCAAAACAGATTCTTACATTATGTTTAGAAAATAATAACATGAGTAAAATTCGAGAATTGTGGTAGTTTCTACCACTAGCTGAATGTGATGAAAAATTATAAAAATGACAACTTAAGGAATTTGTTATTGAAAAACTTGGTCGAAGTTTGCTTCAGAAACTAAAAATTTGAATAAGGAATAGAAAGTAGTGGACTTCTTACAGAAAAAATAGTGCACGAATTGCAAAAAAAAAACAATGTCTTAGGAGGCAGAGGTCAGCAAAAAAAAAAGATTTTAGAAAAGTTTGTGCCCTTAATGCCAAGTAATTAGCAATTATTTTTAACCCAATTGCAATAAAATTCACAATCACTAGATTTAATAGAGGACAGTGAACTAGTTAATACAGATGTTTGAATAAGGTTGATTATATAGGTATTTTTTTTCTTTATGTTCTGTACCAGGTGTAAATAATAAAATATACATACAACTATATTGTATGTTGATTTATTGAACAAAACTATAACTTTTCATTGTTTTTATGTCTTCCACGCGTGCGTCTAGATATTTTCCACAGACTGTCGGTTTTGAAGTTCTTTTTCGGTACGGTATTTGAGGTATATGTAGTTTCCTACAATTTAAGTAATTGATGTAATTTTTTAAGCATTTCTGTATGAGAAATACATCGTTCCAGAAAAAAAAACTTGTGCTACATTTACGAATTTTAAAACAACTTGCGTTCAAACAGAATAGGGGCTTCTTTTCCGTGAAATACTTGAAATACATACTACATTAATACTACATTAATATATTTTACACAAGTATGACATACAATAAATTATTGGCATCTAAAATGTAGCATAAAATATGCTTGTGTTATAAACTTATAAAGAAGAAGCTTACTAAAACACGAAATTATATACAGATACTTGTTTTTTTGTAGAAAAGCTTTTAAATTATCTTATCGCATTCTATGCAGAAAACTGTTTTTGCATTTTAAAATGATTGGCTTCATAATATTGATTTTTTTTTATAGTTTACTATTAATGACATCTTGCATAATAAAACACAGCAATTTTTAATGCTATCATTTAACTAGTAAACATGTAATCAAGAAAAGTCTAAAAAAACGTTTTTTCGCTCTACTGTAAAATTTGCCAAAACACAGATACTTGATTTCTGCATAGGGCAGCCGAATTGTTTCATATATACTGTTTTGTCTTGTGTGTCATGAATAAATGTTTATTATTATTTCCTTTATTTAACTTCTTTCTTAGTTTAGGGTTTTTATAAAATGAATATAAAATTAAAATACAATACAACATACAAAAACAATACAAAATATAAACACTTTATAAAAAACCTAAACTAGGGTGCCGCCGGCAACGGGGCGGGCCCAAGCTGCCGATGGTTAAGGTCGCAGAGAGAGGAACCGACGGACTATCCGCGCCGTGTCCAGGATTACCGCCTTCTGTATCCGACCCTTGATCCAGCCATCTAGCGAGAGACTCTTAAGATGTTCGTCGAGACTCTTCGCTATTAAACCGTTCGCTGTAACGACTATCGGGACTATGATCGTCGAGTCAACATTCCACATTGCGGTTATCTCGTGGGCCAAGTCTAGGTACTTACTGGACTTGTCCTTCTCGGCCTTCACGAGATTCTCATCATGGGGGATGGTGACGTCGACGAGCACAGCCCGGCGCTGCGATCGATCTACCAGCACGATATCAGGCTTATTGGCTACAATAGTCCTGTCCGTGATAATAGGTCGATCCCAATAGAGCGTGGCACGACCATTTTCGAGAACTGGTGCAGTTGTGTACTTGTAGTATGGCACTTCGACGTCCACAAGGCCGTATTGAAGAGCAAGCTGCTGGTGTATAATGCTGGCTACGAGGTTATGTCTGTGCAAGTACTCGGTGTTAGCAATCTGAGAACAACCGGAAATAATATGCCTGAGTGACTCACCGGGACGGCGGCATGCCCGACAAATGTCGACCGTACCGTCCTTCAGGATATATTTCCGGTAGTTATTCGTCATGATAACCTCGTCAGCAATTGCACAGGCAAAACCCTCGGTTTCTCCGAAGAGGTCCCCGAATCGTAGCCAGTTCACCGACGCGAGCAGATCTACGTCAGGTCCCGTGAGGGCCTTGTAGAACCGCCCGTGTAGCTCCTTGCTCTTCCATACCGCCTTGCGGTCCTCGGTGCTTAGTACCACAGGTTTGCGCCAGTTCTCTTTTGCCAAGGAGAGCGGCGTGAAGTTCCGGTCTATTGCCACCACATCACGATGCATCCCGCACTCATTGTTAAGAAAATAGTTTCTAAGATTGTACACCTCGTGGTTGTGGAGGTTTTTGGCATTTAAGAAGCGGCGGCCCCCACACCTCCGCGGGATGTACAATATCATAACTGATGAGCGCGGGTGTAGCATTCGATGTGTGGCAAGCAGTGTACGGACCCTTCGATCCAGGGCGTCCAGCTCGGTCTGAGTCCACCTTAGTATGCCAAAGGAGTATGTGAGTATGGGTATTACCCAGGCGTTGAAGGCGCGCACTTTGTTGCCTCCTGACAAAAGACTGTTAAGTACTTTTGTGAGCCGGCTGAAAAAGCGCTCCTTCACCGCCTGTCTAATTCCCATATCTTCAATAGGTACCCAAAGACTGTGACATACCAAGGTATTTATAGATTTCTGCTTCCGAGATAGATCTGAACGACATTGTCTCAGAAAGCTGTAAATTTGTTGAATTTACAACTTTCCCCCGCTGCACATGCATAACCGCACACTTATCGACACCAAACTCCATATTGATGGCACTACTGAAAACTTCCGTGGTTCGCAGTAGTTCCAACAAGTCTTGGCTATTTGGCGCAAATAATTTGAGATCATCCATATACAGAAGGTGAGAAAAGACTTCACCCTTTCTCCGAAGCCGGCAACCTAGTCCTGAATTCTTCAGCAAGGTGCTGAGGGGATTCAGAGCTAGGCAGAACCATAAGGGACTCAGACTGTCACCCTGGAATATTCCTCGCTCGATCCTTATGAAGTCCTGCGGGCCAGAGGGGTCATCTCCGCCTCCTGGCTGACGAAGGACTGTGGTCCACCGCCTCATACACGCGCCGAGAAAGGATCTTAAAGCTGCATCAACTTTATACAGCTCCAAGACCCTTTCCAACCATGAATGAGGCACCGAATCATAGGCCTTCTTGTAGTCAATCCAAGCGGCGGAGAGGGCCCCTTTGTTACGCCGGACTTGCTGGCAAATGGTCATGTCGATTATTATTATTATTAATAATAATTAATGACATGGGTGCCGTGTGGTGACGGCAGTAAGAATACATTTATCACCACCCCAACTCCTCCTGCGGGTGTCGTAAGATTCGACTAAGGGATTGAAGTGTCACTGACCACTATTTGATAAAAGATTGATGATGGGCAGCAGCGTCATCATAGTGGACACATTACTGCGATCGCCAATCCGCTTGCCCAGCGTGGCGATTATGGGCATTTACCTTCTAATACGTTTATACGCATAGTTAATAGGACCTACGTCCAGCAGTGGACTATCATAGGCTGATGATGATGGATGATGATGAATGACATCTATCATTGTGTTTATGCGGCCTTACTACGAGTATACCAACCATCAACCTGTCATTTTGACATCCACACATAGATACTTTCTGTCACTCACTCGATCCATTCGTGCTAGCTTTGGTGAAACGACCTATATAAGGTCCTAATTTATTAGATGCAGATATTTTTACAGCTGATAGTACTCGGTCTCTGGAGTATATTAAACCGTGAAACATTATAGCTTTTACGATGTTTTTTTGGAGAAAACGGAAAAACAAATTTCCTACGTAAAACCACCCTGTTTATGTGATTATTAAATGAAAACTCATTGAACAGATTCTAGTACCTATTTTACGTACCACTTAACTGGAACTGGCCACTTCTCGTCGATAAATTAAATACTTTATTGTCAATGTCATATTATTTTCCGTTGGATTGTGTCGTTTGATGACATGACAGACAGTGTTATTGTGACATGTGATAATGCACACATGATGATTTTTTTTAGATGAAATTATAATTAATTTTTTTGTTAGGAAAATGAAATCAAAAAAATTACATGAAAAGATTTCTTAATTTATATTTAAAGTTAATTATTTTAATGTAAAGTATCATGTGTTAAAATATCTGCAACTAATAAATTAGGACCTTATATAGTATTATACGAGTACTATCAATACAATACGTAGTGGCTTTTTGAGCTATACATATACAACTTCTACGCCTCGATCAGACGAAAACGTTTTCACCCAAATCTGCTCACAAAGTTCCACAAGAATCAATTGAACCAATGATTTAATGCAACCTGTAGAAGACACATACAAAGTACATGTACATAATATTCCAAGTGTTTGGGTAATTGAGGGGTACAGAGACTCGAGGTGCTATTATAGTCACCGTCATTTACCCCCCAGTCACTGTCAATTACAGATACCACGAACAACCCAAAAATATCTGACACAACCTTAGAGCGACATAAGAGTGTATCACATATTTTTGAGGCTTTCGTTACCTAAGATATTATTGACGGTGACTTTACAACCACCTAGCAAGGATTACCTAACAATATTTTTCAGACATTTCCTGATCCATGATCACACTGCTCGAGGTTAAAAGCGAAGCCATCACGTCCGTAAAGGGTCATTAATGTTATTGGATTATTTTCATTAAATGCATAGTTCCACGATGCTACGTGGAGGGAATACTAAACCTGTTTGTTTACCACAGATAGTAATTTTACTACGAGGGCTCAGAAAATTCCTGATTTTTATTCGGTTTTTACCTCCTTGCGACTAAGATTTGACGAAACAGGCGTGTGGCGACGGCAGTAAGAATACATTTGTAGCCACCCCAACTCTTCCTGGGGGTGTCGTAAGAGTCGACTAAGGGATTGAAGTGTCACTGACCATTTTTGGATAGAAGATTGATGACGGGCAGTGGGCAGCAGCGTCAGCATTGTGGACACATTACTAGGATCACCAATTCACTTGCCCAGCGTAGCGATTATGGGCATTATCCTTCTAATGCGTCCATACGCATAGTTAATAGGAGAGGCTTACGTCCAGCAGTGGACTGAGATAGGCTGCAGATTTGATGCGATGATGTGACAAAGTATGATAATAGTAATTAAAGTACAGTTTCAATTAATATTTGAATAAAATTCCACCAAAGGTTGCCCGTATCACCTGCGGGAACCTATAAACAGTATAATGTCCAATGGTCGCCCGTATCAATAGCGTGGGCCATTGGTACTACTTAAAGTAAATAATAAAATAAAAAACTTCGTTAGGTCCATCCGTTCAAGAGAAATATCCAAAATTAGTCAGGCGTGCGATTTTTATCTACTCGGCTGGCAATATAGTATATTACGACACAAGTGCGAAAATCATGAAATTGGAAACGAGTAACGATGTTCTCCCTTCGGTCGTGTTTTAAATCGACACGAGTTACAAATTTCCTTTTTGCACGTGTCTCGTACGACGTTTCTTAGTACAGATACAGATGGCCCTCCGAAGTGTTGGACCTGATGTAAAATGAACCACTTCTCGCACTAGCGCGTAAAAAAGGCACCATCTATACTAAAAAAGTTAATTTTAGTTTGATCGAAAATTTTACAAGACCAAACAAATGCAACTCTGCTCTCATTTAATACAATTTAATTTTGTTCGATGTGAATAAGTACTACAGGTAAGACCATGAGCCTTACGAGGCTAAAACAAGTAGTAAGATATTTCTTAGAATCTAATTTGTACGCTGACATGATGCCCTAGTAGCCCAGGGTTTCAATTAGTTGACAGCCGTGCGCGTTTACCTAATGTAACAAAAAAAACATATGACACTGGCTACAGTGGCTACGAAGCGAGCACCTGTTTTCATTGACAACGTGTCCCAATTATCCCACTGTTTGATGTAATAACACATTGGTTAACCATCTAGTATATTCCATATAGATAACAGCCATATTTGCATCAACTCGGTGCAGGGTTGCAATTCTTGAAGCAATTTTCGGACCAGCGTGCTTTGCACAAGTTCATCATCACCATCATCAGCCTATGATAGTCCACTGCTGAACGTAGGCCTCTCCTATTAACTATGCTGATAGAAGCATTAGGAGGTAAATGCCCATAATCGCCACGCTTGGCAGGCAGATTAGCGATCGCAGTAATGTGTCCACTATGATGACGCTGCTGCCCATCATCAATATTTTATCAAATAATGGTCAGTGACACTACAATCCGTTAGTCAACTTTTACGACACACGCAGGAGGAGTTGGGGTGGTGACAAATGTATTCTTACTGCCGTCACCACACGAGAGTTAGCAAGTACTATTTACGTTGCCTTAACTCGATACGTATAGTCCCTAGTCGGCTCTTACTACACCCACCGGAAGAGTTATTGGGATGGTGACAAACATATTCTTACTTCTGTCACTACGCCTCATCGTTTACACTTTTGTACAAAGTAAAGGAAGCTATTCTTCTATTCTGGACAAAATTCGCACCAGGGTATGTCCATAAACTGCGGCTAGAGACACAAATGGATTGGCAGCAGCAGCAGTCTTGTAATTGTGAGTACACTGCCGATCCGCCTGCTTAGCGTTGCGATTATGATGTATACAGTATTGGGAGGCTTTCATCCATATCATGAGTTTGAAAGTAAAGGATACCTACGTAGGTTTTACTCGATAAGTATATTAGAGCGAGCGCGATGGCAGTCCTTAACGTTTCCAGTAAAACCTAACGTTACCAATACTTCCAAAGTCATGCTACGGCTACAGGGTGCCATCCGTGTGGCTTAGGCTGGTTTTAGTGTCACGAGAACCAGCGCAGCTATGCTATTCTCTTATTCACACATTCGACGCTGCGTTCGACAACGAGCTCGACGACGAGACAGCCTTCACTTCGACGTAGAGCGCAGCGCTGCGAAAAACGGTATTCACTAACGTAGAACAACTCGTCGTCGAATGGTAGGCGGTAGTCTCGACGCAGTGTAGTTCTAGCTCACGCCGCATTCGTCGCCGAGCGCTAGTGTCGTTTAAAGTGCACTAGTGAATACCATTTTTAACCGACTTCAAAAAGGAGGAGGTTTACAATTCGTCGAAATCTTTTTTTTTTTTTTATGTATGTTCCCCGATTACTCGAAGACGCGTGGACCGATTTGAAAAATTATTTTTTTGTTTGAAAGGGTATACCTTCTAGTTGGTCCCATTGTCACCAAATCCAGATCTGATGATGGGATCCTGGAGAAATCGAGGGAACTCTTCAAATGTTGTAGGCACACATGACATTTTTCATTTATTTTCGAAGACTAGTCAAGTGTTTGCATCTAGTCATGAACATCTTAAGTTGGTGATCTGATGATGGAAGGTACAACTCCTTAGCAATTAGGAGTTGGGGGATAATTCTTTAAATATAACATATTTCGTGTATTTTGGAAGCTATTTGAGTATTTGCCTTTAGGTGGTCATCCTTTCATATTGGTGAGCTGATGATGTAAGGTACAACTCCTTAGAGATTAGGAGTTGGGGGATAATTCTTTAAATATAACATATTTCATATATTTTGGAAGCTATTCGAGTATTTGCCTTTATGTGGTCATAGTCTCATGTTGGTGAGCTGATGATGAAAGGAATATCTCCTTAACGATTAGGGGTTGGAGGATCATTCTTTGTATATAACAAATGTCATACATTTTCGAGATCTATTCAAGTGTTTGCTTAGTAGTTATGACATGTTGGTTAGCGGTTAGTGATTCTTTAAATAATATTGGCATGCTAAGTCTGTTACCTTTGAAATTGTTGTTGTATTCATATAAGTTCGCCAGTTCAGGTTTTATGGCCTACTACAGTGCGGTACATTCTAATTATAAGTATTTAGAGCATACTGAATAACGATTTTATATTTACACTACTAAAAAGCAAAAAATAAAATATTTTAAAAATAAAAATAAAACCGCCTTCAAAATTCGCCCGAACTAAAATGTAAAAAATAATTTTGAATCCTACTACTTAGGATTTCCTACCCAAACCTTTAAACCTTTTACCCTATTCATTGAAATAAAATATTATGGCTAGGTACCCTACAGATTTCTTAGAAGTCGGTGCCAAGCCAAATATGTTCACTTCGCGAGTACTTATATGTATTTGATAGAGCTTTGTAACTTACTGTCACTCCGGTTATGCTGTCATCAAAATGACTGAGGCAGACCATGCTGTTGATAAAAGCGTAATCGGAGTGACATTAAGCTACAAAGCGCTATCTAATATATACCTATGAACGTAGTTGGCTTGGCACCGACTTCTAAGAAATCTGTAGGGTACCTAGCCATAATATTTTATTTCAATGAATAGGGTAAAAGGTTTAAAGGTTTGGGTAGGAAATCCTAAGTAGTAGGATTCAAAATTATTTTTTACATTTTAGTTCGGGCGAATTTTGAAGGCGGTTTTATTTTTATTTTTAAAATATTTTATTAGGCTCGACGCTGCCGCAGCGCTGACACAGCGCTGTTAGCAAGGTGGTTTCCTTAGTGAATAACACTGCAGACCGCCAACCCGGAGCAATATGTATATGTATGGCCGTCCGCGCGGATACCTCCGCGCCAGTCTGAAACGCGCCATTGGTTCAATACGTATTGCCCCGCACGGAGAGATCCGCGCGGGTGGGTCCGCGTGTCACTGAAACCAGCCTTATGATGTTCACGTTTTATCTATTTATCGGGCTCCCCATCACTTTTGCACTTAGATACTTGTTAGAACGTGACGGCAACGGCGACAAACGATTAGACGCGGTACCATCATACGCCTACAGCAGAATTATGTGATGATGAAGATTCCATTCTTCACTCCTCGCCCATGCTCGCCAGGCAATAGGAATCCGCTTCATAATGAACTATTTCCGTGCGCTTGCGGGAGCCTTAATTAACGTTGCAATAACACGCGTGTCAATACACGGTAACAGCCTGTTGTTGAGGCGAATAAGATGAAGTTATACCAAGTGGTAGCTTAGTTGACAACTGATTAATTTGATGTAGCTACAGGAAAACCGCTTAGCTCTGGTTTATTGTATTGTATTCTGGCAATTTTCGCAAATTGACATGAAACGTGCAGGCAGTTTTGCATGGTCCCACCGTTTGTCCAATACTTATTGGAAACTTTCATACCACCTCAATTTCTTCGTAGATGTACCATGCAGGTATCCTCATGACGTTTTCCTTCACTGTAAAGCACTTGTAAATATTTGTTTTGAAAAACTCATTGGTACGAGCCGGGAATCGAACCGATCAAGACCACCGCGTAGCAGCCGTACGTTTTACCGCTCGACCACCAGCGCTTTTTTAACCATGGTTTAAATTGAATCGAATATCTTTGATTAAGAGTAAATCTTAGATTAAATTAATCGTACATGTCTCAGGCAAAACCTCCTCAGTAATGATACAAAATCAGGTCAATTTCACTTGGCCCAGATGGACTATCACAAGTACCACGAGCCACGATCACGTGTTGCCTCTCTGTTGCACATCACGTAGGTATTTACAAGTGGAAAAGAGACGCAGTCAGCATTAGTGTCGGTCATCCCTAATGCGAAATGGACCTAAGGATATAAGTGCAAATGACACCACATAATATGTACGAGTATATGAGATAAAAACAATACTACATATATATACTCTGTGCAGATCATTTATTCATTCATTCATTCCGGGCGTATTTTACCGTCATCCCACCTAATTCGAGTTTAATATGGAACGGCACAAATAGAAAAAGCAAAAGTTAAAAGGAATTTAATATGACGGCAACAGAGTCACAGGAGCTTAGGAGTAAACAAACGGTACAGTGTATCAGAATCCCTTAGGTAGCTATGTACAGACGGATTCAAAATTACATGGACACTTTATGAATGAATTCATTCATTAATCGTCCATGCAATTCTGAACGCCACTGTACGTTTTATATCGCCACGGTATATACGTATCGTACGAACGAGAAACGAAGTTTGTCAGATCAGATATAGTTAATAATTACTAACCATAATAAAAGTATTAATTAATGTGTTTTGTTGGGTCTCAGACTAAAAACTGGCTAGCAACCAAACGTCTGCTTATCGGGTCACCTGCAAAAAATTGCTATATACAAGTATGATATTATATTCAGTATAAAGGCGCCACAGACTTGTTTAAGCTAAAGAAAATATTACTAGAAAAACAACAGTATTACGTTAAAAAATAGAAATTAGATAATTATATCATCGTAATTTGCATGCTTAGTATTTAACTAACAGAGTACTTATAGCAGAATATGTATACTTCCCTTTCAGGAATAAGTTCGCCTTTGTACCTGTCTAAATTGCTGTAAATATGTGTATTTTACCAGTGTTACCTGAATTTAAATACATACTTCCTACTCAAAGTTGTCTCCTATTTTTTTTACTTAAGAAATATTCTGCACTATATAACTTGGATTAGAAATTTACTATTTTCGATGTTTGCGGTAGATCTGTTACTCTGTAAGGTGTGTTTATTCCCACAGCGGAGTTCCACGGAAAGTATGCACGAATCCATTAGATGGAGTCCCTTGGGAACGGCAGTTTTCCGTTTCGGAAATTACATTAAAAAGCGATACTTTCCAATAACTAAGGAAAGTGCACGTTAAATTCATTTCACTTTAGTATAATATTTTTTGGTCCATTTTGCCGTTTTTCGTGTCTTCTTCTTTCTAAAGGATGATTTGTTTCCGTTGGTCATTGACTAGATTTGTATAATTTTACAGTAAAGCAAATCTTAGGTGTTCCCAATTGGGTCCCCAATAGAATTGATATTTTCTTGAATATAAACAGTTAATTGTTTTCAATTAATAATTCGATGGTATATTGCTATTTTTATGATACTTATTCTTATTACTTAATATCATTGAATAGTGAATAACCCACAAGTACGAGTACCATCAAAGTGATTAGAACTTTTTTCATATATTATTATTAATTTTATAACTAATTCATTTTCAAAACTACAATATTTATGTACATAGGTTAAATCTAACTAATCTACTTAACCTAACCTATATCTAAGATTGGCCCTTGTGGCATTGTACCGAGGATGCTGGCGGCATTTCCTCGCTGTATCGCAATACTGATGCGTTGTGCGAGGAAGTCGCCAGCTCTTCGGTCTCTAGTTACATCAACCAGACGTTTCGCGATCTCAGCAAACAATTTGCGTGCGCTGGGGCCCCAAGAACCTAAAGTTTCTACGCCAAACGGTACAAAATCGTACTCTTTGCCGAGGCCCTTATATTTATTACGTTTTAAAAATTCGGCATTTTCAGCCGCAGCGGCTGCCTTAAACGTAGTTCGTTGAAGATGGGACGGTGCCAGGGTATCTACGCAAGTAGCATCCCATACCAACATCCGTCCCAAGCTCCAAGGAACCAAAGACACACCATCAGGTCTCTTACCATCATCCCTAATAATACCAGTAGGCTCAAGAAGAGCAGGTACGTTGATCGTGGCAAGAGACCTGCGGATTATGTCGTTAAGCGTCGCATGTCTGGAAATACGGCCTGCGCTTTTTTGACAACTTAGTCCGTGGTGTCCCAGTCGGTCCACGTCTGTGCCACAACAGCATAAGTGAGGGGTACATACCGCGGCCCCGAGTCTCAGGCCGGTTGCGAGCCTAAGAGAGGCCGGATCCAGGAAAGTACCAGTACTAGCCGAAGGATGGGCATGCAGCCAGTAACCAGCTTCCCGGGTTCCGACCGCCAAAAGTCTCGCACGATCTGGACCTGCAGAGCTGTTTAGAAGAGAATTGTATGTTAGATCACAATACACATTGTCCCAGCTCCTTTGCGATTTTAGGTTGTCAGGAAAATTTTTAGAAGGGCAAGCAATTTTGAATGCATTTTTGGCGTCCTCCAAACCCGCAGTCTCACAGTTAATAGGCAGAGCCCTTAGGATCTTTCCTGTGAGATCAGACGTGCTGTGGACGGATGCCAAAAATGCAGGAGAAGCCACACATGAAATTTTTCGTATCCCTAAACCCCCATACCGTATAGGGAGGGATGCTTGGGACCAGGAACGCTCCGTTAGCTGAATATTTAGAATTTTTTCTATGGTAATTTTGATTAAGTCGTCTAAAGGTGTTAATAAATTAATATTTTTCCAGAACGGACAGCAACGGAGCACGTATGTCAATTTAGGGACAAAAAGACAAAACTTAAGAATCGCAAGAGCATAATGAGGGCTAATTTCGAGTAGACGATTTGCGTGATTTTGGAATTTAGAAATCGAGTTAGAAATATTAACTAACTAATTCAAATTAACATTGCTAAACCAGATTACCTACTCAAATAGAAGCACATAAAGTAACTTTGAGGTTGATTCACGATATATACCTACATATCACTATGTTATGTAGTGCACTTCTTCCTTTCCTATACTTAAAACCATTTAGAAGGAAGCATTAAACCTAGAAAATGTTCCGGTCATATAACACAAGGTTACCCGAAAAGCTACAAAAATACACAATTACACAGTGTATACGTTTATCGAAGATAAACAAATAATAAGGACTGGTGCGGTAAATTCTCTCATAAGTTCACATTAATATCATTTTTTCAATCCACCGCATTAGAAAAATAAGTGAACAGTTTATGTATGACACCTCAATTCACAAGGCTTGGCGCGAATGGAATGAACGAGATGAAAATAATGACATCTATGACCGTTGTTTTAATCTTGGAATACCAATGTGTAATACACATTGGAAGATGGAATGAACGAAATACAACAAAATGGCGATGGCGAACATATCTCATTTATATGTTTTGTTTCATTTCCTTCATTCCATTCGTGCCAAGTCTTGTCAATTGATTTGTATAAATAAACTGTGTATCTACAACATTTTCCACATCCAGAGTCCACAAACAAATGTTCTACCTATAGGCTCATGTCAGCGTTTTCGAAATGACGGTGCAACGTCCGCGTCCTTTCTACCACGTGGGATGCGATCCTGCCACACCTCTTGGCCGAAACGCAGGAGCAGTCAAACATACTCCTGATGGAGTATAGTTTGTAATTTTGTATATTCGATTCTAAAGCTAGATAATATTTTCTGTCACTTACTAAATTCGATCCATTAGTGCTAATCTATCTGTCTAATCTATGAATCTATCTGCACAACTTGTACAAATTGATACTCTATACTATTAACATGTCTTTGCTTTCAGGCTCTTTTGATCCTCAGATGCGTTGGCGTGTAAAATTAAGAAACAAAAAGAGAATCTCCTTTGTGTGTTAGATAATACTACAGATGGAAGGGAAATAGAAAAACCATCGGAGGTATTGGGTATGTATTGATTGTTGTTTTACTTTCTTTTGTGTTTGCTAGCGGTTATTTTGACAACCTTTCATACCTTTAGATAGCTTTATTCATTGTGTGATACCATAATAGTCATCATCGTATATAGGTTTTGTTTCCTTCGTTTATTATAATAATAAATACTAAATGGATCCTTGAACGAATTATCATTATTTTGCCAAATTCGATATATCAGACAAAAACGACTCATCATCGTATCATTATCATCATCATTTCAGCCGAAAGACACTGCTGAGCATAGTCCTCCCTCAAAGATTGCTACAATAACCGGTCTCACGCCGTATATGGAGACGTATCTATTAATATATGTAGAATTGTCTTAGTCTATGTTTTCAATTGTATTTAGAACCATGAGCAGGAAATATAAATAAATTGTTATGACATTACTTTAACTTAACTTTTAAGCGACAATCAGTCTGATCGATGCTAAAATTATCATCATAATATTTTGATATTAGAAGAATTTATCCTTAATATAACAAAACAAGCTGAAAACCGTACGCATTAATACACGGTAACAACGTATCCTTATCTAAACAACGGGACACTTTACATATCCAAAAACAACATTCCATAAAGGCATTATGCAAAATGTGCCTGTTACGCAAAGATTGAGCACAAGCAACGAAATAACAGTCATAACGCGGCCGTTATTAAAATTCACATTCGGGGCAATCTTCGAGAAGGAAGTTAAAAGCAATGTCATTCAGATTGACGGCCGAGTGCGAGGCGAAAACTTTCGAGATCCGTATACAATGTGCCCATGAGGAAAGGGAAAAAATTCAACAGCGGATTTCTGACCTAATTTGAAGTTAGAAATGTCATATGGAGTTTTCTGAATTCAGTCTAATTTAAGAGAAGATTTGATTTTTTCTTAAAAACGTTTTAGACCGTCACGCTATGTTAAACGCATTTTAGACCATTTTGTCACCATGTTGTCTTAGTCTTGTCACACTTAATTGACAGACATTAAATGAACAAAAATATCTTTAATTACCTAGCAAATGTAAAAAAAAACTTTAAAATGCATTTTTTGCGATAGTTTGAATAATAAAATCCTTTTTTTGTGTATTAAGGCATACATAACATCAAAAAAAAACTTAAAATAAAAAATAAAAAAATGATTTGCACATTTGACCAAAACTCATTTAACATTTTTTGCTTCTTTTAGTCTCAGGAATATGCTGTTAGAATTTTTCCCTTTCCTCGTGGGCACCTCCCAACTAGCAAAGAAGTCATAATATAAATCAAGAGTTATACGACCTTTAGCCATATAAGAGTTTTATAGTCGTTTTTAGTTAACCTGTTAGTCAAATAAACGTTATAAATCTGATAGTTTAGTCGTCCTACCAAATAGTCTAATTACTATGGTAAATAAACGTTTTTGCGACTTAATTATACAACAATCATGTAGAGGTTTTAACCCTTTAACGGGCAAGACTCAAAAAAATCGTGGATTCAAGCCTCAACGCCATTATACAGTACGAAAAATTCTCTACAAGAAAAAAATACAAAAATATAGTGCTATAGGGTGGTCGTTTTTGAGACCGGTGCCCTAAAAAGGGTTAAAGAAAATGTTTACTTAATGATGTTCAAAGTCGTATAAACGTTTTCGCCTTATAAAGGGTTTTGAAAAAACAGAACCGTCGTAATAAGGTCATTTTTACAACGTCTACATAATTTTATTATTGTATAAGTGATATCTTAAAACCTTATCTCGACAGTTATATAGCGGTATTGAGGGTAACTTCAATATGACAAAAAGATATCAGCGGGACTGTTATCTACCTTTTATTCAACAGTTGGTTATATTAACGTCAAACAAAAACTTTGAAAAACCTTTAGTTGTTGCCGAACCCGTTATATTCCTTTTATTGAACTATATGTTTTTAAATTGATTTTAAGTTACGGTTATAAAACATCATGCAATTTAAAGTCGATTTGAAATTAATATTATAAAACATCAGTTGCCATTTCGTAAGCATCACAGTACTATTTCAAAGAAAAAAACCATGGACGTTACATCGTGGAAACGGCACAAACGAAGTGGCAGTGGAAGGTAGTCTGGTGTAATTGGGAGCACGCTGAGCCGGTTACTCGGAGGAGGCGGGTTCGTAGCGTCATCATAGTGGACACATTACTGCGATCGTCAATCCGCTTATCCAGCGTGGCGATTATGGGCATTTTAGTTAATAGGAGAGGCCTACGTCCAGCAGTGGACTAACATAGGCTGATGACGATGATGATAATGATGAGGCCAACAAAACTGAAAGTGAGGACTTTGTAAGCTCCAAAATCACGAATCCCGGTACACTGGTTCGTCGTCAACTCGCATCTCCATATTTCATTTCCGAATAACACCACACAGCCAGAGGTTCCCCAATATCGGCTCCTTTGAGTTTATTGAATTTGGAATAACTTCTTTGTTGTTCGGTTTGGATGAGATTTAGGCGCCGCCATGAGCGAGAGCGGATCTGTCTTGAATATTGAACATGGCTTTAAATTGCGATTTTACAACAAGGATGTGATGATTATGTAAAAATAGTAAGCGAAGTAAAAGCTTATAATAGAACTGTTACAGTAAATAATACGTTAATAATAAAAAGTCGTATTAGCAAATATTTTAGGTGTTTTTAAACATTGTATATTTTTGTTCTACATACCAATCTAACGTTTTTTTTATTTAATGATCATTTCAGGGAAATGCCAATAAAACCTGATTTTTTTTTAAAACCTTTTATATGCTACCAATATTTTCAAAATAAATTAAAATTAGTGTCTTCTATGAAATATTTCAGCCAGCCCGTATCGTATACATTGACTGAGAGTTTATTACAACGGCGATCATCGAATAATTTAAGTATTATTTTTATAATATTTATTATGCCATCTTCTGTACCTACCTGCAGACCTAGCCAATATATGCCATTCTATTTTTATTTTATTTTATTTATTAGGAGAACAAACAGAGTAAAATGTACACAATATTTTCTTATGCTAAATTATTATCTGATAAACATGCATTTTCCTCCTTAACCGTCCTCACTGAATACATATTATTATGTTGAGTTTACAAACTAAACCCTAACAAACCAAAATATAACTAATTCTAACATAATACTAAAAGGTATTTGTTACAAGTTTTTCTATAGAGAACTAATCTTAAGCTATTTCTTTTTATTATTAAAATTGATAGCGTGGCTTGAAATTGCAGAACTAGACTATTAGGATATACATCTATGGATATGATAAAGGCCTTCATTAATTTTAAATAATACTAATACGGATTTACTGGAACACGATCATCGCTTCTAGAGTTCTGTGGGATTACACTGAGTATTTGTTTTTTAAATTCGGTTCTCGAAATGTTAAAGATGTCGACCGAGATGAGAGACTTATTGTACGCCTCGCAATCGTATACGATACTATGAGTAATACATTTAATGTATGAGAATGACAGCTTCAAACGAAAAGTCACGTGACCATTTCCAGACATTATAATGCCCACGTAACTTAATGCTTATCTTTTATGCAGAATAGAATCTTGGCTAAGCCTGCTGTTACATAGTATTTCTTCAAACAGTGCAAACTAGCAAACCCCTGAATATTCGAGTGCTAAAGACCAGAGATAATCGAGCCCAGACGGGTAAGCAATTTAGTCGGGATTAAGCCGGTTCTTGCCCCGCAAAGTGAATAATGCAGTTGGTATATTTGTTGAGCTCTAATCGAATAATCGTTATTGGGGGATTTTCTCCAATTGGATTGTCTTGGATTCGGTTGGAACTACTTTGTATTCAGAATGGCATCCTTTGTTTTAATTAATATTTGTGTTTAGCGATGTAGTAATAGGTTACGAGTTATGTTGTTAACGATGTTAGTAACATTTTGAATGACACATTTATATTTATATACGTACTTTATTTGCTTGTGGGGTACCTCTTACTTGTCAAGTTTAAGTGCTTGTCTGCGTGTCATTATTGACATAGGTAGTAATATGATTTTTTTTTTTTTTCATTATATTATGGTGCGAAGTAAAGAACATAAAGCAATTGGACGAAGTCATGCTAAAAGGATTTTGATTTATGGTGTTAATTAGAATGAAAAATTCTTGTGAGTGGGTTCCCTTTTGCATAACTACGTCCAATTATTCCCTCCATAAACATAATATCGAAGTTTTTTTTTCTAAGTACTTACAGCCGGGAACAGCACTCATGACCCATTACTCATATCTCATATGAATACACCATTTCAAACGAACCATTCCAAATCAATAATGATTACGATGTCCATATTCATTTTTAGTCAGCCACTTTCCTTTAGGTAACTGAATGGAAACTGAATTGCAGTTGGTCACAAACCAGAAGGAACCAGGACAAGATCTAAATTAATATTCGCAGGTTCGCAGGATTGAATCTGCATCCGACCACGGGTGTAACGTCATGCCCGAAACGTCAGGATAGAATTAAACGTACCCTTTATAGGGCACCAGTCTCAGAAACGACCACCCTATAGTAACACTATCTTTTTGCATTTTTTTTGTACAGAATTTTTCGTACTATATAATGGCGTTGAGGCTTGAATCCACGATTTTTTTTTTGAATTTTGCCCGTTAAAGGGTTAAGACCCGTTTGTCATTAAAATATGAGTGATAATCGTGAAAGATCTAAATTGAATTGCGGCTGACAATTATTTATTATAGATACTTGAGTATTGCACCAACCACAAAACACGGTTAAAACAAAAACTGTCCGAGCCTAAACCGCCGTCCAGAATGTCCAGATTTGTTCCAAGATTACTTTGATCGATCCTGCTACTGACATGGGTCAGCTCGTTAGGTCCACGACAGGTGAACGACCTCATATGTCACTTCTGTGAAAGGGAAAATCTTGCGATGATATCGCTAGCACCTCGCAAAAAGAGCATATGAGCCATGAGGACTTTGTAAATTTACGACTTTTTAGAAATTTGTAATAATTCTTTGCCGTCAAACTGGGATTTTTATCTTATATTTCAGCCTTTGTGAAATAGATTTTTAAGGTCAGAAGAACGTTGTCTGATATTTCTGTATACAATCTTGTATCCTATTACTGATATTTCACAAATAATGACAAAGTTTTCTCTGGAAATATCAATTTATTTGTTCAAGTAATACAGATACCAAAAATTAATCATAATGATCATCAAGATTGAAGTACAGAGAATTTTTTTTCAGCATTCTCATTGGTCCGTCTTGTAGCTTACGATTATGACTTACAGTCTATAGGTACTTATTATTATTTAGTACATCGGGTTCTTGGTATTTACAAAAGTGCTAGCAGTTGTTAGCATAGTAAGTGAATTACATGAAAACGTATGCAAAAGTTAATTTTATGGTAGAATAGTTAGAACAGAAATGCATCGATATCGTGGAAATGTGATGCTGAAGAATACGATGCTAAGCCGCACGCAAATGGATCCACGATAGTTCTTCTCAAACTAGAAGAGTTGCTGTGACCATGTACCTAATGGGCAAAGAAGAGTCTATTGTGCAAATAAAATAATTCGATCGAGTTCCAAAGAAAGCTCTCCTTTGCGGTGGACAAACCAAGTGACAGCCTTAAATTCCTGTAGGTACATGCCAAAGGCCTTGGAGAGGGCAAGATGGGGGACCATTAATAAAATTACATCTTACGGCCTCTAGAACAACGACTACTTTGCCTTGGTCACAAGACTAACGGCCTGTTTCCCAGTACCCGGACAAATATATCCATCCGATAAAATTATCGTTAAATATACAAACAATTCCCCGGAATATAAAAGAAAATGACAGCTGACATAAATAAATTTATAAAGAAAGATGATTTAGTATTTTCTTTCTGATATTTAAATATGTGACATTCTAAATACATTATTATTGATTTGAATGCCTTCCCCTATTTTCTTCACACTGCTCTATGCTGAGCTGCCTTTAGCCCTTTTAAAACGAGTCGATATTTCTCTCCAAATATTGTTGCAATTTGTTAACAAGGGAGCCATGGCGCCAACTAATCAGGTAAGCAATTTTTGCTAGAATAGAAAATTGCAACCGACTGTCAACGGCTACGATTTCGAGGAAATTTCAGTGCATGCACTTGGTGCGACAACGATAAACATGCAAACTAGAAACGCCACCTCTATTTAGCTTCAGGACGCCTATAACAGCCAAAGAATAAGACCTTGCCGCGGTCCTTTTAAAACAGGAGGATTCACTTGACCTGTGCACTTGACTGTTATTGGCGACCAAATTTCAGAGGGTTAATTCTAAAATGATATTGATGAACTTTTACTATGGGGCCAATATTCAACATTCCATAAGTACCTTTGGAAATTCTCCGCAGAATGCATCCAAGTCGTTCCGCTGTCTCTTATTCGGTCTGCCTTTGCTCCGTTAGCTATCGTGTGGGGTGGGATCCACTCAGTGAGTGATTTGGCCCATCTTTCCGGGTGCGTACGGCAGACATGTCCGGCCTGGTCCCATTTCAGCTTGGCAGTCTTGACACCGACGTCTACAATACGAGTTCTCGTATGGTGTTTCTGATCCGGTCAGTTCTTCGAACACCTAATATGCTACGATCCTTTGCTCCTTACCTTTAGTTGGAACTTTTGGGCCTCAATCAATGACCAAGTCTGAGCGCCGTAGGTTAAGATAGATTGCAATGATCAATTTCAAAAATTATAACTGTCTCTTCCATACTTGAGTATCCATGTTTAGGGTTAGGATAAACACGCCACGTGCCTGTCAGCTGTCTCAGTTAATCCAAGTCTTAAATTAGCGCGGCAACCCTGCACGACATGCACTCATTGCTAACTTTTGGACTGTTAAGGCAAATTGGCTTAAAACTTTTTTATTGAGGCGTTTTGCTTGTTTAGGGTAATAATGTCATGGTTCTCGTACATATACAGCTATGACCAAGGAACAAAATATTTGTGATAAATTCACAAATAATGCCCTCGCCGGGATTCAAGCTCGGGACCTCCAGTTTCGTAAGCAGCACTAACTGAGCCATGGAGGCCGTCCAATAATATAACGAGAAGCATACGACAGCTTTCCAGGACAGGGTTTTCTTTTTTTTTAATAATGTAACATATTTTTGCAGTAGACGTCAAAGATATCATTCATTATGGTTTAGGTGTTAATAATATATTTACAAGGCCTTAATTTCGAGGCACTGAAGTCGTGTAAATATATTTTTGGCACCTAAACCGTTTGATATATTTGACGTCGACTATACTATATTGACTTTTTATACTCGTAAATAAGAACTTGTAGGAGTTGTAGGTGTCGAGACTTATAACATACTTTAGACTTAGTCCATGCATACGTGAAATTTTAAATAATGTTGAAGCGAGTTCGTCAATCCGTTTTGACTTTGGCCTCTGGTACCAATTATTAAATATGATCCCTTCCATACCCATTAGGAGCTTCAAAATCTGTTTTCACAAGGGTTCTTCATATTCACAACTCAATCCTAAGTACAGTCACAGTTGCCAGTACAAATGGACTGCTTAATTACTACGCCAAGAGCCACATATTGAGGGGTTATGGCCAATTATAAAGTTTACAACCCCCACTTTAAGAAGAGCTGCCGATCCTTTACTAACCAATCAAAACACTTAAAGAGGACAGCTCAAGATAAATTGGTTCCAGTCACCCTCGCTGGTCCAAAACTAAATCCCGAAGTTTCGCAAACTGTGTCCGCTAGGTGTTTCCATTTTGGTAGGTGAGAAAAGTCTGCATTGTTAAAGTACCTAATTTTAGCCTGTAGTCCAAATTAAGGTACAGTAATGAAATAAGATGTTCAGTTTAAACTCCTTTAGTTATAAAGCCTTTCCTGTTTATTATAGTGTATAGACTTGGAGGGTAACTCGTAAAACTGTTCAAGTTTAATTGCTTGCCAAGTCGTCAAAACTGAAGCAATAGTGCTCTGCATTTAGAGTTTCAGTAGTAAAAACTAATGGGTTTAAGTATATTTTTAATAGGGTAGGTAATTTTTTTGGTGCCTGGTTAAAATTTTATATGACTGTGTGTTTCGAGATTTCCGAAAGTTTTATTCTACGAACTTACCTTTCTTCTGAATATCTAGATTGTCAAAGTCACGACGATATCCGGCTCATTAAAAAAGTTCAGTGTTGAGATACTTGAGATCGCTCAAGTCATTTTTTATAAGGCTGCTCTTGTCTGCAGCCAATGCGTAGGAAAACTATGCTCTGGCCAACTAGTTTGTCAGTAGAAAAAGGAACTATTAATTTTCCAACAGGAAGCCTACAACTTCGTGTTTACTTTTTGTTTATTTGCCGCCTTTTCTACTGACCTGCTGGTCAGAATATATTATATCAACCCTTCATAGTTCTACAAAAAATATAGGAAAACAAAATAAGTAAAAAAAATCGGTACCTATTGAGTCACGTGGGGTAAAAATAAGCCGTAGGTAAGAGTACACAATACACGCTTGCCCAGCGTGGCGATTATGGGCATTTACCTCCTAATGCGTCTATACGCATAGTTAATAGGAGAGGCCTACGTCGAGCAGTGGACTATTATAGGCTGATGACGATGATGATGATAAACGGGCAGTTTTATGTACCTGTTTGCGAAACGTTAGGGCCTCTATCCAATCCTTTGTCACCGTTATTAACAGTTTCCGTAGTTAATAGGTTCCATAATAATATTTCACTAATTTGCAAAAACAGTTCTAGTTAGGTTTGCAATTTAAAGTTAGTGTTCATTGAAACAACGATATCTTGAAAGTGTTCTTTATTTGGATCTCCTGTCCCTTTCTACATTCGCATCATTTGCATTATTGTCTAACCTTATCACTCTACCAACTATTGAATGAGAGTATTACGGTTCGACCTAATAATCGATTCTGCCCTTAGATAGGTACCCTTTCTAAAATTTAAATAAACTTTTTTCCTTACCTACCTACTTTCTGCCCTTACAGCAATAAACAAATAAACTGTAGGTTTACGCAGATCAAATTGATTACCATAAAAACCTTATCAAGTGCGACCTTGACAAGAATCAATTATTTTTCGTATCGTCGGTGAGGAAACGAAATCCAGTGGGTTTATGTTGATCAGACCTTTCCTTGACCTTTGGAAACTCAGCGAGCCGGTATGGGTGGATATTTTTGAACATGATAAGAAATTTTCTATTTGCCCCCTTTTGGGAGGTAGTTGAATCAATATTCTGTCGTAAAAATAAATTGTTAACAATGTCCAAATACAAATAATTTATTTATGACGTCATAGGACTTAGTCATAAAACTGATGTACTTACATGTCACAGGAATAAATCACGAGTGTTTGAATTTGAATTTGTTATAGAAGCCTTATTGTTTTGGCATGCATTCTTTAAATAGTCATACAAGGTGCCCGTTAGGAAAGGGAGAGATTTGAATCGTGACGTCATAAAATAATATTAAGTTAATGTAACCTCAACTTAAAAATGTATTATTATAATTTTTTTACTTATTGTGAAAACACAAATCAAATTATTTATTGACTAAATATTTTGATTTGTGTTTTTATTTTTTCCTCAGTAGTCACATTATTTAATACTATATAAATTATAAATATCGGATGTCATATTATACTAAAGAAAAACGTATATGACATCCAATACTTATAATTTTTTTATTACTACTTTTGAACATTGCGATCAAGTTAAATAACAAAATATTTTTTTGCATTTTTTTATTATTTATTACAGTCGAAACCGTTCCCGATATTAAATAAGAACGTAATATAAACAAAAATTGTTCGTTTAATATCTACACCGTTAACTGACATTATAAACCGTATTGCAAAGACATAAAGTCCACAAATTATCCGTATTTCTTTCAGCACTGAAATCAAAACCCCGCAGATATCGGACCGAGTCGCGGTATTGTTTAATATTACTTAGATCTACTAATAAGGGCGATATTAATAAACTTTCCTCAAGTTGTTATTGTCCTGATTCCTTTATCGAGGTACGATCAACAAGTGAACTGACCAATGTCATACCTTATTACAAAGCAATAAAGTTCACAGAGTATCAGTTAATTGCTACTGTAGGTATTTCATTACTCTTAAAGTACGTTATGGAACAATATCGAAGGTATTTGTTTCAGTACATTAAGATGAACATACCATCCTACTTGTTAATAATTATTAATTGCGAATATCTGGCATACTTAATGATACTTCGATGTCAAAGGCTTGAGAATTGTTTCATTTATAGAATTTTCTTCAAGTACTCTTAATGATTTAAATGAATACGAACAATAACGTAATGGAATAAATGTATTTTCAAAACTACAATTTATGTATTTAATCTAACTAATCTACTTAACCTAATCTATATCTAAGATTGGCCCTTGTGGCATTGTACCGAGGATGCTGGCGGCATTTCTTCGCTGTATCGCAATACAGATGCGTTGTGCGAATGGAATAAATAGGTATACATTTTGATACAATGCCATCTAATGTTTTACGAGTACTAGGTATATTTTTAAGAATTACTCTTACTAACAACTCAGACACTTCTTTTCTATCCAACGTCTGAGGACCTACCGAGAGCCACGTTCGACGTGTTGCCTCTCTTGCACTTTTACATTCGTACATAAGTGTGACTGAGACAGTGGCGATAAAAATGTATGAAACAAACGCAAGTACTCGCATAGTCGTCACTCGTGTAAGTGCTCGCGCACCGTGCTTGGATGAGTGAGATAAAAAATGTCATGGTAACTGTGCGGTCACCGGAGGGGGGGGGGGCGTACGAATGTGGGAGGCAGGGTGTGTCAATACTGTATGTTAGTAGGTACTATTATTATACTGTGGTATCGGATTGCCCGGCTAGAGCCTGCTTTGCTGTAGTGCGAGTCATATGACGGCCACTGAAGACCAATTGGTAGTGAAAAATTGAAGCTGAAGGTCAAATCCCGAACCAATTTCTTATGTACCTATCTATTTTTATCTTATACAGCGTGTGTCTATGATACTGGCTTTTATTGAAACCGATGAATGCGATGCAGATTTCTAGCCTAACCGTGAACATTATTCGATTCAAAATGCTAATTTTAAAAGTAATTAACTTGAAATAAAACTATGAAAACGGATAAACTCGCGTATATTAACTAATTTTAACTTCATTCCGACGTTTCGAACACTTTACAGGGTTCGTGGTCTGCGGATGACTGACAATGGAGGAAATTTGATAGATCTACCTCCATCAAAATAAGAAAGATAAGTACAAAACTACCCACCAAAGAAAAATATACTAAACCACAGACAAAAATTTGCCAATGAAGCTAGTTATTCATTTAAAGTATTTTCAGAATGAAGACAAGAGACAAAATAAATAATCTACGCCGGTTCTATCCCTATGCCTGAGAAGTATTTCCTTCCTTTATATGATTGTATTGTCAGGAAGGTGTCCCAAAATTGTGAGGAAGGTATCCCAAACTCAGCGGGACAACTCTTTTCAAAAAACATTTGTAGTACATCTTAAGATCATCATGCATTAAACCGAAACAAACAATTTTGATTCATAAGGAAATTTAAAATAATTTTGAGAAAAAAATCCAGTACTAAAAGGGGGGGGGGGGGTTGGTCACCACCGTCAAATACATCAGCCTCACGGTTTATGTATGGACTGATCCTTTATCAGAGGAACAACTGGATCCCAAGCTGGTGGTAGAGAAAAGCTTCTTTCTATCCTAAATCCTAATCTCTGAGGCTGATGCATTTAACGGTAATGACTAAACCCCCGCCCAGGGGGGGCGGGGGTTTAGTCCTTACCGACCCTCGGTCGTTAACCTCTCTTTCTAGCCAATATGTGCGTGCGTTAGAGAGCCAAAGAGCGAAATTGTAACATTATACAACGCCACCCAGTATGTGTTATTAGCTCCTGAGGCAATAATGTCACAACATAGGTTTGTCCAATGGCTAATGGCCAATGGCGTATGTCACCCTGTATTATATCGTCGCTAAGTACCACCATACCACCAACACAAGCCTTATTAAGCTAACCGTGGGACTAGGGTTTTTTTAAGAACTTATATAGATAATATTTTATTGACTTTTATTAATTGATTGAGAAATTGCTGACATGACCTAGTAAAGCTCACTGTACGTTACAATACACACTAAACTACAATGAAATTTAAATCTTTCACAAACTCAATAAAGTTGTGTTTCCTTTGTTTGACAAACAAACATAAGTCACCACTAAACATAAGTTTATCTGAGAACCACTCTTTTAATGTTCTACACGTTTGTGATAAAGGTTTACGTTTGAACGTTCTGGAACAATTGGAAATAGTTAGGTACAACGGTAGAGGTGTAATTATTAACGAGCAGCTGAATGTTGCGTCATCGCCGTTATTACGAATTTTTTCCGTTGCCAGGGGGGGAGAAGGGGGTAGGGGGCGGGGTCAGGGTGAGGTTATAAATATGGCCGACCAGACAGGACAGCTCATTCTGTTGCCGGACACCAGACCGACAACATCGTCAACTTCTGATGATGCCTCGTAGAGAGGCGAAACACGTGTCGAGTATAGTGTTATTGGTGGTGGTTTGTTATAGTTATTTGCGTATTTATTTTTGCGGCGGGAGGGTGGGAAAATTAATTGCATGCAAAAAAAAAAAAAAAAAAAAAAAAAAAAAAAAAAAAAAAAAAAAAAAAAAAAAAAAAAAAAAAAAAAAAAAAAAAAAAAAACGCAAGTAATTATAGCGGGTTACACTAATTAGCTACACATTCTGTATCGCGGAAGAGCAAAGCAATATTGTTCATCCTTAAGTCACCACTATCCCTTACAAAGCAAGATCGAAATAAGATTTAGAGGATATTATCTATACCATTAAACCTTCCAATTCTACCCTATTTAATATATGCTTATTACACAGTTAATTATATGGAACTATATTAAACCATTAATTGGCACGTACCCCCGATTCGTTAATTACGTCATACCTTACCCCTATAAAACAGCCGGCCCATAACTAGTTACAAACTTAGTGAAATACGATCAATTAAAACTGGGTGTTCCCAATCTGACCCGCGTGTTGTTGCGATTGCTTATTGGTCTCGATTTGGGATCCACCAGTTTTGGAACGCTACCCAATATAAGCGACCACGGCTATCTGTCATTCATCATCAATATCATCGTCATCATCAGCCTATGATAGTCCACTGCTGGACGTAGGCCTCTCCTATTAACTATGCGTATAGACGCATTTGGAGGTAAATGCCCATAATCGCCACGCTGGGCAAGCGGATTGGCGATCGCAGTAATGTGTCCACTATGATGACGCTGCTGCCCATCATCAATATTTTGTCAAATAATGGTCGTGACACTTCAATCCCTTAGTCGACTCTTACGACACCCGAAGGAGGAGTTGGGGTGGTGACAAATGTATTCTTACTGCCGTCACCACACGGCCGATCTGTCATTACTATTAGTTTATGGCTTTTTTGGGGCAAGGTTTTGTTCTTTTTAACACGCTTAATTTGACCCACTTTCCTATCTCCGATTAGGATGACATTTTGGACACGCTCCGAGTTCTGATGACAACACATGACCTACTAAGAAACGTCATTACAAATCCAATATGGCGGCCTCCTCAAGATGGCGGACTGGATGTATGAAATCCACCCTCATGATATGGGAGTCAATTGAAAGGGTTTGCTGTCAGGAATACGAAAAGAGAAAACAGCTTGTTTTTTAGTTTTCAAGACTATTTTATTAATATTTTTTTCCTCTTATTTATAAACGACTCCTCACCAAGCAAGCTGATAAGTATCGTTTGTACTTTTCTGTTTTATAGAAATATTGTTAAGACGGAAATGGAAATACTCAGCTTGCTAGGTTAAGAGACGTTTGAGTTATGTATGAATTAGAGGGTAAATCTACTATCATACTTTTGTATATTTATTTCATTGTAAATTTTTGACATGAGCTATTATTTTGAAGTGCGGTGGAGTGTATAATAATGATTTAAGGCTAGGCAGCTTGTGGCGAGCTGTTGAGCAAGATTTGAACCTCGCGCCTCCATAATCGCAGCTATGCTATTCTCTTATTCACACATTCGACGCTGCGTTCGTCAACGAGCTCGACGACGAGACAGCCTTCACTTCGACGTAGAGCACAGCGCTGCGAAAAACGGTATTCACTAACGTAGAACAGCTCGTCGTCGAACTGTAGGCGGTAACTCTCGACGCAGTGTAGTTCCAGCTCACGCCGCATTCGTCGCCGAGCGCTAGTGTCGTTTAAAGTGCATTAGTGAATACCATTTTTAGGCTCGACGCTGCCGCAGCGCTGACACAGCGCTCTTAACAAGGCGGTTTCCTTAGTGAATAACACTGCAGGACCGATCGCTCGCCAACGCTCGCGCAGCGCTGGGAACGTGCCAGCGTTATTTACAGTGGAGCCTCAGGGGAAATCTCGCCGTCCACATTTGGAAACTGGATTCGATGAATAGCGAAATTTTGATTCTTTCTATTAATTAATGAATGTTTGTTTTTTTATAGAGTGGTATTCAATAGGTTTTTCTACATATTTTTTTTGGGTAAGACAAAATTGGATACATAGGTCGCAAAAGTGTCCACTCGTGGAAGCAAGAATTCTAACAATACCTCATTAATCAAGAGGTGAAAGCATTACATATTTCTAGTAACACGAAGAAACTCACATAAATATTCACGTACAGTGGCGTTCAGAATCGCATGGACAATTTATGAATTCATTCATAAACTGTCCTCGCATTTTTTAACCCCACTGTACAGTCGCCATCAGATATATGGTAGCGGTCGAGGTCCCCAAATAAATCGGAGCAACGTAAAATTTCAATAAATTCGTTACGTGAGAAAAGGGCAATGATTTTGTAATTCGTCATAAATTTAGGGGCAGTCACTTTTCAATAAATTCGTAACGTACAAGTAGGTAAAGATATCGGAACGAACATGACTCAAAGATATCGAAGCAGCCAGGATGATCATAAAGACCGGAACATTTATAGGAAATACACCTTAAGTCTGCGTCACATAGTTTATTTTAATTTGTTACTATGTTGTCACTACTACTACTTTAAGTTGTCAATGTCAAAGATTATTTTGACTGTTGTGGGTGAGTAAATGAGTTTCCTAGATAAAAGAGAACTTTTCAAGCATCATTATCGAAAAATGCATAAATTCAATTTTGATTTTTTATTGCTGTAATCATATTAATATGGGATAAGTAAATAAAATCGTAAAGCTAGCAAATGATTTATTTGAACGGAACTAAAGAAGTATAAAGGGTGAACAGAATACCTAAAAGTCATTTGCGGATCCTATTTTACCACGGTGACAACTCCGAGAATTGTAAATTGACTGTTTCTCCCATTGCAGGCGTCCAAGGGCTACGGTTACCACTTATCATCAGACGGGCCGTGTGGTTTTTTGTGTTTCAAATATATTGCAAGAACTTTTACCAATCAACAATAAATACCGTCTTTTAAGCGAAGCAAAATTATATATCGTCACAAAAATACGACAATTGTAGCGATGTTCCCACATAGGTAGGTCGAACCTCATATCAAGAATTTACGAAAATCGTTCTAAACCTTGTGACAATTGTAACGACTTTCCGAAAGTAAAATAGTAAATTACGATACAAGTGCGAAAAAAATTAAGTTGAGTGGAACGAGTGGAGATAAATTAAAGCACGACCGAAGGGAGTGCTTTCAATCTACACGAGTTACGAATGTTCTTTTCGCACGTGTATATTAGTGATAATTGTATGTTGGTGAGCAGGGGAATCGAATCCGGTTGTTTTGAAAAAATAAACTTATCTGCACTATTTCTATTCGGATATCCATTGTGTAGGTCTTAAGCAGTAAATAGTAGTACATATTTGTTTTTAGGAACCATATCCCCTAAGAAGCATGATGTCTAAAATGAATAAAATACATTGTTTTCACATATTCAACACGTTTTTTTCTAATTTATAAATGGAGTTTCTTTATCAAAATCGATGATAGATAATTATGGTCCCTAAAAACAAATACTACTTAGTATGTCTTATAGTTTCAGAATTTCTCTTTCAAAAAATAAGTTTTAAGACAAAATATTATTAAATGACGTACTGACATTTCTATTACTCCCTAGGGAATTTCACTTTTCTATTACTCCCGCTATGCATGTAAGCAATGGCGCGCTTAGACAGCAAGTGTGATAAAAAGGTGACATTAGCTGGCCACAAGATCGCCTGATTTGACAGCTCCTGATTTTTTTTCTGTGGGGTTATTTAAAAGAATTTGTCTTTTCTAATTGGCCAACGAACCTTTAGCAATTAAAACAAAATACTCGAACCACGATCACTGAAATAACGCCGGAAATGTGTGAAAATGTGATGAAAATGCGATGAAAAGGATTGGCATCTGCGATGCTACTGGAGGTGGATATTTTGTCTGATTATTTTCCATGTGTAATTGCAGATCCAAAATAATTTTATTTAACCAGTAAAATAAAGTGTATATGTCTTATTTGGCCACCCTGTATGATTATGAATATATTGACTTATACACTGTTGTGTCAACAGTACTTTCAAATCCCATTGTAATCGCTGTTTAATAATACCTACTTCAATATAATTATTCCTCGAACTTTATTGCGCCACCGCTGAGTACCCGACATCCGACATCTTCTCACGAAATTTAGCATTGCTCCTAGCTTGTTTTTGGCTACCTTTGCCAATTTTGGCAATACGTCAAAACAGCGGTTAACTAGATAACTCATTTTAATGATAGGCATAATATCTGTCCAATTTGCGAAAGAGACAGAAATATATTTGTCACGATGACAAATGTCTACTCTTTTCGAAGAACGTCACAACAAACCACTCTGTTCTAAATTCAAATTATTGACAACCTAGTCAAGACTTGTGGCTGACCATAAAGAATTTAACACCTTCGCTGCGGCAATTAAGTTAAATTGTAATTAACCATACTTGTACAGGTCACATATGACCTGTTCCGCACTGAGCGTGTTAAAGCGATGTGTATATGACACTAAGGTATATTTTCCATAAATGTTGAGATATTTACGACCACCCTGACTGCTCAGATATTTCTGATTATCTCTGTGTTCCGATATTTTTGCCTAATTATACGTTACGAATTCATTGAAAAGTGGCTGCTCCTAAATTTGTGACGAATTACATGCCTCTAATTTATTGCCTTTTCTCACGTAACGAATTTATTGAAATTTTACGTTGCTCCGATTTATTTGGGGACCTCGACCGCTACCATATATCTGATGGCGACTGTACATACATGTTTACGGTCCATTCTGCAAATAAAGTGGCAGGACCATATCCCCAATACGAAAATACTACGACGTTGTAAGATGACTGGCATGGAGGCTCTGCCGATGAAGAGCCAATTAAGGTGGTGTGGGCATATCTGGCGCATGGATGACTGTAGACTACCGTAAGCCGTTCTATATTCCGAGTTATCTCATGGTAAGCGGAATCAAGGTGGGCAGCATCTGCGTTACAAAAACGTGCTTAAGCGCCACTTAATTGCCAGTAGCATTGCTACGCACAGGTGGGAGGAGTCTGCGTCTCTGCGTCCCGAATAGCGTTCCCTTGTCAAGACGCGAGTCAATCATTTTGAGGGGACCCGTCTTACTGAACTCGACGCAAAACGTCAAGCTCGAAAATCTCGCCCCACTATACCTAGCTCTGATGAACTTTACTGTGTTCAATGTGATCGGGTGTTTAAGAGTAAGATCGGCTTCACAAGCCCCATCAGGGCTCACGCTCTCAAGTAGCTAGGGTCGCCGTCGCCGAATACGACGATAACTCTCCCTTTTTGGGTAGTCTTGTAAAAATAGTGGTGATCTTTTTAAAGGCGTAGGTATCTTTATAGTCTTTGGACTTCAAAATTATCAAATCGGATATTTTGATTAATTTCTCAGTGCAAAGTCAAGTATCTAACACATGTCAGCTTTGATTTTTTTATGGTGGTTCAATCCTAACCGCCTGTTATCTGCCTCTAGATTATTGCTAATTAGTACTTTTTGTTTTTCATTCATAAATCATAAAGAGTGTACCCGCAATAAAGAGAATAATTATGTATACAAGTGGTTTGCATACATCAATCCAGTATATACTCTTGAAACTCTTATCATTAGTCAATGAAACAAAGATTACCGGGCGTCTTCGCAAATTGCCAAAGATATTAATTGTACGTATGTGGCGCAAACTTCCTCGGACTCAATGGATTGATCATTATGGCGCGAGTAACAAGCGAGGGATTTTTTTATAATAAAGGTGCTTTATTTTAACCAAGATCACTGGAGAAAGGGCAGCAGCATCTTTCAAAATACAGAGTATCTACTAGGGCTCACGGTACACGTGTAACCCGCCAAACCGGATACCCGTGTTCTTAAGCCCGACGGTACTAAGAACCCGAATTACACGAACCCGCCGGGTACCCGTGTCCGTGTCCAATACACGGATACCGTTTACACGAAACCGCGTGCTACCCGGGTACCCGGGTACTTAAGACCGAACCAAACGGGTTCGAAATAATTTGAGCAAATGCAAATAAGGTTTATTATTGAATGTAACCTGCAGCTTCGTTCGACACTACAAAACAAACGTGTTCAGGAAAGGTCAGACAATATAATTTTTTTTTGTTTTTATAAATTTCGACTCTATCTGTTACTCAATAAGGTCTATTTGACACAATTAGCCTTCCGCTTATCCATCCATTTGTACTATAGCTCTTAAGTCTCACGATCCATCCTTCGGTACATAACTTTACCCTTAAAAAGCAGACTTTCTATGCATACACGGCTTCTCGTCAAGGACGTCCCCGAACCCGCGGGTAATTAAAGTCCGTGTAAATAATACCCGTGTACCCGTGTACCCGTGTACCCGTGCAGACGGGTATTATTTACACGGACTTTAATTACCCGTGTAAATCGGGTCAGAAACCCGTGTACGTGTAACACGAACACGGGTATGAGAAACGTTGACACGAAACCCGGACACGACCGCGAGCCCTAGTATCTACTAATACGATTACGATCACCAACCCGCCTCTCAAGCGTGGCAATTATGGTAATATAGGTAATCTCTCTGCTATGCCAAGGTTGACTGATAGAGTATTTTTAATGGCATTAAGTTCGCTTTTTTTTAAGGTCGTGTAAATATATTTTTGGCACCTAAACCGTAATGATATCTTTGACGTCGACTGTACAAATGACGAAGTATAGCATTGAGACGTTTAGAAACTTCGGCAAAAATGATGCCACCAAAATTAGGCGGTTGAAACGCTCAGATATTCATCCTTCCATACATTATAATGGTCACGTGACTTATCGCTTATCGTATACGATTGCAGAATGGCATCTTGGCTAGGCCTGTTGAGCGGATTTTTGAAAGCTCCTTGTAATGCATTCAAATACTTAAAGCGCTTCATCATCATCATCATCATCATCATCAGCCAATTGACGTCCACTGCTGGACATAGGCCTCCCCCAGAGAGTTCCAGAAAGATCGGTCGTGAGCTGTCCGCATCCATTGGACACCCGCAACCTTTACCAGGTCGTCGCTCCATCTTGTGGGGGGCCTTCCCACGCTGCGCCATCCAGTGCGTGGTGGCCCTCGAGAACACGCCGATCCCACCGGTAATCGGTCCTCCGGGCAATATGCCAGCCCACTGCCACTTCAACCTGGCGATTCTTCGGGCTACGTCAGTCACTTTCGTTCTTCTGCGGATCTCGTCATTCCTGACAATGATTAAAGCGCTTAATCAATATTAATGGACCCGTGGAAAAATAATGAAAATTAATATGTCAATCCCCAATTAAGTCCCCAGTGCGACCCTTGCGCGGGCACCAGATTGTTACAAACTATTCCGTTTGCTGAAATCAGGAACTTTGATTTGAGAAGTTCTCTCCTGTTTATTGCCGATTGTTACGTATACTGGAGTAAGGGATCGAATTGATTTAGTGAACTAGATACGCATTTTATAGTATTGGCCGAAATGAGAAATTGTTTATAGGAGGTTTGAGTTTGTATGATTTTGTCAGCCTCCGTAGCCTAGTTGGTAGGGACCCTGCCTACGAAGCTGGGGGTTCCGGCTTCGAATCCCGGCGAGGGCATTCTTCGTGTATGTATTTATTTATCACAAATATTTGTTCCTTGGTCATGGCTGTCTATGTATTTAAGTACTTATATGTATCTATCTATTAAATATATCGTCGCTTGGTATCCACAACACAAGCCTTAATTGAGCTTACCGTGAGGCTAGGTCGATTTGTGTAAGATGTCCCAAGATATTTATTTTAGATATTTATTTTGTTTAGAAATGTCGAAAATTTGGTACAACTTTCTATATTTCATCATCTTTATCATCATATCAGCCGAAATACGTCCACACTGTTGAACAAAGGCCTCCCCCAAAAATTGCCACAATGGCCGGTCCTGCGCCACCCGCATCCAGCGGAATCCTGCGACCTTCACCAAGTCAACAATCCACCTTGTGGGGGACCTACCGCTGCGCCTTCCTGTACGTGGCCGCCATACGAGAGCCTTTCCGCCCCAACGGCTATCGTTCTACGTGCAATATGCGCCTACTGCCACTTCAGTTTAGCGATTGGGAAGCTAAAGCTATACCTATCGTTTGCTTTGGTTCTGCTGCGGATGCCCTCGTTTCTATATTTACCTGGGTGAAAATGGGTAGGGAAACTCAGAATAAGGTGAAAACAGGTAGTACTCAAAGATATATATTCGTCAGTGCACAGTGTAAAGTAGATATCTGAAAATGAAATCAAAGACAAAGCTAAGTTTTGGGCACAAGCATGGAAAACTGACTCAATTATATAAAGTTACCCTTACGAGTTTATATCCCTCGTTCATAGATGTAATAAAATACTGAGTTTTTGGGTGATATTAATATTTATTTAAAATACATTTACAGGAACTGTGTTTTTCTTACTGGAACCATTTAAGATTTATGCGTCGCACAGTGTGGTATTTTATATTATTTTTGATGTTATATCGGTAATTACAGTAATATTTAGCAAATATTTAATTTTTTATTGATAATGGTGAAATTACAAAACTAGAATAAATAATGTTTTATTTCTGCCTGGACACCTCAGGAACCTGAACTAAATTCAGAATACAAGCAAAACGAGAACGTTAAAAGGATGTACTTTGGAATGCCTACCATGTTGTAATAACATAATCAATCCCATTAAAAACATATACAAACGAAGCATTACTACCTGCCACAATAATATTGAAGATAACTTACCTATTAAATTCATCGCAATTGTAGGTAGGTACTTTAACTGTCAAGTTGTGGATATCTTTAATTGGTTTTGTTTACTGTTCATGTTCATAGATTAAGTTTTTTGTAATTGCTGTTGATGTCCTTAATAGCTAAATAAATAAATTACATATTCACATGAAAAAATATATTAAATCACTATTAAAAGTCACCGATTTTAATAGTGTCGCTCGAACATCGTTTAACGATTACATCGAATACATTGTCTGATTTTAGTGCATTAGTAGGTAGACTTTCTGAACCAACTGTATTATTCTACCAACAATCAGTTTTTGCAAATTGACTTATGAACGCCCAGATTAGTGATTTACCATTATGTACGTCGTTGGACTAAAAGTAAATAATATATGGTGATCTATATAAATGTCCTCTTAGTTCATGATATTACGGAAAAAAGTTCACATTCGGATACACTCTCTCAAAGGTCAATGTCACCAGTTATGACGTCATCAAAATGGCTGCTGCCTAATTTCGAAAAGCGCTTATTTATTCCTCAACCTCCCAACGTACACCATCGTGTATGGTATCTATTGAAAGGTCATTAAATATGCTCTAACTTTTTTTTGTGTTGTAGCGTACATCTAGAAATAAAAAAAATATCGTTAAAAGAATTAAAATATTTTTTTACACTTTTCGTACAATGTACATTTCATCAGGAAACAAGCGGTATTAGAAAAAAATATTGTTCCACGTTACTAACGAGACGAAAATACTAACTCGAGCTCGAGTCATTAAAAGCCCTCCGCCTACGGCGTTGGGCTTCTATCTAACACTCTCGTTAGTAACTCCATCCTAAAATATACAGTTTAAATCATCGAAATTGGTTGAAAATAAACAAAGATATGTAATTTTCTATATTCCGCGGCAAACGCCATACACCCGCCATCCGTCCGCACGCCAGTTCGAAAATTTAAATTGCACCTAAACTATGCAATTGATTTATGCTGGTAAGATATTAAATAAAAGCCAATAGATATTGGATCCGTGTCTTTGTGTTGTATTCATTTGACTCACAATTGTGTTAGTGAAATCAGAATGAGGAAGATTCAGGCGTTTTTCCATTTAATAAATTTCTAATTTCATTTTATAATTCTGGAGCTCTATGAACTCCGACTGTACCTCGAGTTTTCTCTTTTGTAAAGCTCCTACATTTTCGTGCTCGTGGAGTAACTTTGATTTTTTGGTCACATTGCTCTCATCTGCGAAGAAAATGAGAATATGTGTTTATTAATTATTCTGCTATCTAAACAAGCAAATTACAGAAGAATAAAACAATGCATATGCATACTTACACTGTTTATTTGGTTTGACTTGTCTTAAATTTTGGCAAGATACTGAGGCGTATTTAGATTGCTGTTGCTTTCTTTCAATGCAATATTATGGCTTGCAGTCCCTTCCATGGGGTCGGGTATCCCAATATCGTCAAGTGTTCATTTTTTTTGTTTCTCCCATTCCCAGTGCCGGTTTTATTTGCATTGTCTTTTTTAGCCTGAAATCCAAGTATTAATATAATTAATCCCACTAGTCACGTCTGTCTATCAATTACCCTGTATGATACTAGAGCCATACATTTTGTTATTGACACTTATGGTCAAAAATCATTCATGATTATAATGATTAAAATATACTCAATACAATTACAACTCATCTCTCTTTCTCTCCCTGGTCGTTCCCTCATGACTGAGTATCGTGATCGTCATTGGATAATCTACATTTGGAGTGTATGATTTGCCTCCACCGGGTCCTGTCCATTGCATTTCTCACAACTGGGCAAAACTTGCAGGAGGTAGAGTCCCTCAGTTTATCAGTCCATCTGGTCGGAGATCGCCCCTGCGTTGACCTTCTGTGTTCCCGACGACTATCAACTTTTCCAGGCTTTGGTCTCCCCTTCGCACTATGTGGCCGAAGTATGCCAGTATTCTCTCGAGGCATATTGCGGATAGACGGGTTTCGATCTTCAATTGTGAGAGGACTGAATTATTGGTCCGTGTTTGCGGTCCAGGAGATCCTCAACATCCTCCTCCAGCACCACATCTCCAAAGCATCAATTCGCTGTCTCCCGCGGACCCGAATTGTCGATGTCTCAGCTCCATACAGAAAAATAGGGAACACTAGAGCTCGTATAAGCCTTACCTTAGTGGTTATGGTTATTCCCCTCTTTTTCAATATTTTATTTAGGCGAGTCATTGCATCCTCATAAATTATGACATTAGTTACCTACAACTCATAATTAAATATTTTTTTGTTAGTAATTGACTTACCAGTGTCGCCCGTTTAATATTGGACCAAAATACGTCTCGGACATAAGAAAAAAAAAAATACTTTCGGAATTTAACCCAGAGTTCTTCCAGATTCACATTTTTTTCCACTTATTAACTTTATTTTACTTTGTGAGTGTATTAGAAAATTGTCCTAATAAAATGTTTTTGACTTCGCGGATTTTGGTTGGGATTGTACCTAATTTTGCTAAATAATTTACACACATTGGCACAAAAAAAATATGAAATAAAATATTTTAATTAGTGTCTTAGAAATATTACGAGCATGCATTGATATCAAGAGACATTGACTGCATTTACAATGGCCATTGCATTTCTTTTTTGCTTACAAACAAACCAATTTTCTAGTTTGTTAACATCGACTTGTAGTATTACCTAGTAATAAACATGTCAATGTGAAACATAATTGAATCCACTTGTAATTTTTATTTTATTTTAGCTTGCAGACTTTTTAACTTGTAACTTTCGAGAAATACGGCCCTGATTGAGAGATGGTTGACGTATGTAAATATGGTTTGAGTAGTGTGGAGGAAAATTTCAAAGCCTGATTCTGAAAGGTCTGCGATGGTAGCATTCAAAACAATGAGGTTCGCAAACTATTCAAATATGGGCCAAGAACTGGGATCTATTTCTCGAAAGCTTGTAACTTGTAATATGTAAAATGATGTTAAAGACTTCCACTTGTATTACAAGTTACAAGATTTGGCGAAACGGGCCTCTGAACTAAAGTGTGTAAGTACAAATTATTGTAAGTAACCCACTGCTTCTTATTTACAGTATGGAATGAACTAAAGTGTGTAAGTACAAATTATTGTAAGTAACCCACTGCTTCTTATTTACAGTATGGAATGAAATATTATGAACTACCTAATTATGTTTTTTAGTTCCGAAAAATAACTGCGCGTGATGCAAAATATTGGATTGCACAAAAATGACAAAATTCAAATTCAAAAACTTGAATGCCATAAAACACATTCAAAATAAAATATTTACAATCTAAAAATTAAATAAATCGAAGAAACGTAATTATAAATTTAAATATTAGATGTCAAAGTAGAAAAGAAAAAAAACAATGAACACGGATGTTATTGTAAATTATGTTTACCGAGAAAGTACTAAAACTTAAATAATTCGATCTACAAAAGCAAAATCAATCCCTTGCACTTGCCAGTTAAGTACCTAATAATAGTACATTACTGCAAAACTAAGATAGGCCTGCAAACTTTTTCTCGGCCATTTTTATAAATTAAATTGTGCATAAACAGTATAAACAGACATCTAAAATATATTTCTAAATGACCAACTTCCAAGCATGGAACGTCATTAAAGCTGCAGATTTTTAAAGCAGACTTTATAAGCACTGCGTCTGGACAAACTTCAGGCACAAAACGTACTAGACGAAACGGAGGTCCTTGCCCAAGCCTGCAGGGGTGCCACTGCTGTTTCTTATACCATATTTATTTATAACATCTCACATTAATTGGCATTAGCTTATTTCAGCCCACTGCTAAACATAGATCTCTCCTATTTATTACCCGTGCATTGACGCACATCACATTATCAATGGGCTCTCTTTGGCCTATGCGGTTGGACGCATTAAGACGTAGCGGGCAAATGCTGCCAGCATTCTTATCACCATGCCAAATGGTGGCTCCATTTTTTATAAATAAGTAAGTAAGTAAGTAAGTAAATATTCTTTATTGTGCACCACATACTTAATTAAAATACAAATACAGAAAAACATGTATCGATAGGCAACAACAGGCGGTCTTATCGCTTACAAGCAATCTCTTCCAGACAACCTTAGGGTAGCAGGAAATGAAAACATTAGCAAATAATTATAATCGGGTAGTGCCGATATGAGAACAAATTAAGAATTATGATCAATTAAATCAATTTAAAACATAGGTAATATAATAAAGATATATACATATATACATACATACATACAAATAAGTGTTTATATTAAAGATAATAAACGTAAATACACATAAAAAAAAAAAACTAATGATAATAACTCAAGTTAAGGCAGGGAAAGATAATGTGATTTCAAAAGGTTTTTAAAAATTGGAAGAGATTTTGCTAATCGTAGATCTAGCGGCAAAGCATTCCACAACCGAACAGCCCGAAACGTAAAGGAGCTGTTATAAAATTTCGATGAAGAAGAAGGAGGCGCAAGAAGATGCTTCCCCGCACACCGAACGGAAGAAAGGAAGTTAAACCGCTCCTTAAGATAAAAAGGAGTAGTGGGGTTAAAAAGAGTATTATAAAGAAGAGCAAGAATATGCGAGTTGCGACGATAACGTATACGGAGCCACTTTAGTTGGGAACGAAACTCCGAGACATGATTAAATTTTCGCAGGCCGAATATGAATCTTATACAGGCATTCTGGAGACGCTCAAGTTTGTTAAGCTGGTCTTCCGTTAGGTCAAGATAGCAAACATCAGCATAATCTAATATAGGAAGAAGCAAGCGCAATTTTGGTGGCAAGGGGTAAAAAGTTACGAATCCTACGAAGCGACCCCAACGAAGCAAACAACTTCCTACTGATCTCACCAACCTGGGGTACCCAAGAAAGTGTGCGATCAATTAGAACACCCAAATTTTTTACCTGGCTCGAATAAGGGACCAGAACTCCATCAAACACTATGGCCGGCAGATTATGAAAGTCAATTCGAGATAAAAGCTTAGGACTACCTAGGATTATAACTTTAGTTTTCGACGGATTAACTTTTAAACCATAGCGTTTACTCCAACTGGAAATGCGATCTAAGTCCCGATTAGTAAACTCAATGGCTTGAGGCAGATCATTAATACCGCATTGGGAGTAAATTTGCAGGTCGTCAGCATAAAGATGATACGAAGAAAGGATGACGTTGGTAATAGCATTAATAAAAATTGAAAATAGAAGGGAAGGGGGAAGGGGGGGAATTTTATATATATTTTAGGTTTATTAACACAATCTTAATTCGTCAGTTTTAATTTAGTGTTATACAGTATGTATTTGATCGTAAAGCAAAGAAAGAAACACATTAATATTTAGATCATACTAAACAACTTTTACTATGGGGCCAAACTCGAATTCGTGAAAAAAAAAATTACTCTCCCATACAACGTGTTCATGATCACGCAATCAAAATGTATGAAAATGTCCAAATTTTTTTCGTGAATTCGGGTTTGGCCCCATAGTAAAAGTTGTTTAGTATGATCTAAAAATTAATGTGTTTCTTTCTTTGCTTTACGATCAAATACATACTGTATATAGTTTTTATGTTATTATTTTATCTGTTTCTTTTGCTTTACCTACCGAATAAATTACTTTATCTTAATTGAAATTATTAAAAGATTTAACTTGACGATAAGAAAATAGTAGATTATGTAACAAAGGATCTAAATAATATATTTTCGGTGAGGGCATTCATTGAAGCCCGAACGAAGCGATGGATTAAGTGGGGGATTCTAAAGTGGAATCCTGAGCGAAAGGAAGGATTCAGGCGTTAACGCCCAAGACAAAGATAATTTTGATATTGTGTGATACATACCGCTTTTCACACCACCTATTACAAAAATAAAAGATATATCACATATTTAATCTTTTTGCAAATAGTCGATTCTGAAGAAATCTTCATCAATTATGAACGTAGGTACTGTTTTTTTTTCATATTTTATTAATAATATATAATGAGATATAAGGCTGGCAATAGAAAGTCCTTGAACAGAAAAGTGCCACTTTGATCCCTCCCAGCAGAGAAGAAAAGGCCCGCATTTGAATAGGTGGTGCGAATAACCACTAAATTAAAAATTTAAAAACAACCAGCTCCAACTGATTTCTCCGAGATCCTATCATCTGTGGTTTCCATCATTGGTTTACTATCATCAAATCCTACTTTCTGAATGCAAATTCTTGTGAATGAATGAAAACCACCAAAAGCGCCATACATGTACCTATAACATTTGAAGAGATCCCTCGATTTCTCCAAGATCCCATCATCAGACCTTTGGTGCCAACGGGACTATCTCGGGGTTATACACGTTTGATCACAAAAAAAAATTAAAATCGGTTCACTATTCTCGGAGATATTGGGTAACATAAAGGGTTGGGCAGATTAAGCGTCTTAGTTTAAAATTGCCATAAAATTAGAACAAAAAATCGGAATTAAAAAAAAATGTTTATTTCAGGTATAGTGAAATACAATATTGTCATTGTCTGTATTTATACAAACAAAACCCCAACATCGACAAGTGCAAACTTTTTTGTGAAACTTAAACACTTATTAAATAGTATATGCCAACATAAAAGGAGAAGATACGTCTTGTGCGGCGATCTAAACATAGACACCATGAAACCATCAAAAGTCTCAGAGGAACTTTTCCGACTCATGGAAACATACAATTTAAACCTCGTTATACAGGAGCCGACAAGACTTACATCAACATCTAATACGTGCATAGATCACATTGCAACCAATGTTGACGATGGAAAGGCAGCAATTCACGATCTAGCCCTCTCTGATCACACCGCTCAATCCTTTTTGGTTCCCATTAAGAAGCGCCATTGTTTACAACCCGAGTGGTGGTATGTGTACCGTAGAGACTATTTGTAAAGACAATCAAAATAAGTTTTTGGAATGTATAGCTTCTTTATCGTTTAATGAAGTGTATGAACATAGCGACGCAAATCAATCATTTAACTCTTTTTACGATTTGTTTGTCCTTTTTTATAATTTATGTTTTCCTTTGGTTAAAATGAGAATGTCTAAAAAATGTACACGTGTAAGTGGATGACAAGGGGCATACGGAGGTGCTGCCACACTAAGAGACGCCTATATTTGAACAGTCGTCGTTTTAAAAATTGTTTAAAGGAATATAAAAAATACTCACGGTATTTAAAAAGATGTATTGTTGCCGCTCAGAAATCTATAAACACTCGATATCTCGTTAACTCTAATAATACTTGTAAGGCAGTATGGAACGTTATACGTAAATACACTGCTCCAGATGTGGACTTTAATTCCATTGACAAATTATCTTACAAAAATATCGAGATTACTGACCCGCAACTTATAGTAGACTCGTTCAACGATTATTTTTTAAATGTCATTACAGAAAATTGTACATCAGAAAATCAATTATTAGATATAAGTCATATTGATGGTATTGAATCGACTATATTTCTGAGTCCTATTGATAGAAATGAATTGACAAAAATTATAAAATCATTAAGAAATTCAAAATCTGTCGGATATGATTCTTTACGTACGGATATTATAAAAAAAAGTATTTTTGCCATTGCAGACCCTCTGGTTCATGTAATAAATTTGTGTTTGATTCAGGGATTATTTCCAAATGCTTTAAAAAAATCCGTTGTAAAACCTCTATTTAAAAAGGGCGACAAACATTTACCGGAAAATTTCAGACCAATTACTCTTATACCCATATTTTCAAAAATTTTAGAAAAGTCGATGTATAGTAGACTGTTACATTTTCTTGATAAACATAACGTTATAAAAGATGAGCAGAATGGATTTAGAAAATGTAGAAGCACTTCCCTCGCTGCTTTCAAGCTAGTCAAACAAGTTATGGAATGTATTAACAATAAAATTCCGGTCACGGCACTTTTTATGGACATGAGTAAAGCATTTGACTTTGTTTGTCACAGGGGACTTCTCATGAAATTATATAAATACGGAATTCGTGGGCCTGCATATGACTGGATTGCGAGTTATTTGTCAGGCAGGACCCAATGCGTGGAAACAACAAAATATTGTTCTCAGAGTAAAAGTGTTAATACATATCGATCATCTTTTGTTGAAAACTCTTATGGTGTACCACAGGGTAGTATTCTTGGTCCCCTGTTGTTCTTAATATACATTAATGATTTACCTGATGTTCTTTCACATAATTGTATTCTGTTTGCGGACGATACCACCATCATTATTGAAGGAAAGGACCTTAACACCTACAATGATAACGTAAATTCTACCTTGAATCAAGCAGTAAATTGGTTAACAGTAAATAATTTAAAAGTTAACATCGTCAAAACTAAATTTATGCAATTTGGCACTTACAGAGCTAAAACATATAATCTTAATGTTAACTATTGTAATGAATCTATTGAAGAAGTATCACAAATTAAATTTTTAGGCATAACGATAGATTGTCATTGTAACTGGAAGGCTCAAATAAGCAATATCTGTTCCACGTTGAATAAGTTCGTTTATGCTTTAAGAAGGGTGCGCCAATTGGTATCTTTGACAGCCTCTATTACGGCTTATAATGGTTATGTCGATTCGGTCTTGAGGTATGGTATAATAACATGGGGAAATTCCACGGACATCCATGATGTATTCCTAATTCAAAAACGCTGTATTAGAGCCATATTTGGCCTTAAGCAAGATGATTCCTGTCGCCCATTTTTTGTTAATCATGAAATCCTTACGGTGCATTGCCTTTACATTTTGGAAGTCTGTTCATTTGTTTATAAGCATAAATATTTATTTAGAGAATTGAAGGATATGGCATCTGGAATGATTCGTGAACAGTATATGTACAAGTTATATAGGCCTCGTGCACGATTACAACTGGCTTCAAAAAACTGCTTTATTATGAGTATAGACATATTTAATAGACTGCCAGATACTTTTAAAAGCAGTAACAACTTTATAGAATTTAAAAAATCAATTAAGCAATGGCTTTTGGACAAGTGTTTTTACAGTTTAAAGGAATTTATGGAATGTAATTCGTTAATTTAGTAATAGGCAACAACACCATTTATCTATGACATTCGTATTAGTTTTGTATAACATTAATATCCCGTTTATTTGTACTGTTTTAAATAATATATATATTTTTATATACCTAATTGAGTAAACCTATTGTTATTAATGTAATCTAATCATTATTTAAATTGCAATGTGACATGTCAATATGTAAATTAGCTTTGTTAGACAATGTGTATAAGTCTGTAAAGACAGGGTTCGGTGAAACCATCACACTGACAATGTATCTGTTTTATGTACCTACCTGAATTCCATACACAATAAAGATTTATGATTTATTTATGATTTATACTATATAATTTTAAAAATTAATTCATAAGCTCAAATCACTCTCCTTTTGCTTGTATAACTTTACGCATCCTCCCGTAGAACGAATTGCACGCGGCACGCACTACCTCTTCTGGAATTTCGTCCCATATCTTCTCCAACTGATGCTTGAATAAATTTAAATTCATGCCCTTCGTGCTCCAAATCTTACTGAACATATATCCCCATATAGAAAAATTCAATGGATTCAAATCTGGTGAAGATGAAGGCCATTCCTGCCACGGTATAGTCTGGCAAATTCTTTCTACACCAGTCTTGAATGCGTTTAGCTTTGTGTGATGGGGCACTGTCTTGCTGGAAACAAAAATAATCACTTTCATACAACTTTCGGTCATGTTCTAGCAAATGATCCTGCAATACGTGTTGAATTTAGTACTCTTGATTAATTTTGACTCCTTGATCAATAAACAGCAGTGGCAACTTGCCTCTAGGCGATATGGCACCCCACACCATGACAGCCGACGCACTTTATTTATTTTATTTTATTTATTTTAGGGATAACAAACAACTATACAATACTCGGTGCTATTAAGTATTACATAAATTACGGATTACATTATGTATAGTCAACAGCATTATCCACGGGTTACTTTGAAATCTTTGTACGGCTAATTTGTTCACTGGTAAGTCCCTTAACGAAACACCATACACGCGATCATTTGTTGGTTGTGGCTATCTTGTAACAAGAACATTTTTTTCATCGGAAAAAATAATGTCATCGTCTTCGTGCCAAGCTAGCAACTCCTTGCATTTTTTCACTCTACCTTTTTTCTGAACATCTGATAGCCCATGAATTCTTTGTTTTTTGTAGGTCTTCAACCCGAGATCCTGTCGTAATATACGACTCATTGACCGTCGGGATATGTTCATTTCTTTTGCAAGTTTGCTTGCACTTTTTGCCGGATTTCGCCTAATACGCTCACGAACATTTTTATCATATTTTTGACTCGAACGGATGGTTTTCGGCCAGGTTTGGGCCTAATTCGAGAAGACCTTGATTTTTGAATCGATTTATGGTCCGCGATATGAACCTTAAGTTAATATTTAAATGTTTCAACTTTCTGAAAATCTCACACGGCCGAAAATTTTTCTGATGCAAATCGACAACGAGCTCACGTTTTGCGTCCATTGTGGAAACAAAAGAAAAACAAACGATATCAAAGTCAAATTATTAAAAACCATAAAGAGCAATAAATTGTCTATAAAAAAAAAACATTCGATACAAAAAGTTCCATTATGCTAGAAAAGAAAATGTACTAGGACACTTAATCTGCCGAACCCTGTACATACAACAAAAAAAATTCAGTCAAATTGAAGAACCTCCTCCTTTTTTTGAAGTCGGTTTTTTTCGGGCAACCCTACAGCAGTACAGTAATGAGCCTTCACGTGTTCTGCCTTTGAAACTAAATATTCTGCTAAGTCAGCGCGTCTAGCAATGCGGACTCGGATTTCTGCTCTCTGTGAAACACACGTTTAAAGTCATTATAAAAACTTAGCCATGTTATTCAGAACTTGCTTAAAATGTACTTTGACACGGCACTTGTGAGGCTGTTTATTTAAGCTTATGAAGAAGTGTTGGAATCGGCAAACAGGATAAAAACTCGTATCGTTTAGGTACTTGTAAAAAAAATGTTGTAACTATCTATACCAATCGTCGGTAGAATCTAAAAAATGAAAGCAAATATGCCTGACTTTCCATAGAATTTGACATCTTTGACACAAATGACGTGACACATGTTCGCACACATATAATTTTTTTTACATTAATAGGTAGGTACTAATAAATATCAATAACTTTTACTAAAAATGTATGTGAAATAAAGGTTTAAGATAAGTTCGCACAGTGTGAGATATTCCTTCAGTTTTGTTCACCACATTTTCTTGGCTTTAACGATTGCAACATTTTATAAGAAAACCAATACAAAAACTCCCAGTTGTCTATCGTATTTACTTTCTGAGAAAAAAAATGTTTAAGATTACATTTATGACGTCATCAAAACATATTTGTATTTTTATTTCCTCTAAATGCAAAATTAATGCGCTAATATTTTTTATGTGTTTTGAAGGAACGATATTGAACCAAATAAAAAAAATACAGGACTGTATAATTGATTATTTTGATGATATTACGTCTCTTTGCTTTTTTTTATAAAATCTATTTTTTTAATGATTTATTGACGGTCGCATTTTATTTTAGATCTAAAAGACGTATGAGTAGTGTACCTATTATGTACCAAATTTTCACAATTTTATCATGTCGGACCTAGGACTTATAGCGTTTCTATGGTTTTGGCTCATTTCTATGTTAATAGGGTTGTCACAATCTGAAAACTGGCTATTATTATGTCGGGCCATGGCTTAGTGTAGTACTTTGCTAGTCTGTTCCAATAAGTGGACGCAAGCTAAATCTGTCTTATCGCTCAGTCGCTTACGTCCTTTTTACTGACAATTTTTTTGCGAAAACTCAAAAAGCTGAAAACAATATTTATTGTATTAAGAATATTTATCAAACCTTCAGAAGAGTCCGCTACCGTTAAAAGCATTTTTGGTAAAGCTGAAATGGAGACGCTTCGCTCGCCCAAGGATTTTATGTCTATCTTCTTCATAATAAAGACGTTCGTCAACTGCGAGAGCCAAGCCAAGTTCTCGTCTTCATTAATTTTGGGTATTACTGAAGCATGTCGTTCAGAAGGCTTTAAAACTGTTACAACTTTATCCGGTAAAGTAGTAGTTTTTGTTTATAACGTCGGTCTTTGAGAGACAAATCCGAAGAATCGAGAGCACGCCGAAAAAGACGAAAATTGTAGTCTTCCTGTCTACCTTTCGAGAGTGGTGCTCACGAGCATACTGCCAACATTTAGTACGGGATTCACCGGCTTGGTCGGTCAGCATTGCTACTGGCAAAGGATTCATCTCAATGAGTTTCCAACCGTGCATTAGAATTTTGTGCATTGTGACAAATTGTCGACAAGCCACTGCTCTATATATAGCAGTCAGTATACAGCAGTGGCTTGTCGACAATTTTCACACCATTTTAGTAGCAGCTATGTCGCTAACGCTTTCCGTGTATTTTGTACATCTGTGGCTGAAAACTATGTAATGGCATATGACTGGTATATTTTATGTGAGTCACAATGCACAAAATTCTAATGCACGGTTGGAAACTCATTGAGATGAATCCTTTGCCGTATTCCAGCAAAAATCTTACGATTTTTTTTTCTGAAAATGCTGCCTGAGCAGTATTTCCGTCATTAGTGGTGCCCGAATTTGGTCTAACAACTTAAAACTTAAAACAACGTAAAACTTAACTAATGCATCTCAACTCATGTGCATTGCGATAGACGCAACCGAATGGCCAAATGCTTATTACGACTGAAACAGGAAAGTCTAATTAAATGGTACCTAAGTACAATGCCTATGACCAACGACCAATAAGCGGACTTATCTTCATAGCTACCAGAGAATAAATAAATGAAGGGTCCCCGGAAAGAACATGTCTAGTCAATTCAAATTACAGGAAGAAAAACCACCTTACATTAGACAGAATAAGGTGTGAATTTGCCCTGATTTTTTTAAGCACTGGACATGTTTTTTCCGTGGACCCTTCAAATAGCCTACAGTATTTCAAATATTAATAAAATAAATAAGGGCTTGTGCTTCTCACGCGAGGTCCTATAGGGGAGGAGGGGGTCCAAGAAAAAATCACGAAAGATCACGGTAGGTTTACAAGGAGACTTCACGCGTAGTTTTCGACGATGAACAAACTAAGAAAAAATATTGAGTGGGATGAAAAACTATCGAAAGCCTGCAGAGCATGATGGTAAAAGCTATGCTCTATTTCTGCTCGGCCAGTCACTTAGTATTACACCGACTCTTAAGGGCTCCAGAAACCTGCCATTTGACATGTATTGTCCAAGCCCCAAGGACCAAAGGCCAGTACTGGGAGACTGTGCGCGGACTGTGGCATGTATTTCTGCGCAAAAAAAAGTGCAATTGCACAGAGCCGTGCACAAGAGGCTCACTAGTGGTAGAAGTAGTTCGACTAACGCGAATCCTAGATCCCAAAAGGAGGTCCTTTGCGTGATCCGGGAAAACGATGACGCCGAGTGGCAAGATGAAGATGATGTCGAAGAAGTTTCGCCCGCTACATGCATGCTGGTAAAAGTGTGACCTGTTGTGGCAATTGTAACTAACCAGGATAATCCCTGGACCGACGAATAGTTAATAAATAAACCTTAAGATTTTTAACGTATTACAAGTTATTTTCTACCTGTCCTTCAAGTAGCACATATAGTACCTACTAGGAATCACATTACACTCACGTTTAATAGGTACATATTGTAATTGACATTCATGACGGAATTTCGCGAAAATAAAAGAATTCTTAAAATTTAGTTGAATGAGAAATATACACGTGAGATTGTAAGGGGGGGGTTAGCCAAGAATCTCACCAAACATCACTTAGGGTCAAAAAGTAGCCGAAAAAACCTCGCATGATTTATGCATGAGCTCTAACACTTCGCAAATAAACTTGTAATCTTGTACACTTGAAAAGTGACAACCCTGACTGAATTATTAAAAAAATCATATCTCGCTACTCCTGCAATATTTGCATTTGATTTTTTTTTCACGAGTAGAGCATTTTATGTAGTATTCGTTAGTTTTAAAATAAAATGCGACCGTCGAGGGATTATTGAGGAAAAAAATGTTTTTTAATTGTAAGAAAATTTGCGACACCGTCCTCTAGAGTCATCAATTTTAATGTTTGATAAATGATATCGATGTATTAAAATTACCTTAATATAAATACGTAAAAATTATTTTAAAAAATAGGCATTAAATGTGAGTAAATTCAGTTTTCAGGTTTCTATGAACTTCTATGGATGTTTATTTCTTTTTTGAAAATATCCAAAACTATGATACATAGACCTACGGGAGTTTCAATGTTCGCTGTTATTTGACATGGCAGATAAATTAAACAATTAATCACACTTTCGCAAAATTGAGGAAAAATTCCACACTGTGGTTCGTAATAAAACCAAGATTGTATTCCAAAAGTTGATGATTATGGAATATGTAATGCAAGTTTTTAAGTTTCATTACTTTTTTTTAGATTCTTCGATTGGTATAAATATGTGGGAGTTGCATGTAATGGCGGTCAATCATAAAATCCACCAGATCGCGAAATCCCTAGACATATCGTGAAATGACGTTATGCTCAGTGTGCTCCTTGAGCAATCAAACTGGGTATAAGCATCGGCACAAGAATTTATTGTTAAGTTATAACCGTATGTATTCTAATTACGGGCACGTGGATTGTGATTGGTGTATATGACGATGATTATACCTGTAGGCTTATGATGGTACCGTGTTTAATCGTTTGTCGGCGTTGCCGTCACGTTCTAACAAGTGTGCAAGTGCGAAAGTGACGCGTAGCACGATAAATGGATAAAACGGAACCATCATAGAGATTGACAAAATTAGACATCGACATAACTGTTATCGATAAGTCTTATTGTAGTCGATAAATAAATTTAATAAATAAAAAAAATGCCGTAGCTTAGAGATAAATTACACGAATGCAAATCATACTCAAAACGATACATTTTTTTTTTCATATCTTGTATTTAGTACCCATCTCAATTGCAAAGAATAATAAAATATACTCTAAAGCCATAGGAAATCATTAATATGAAATATAAGATATTTAGAATAAAGCCTAGATGGCTGGATGTATATCTTGGTTACCTGTTTTTGCGGAGTTATCATTTTCATGAGAACAGGCTGTACTCGTCGATATCAGTTATGTCGATGTTTAATTTTGTCAATCTCTCGTTCTTGCTAGAAAAATATCGAGGTATAATCATAACATAAGCCACTAGGACACTAGTGTTCTTCAGAACACAAGGAAAGCACTGACAAAGACATTTCAAGGAAAACACTAGACTGTTGTATAACAAATGAGGAAACTTTCTCACGTCTGAAATGCTGTTACACGACATTCTGACAGGGAATCTAATTTCGTAGCATATGTTATCCGTAGCGCTACGACGCTACGAGCTACGCTACGGCGCTGAAGTAAATGATACTATCTCTGTTTTAAGCATTTTGACGAAAATGTTTTATTTGCTCGATTCCCACATATCGCTCCTTGTAAATCATAGTGGCAAAAAAAAACAAAAGTACGTATATTCAATGCAAAACCAATTTGTCAACTGGTGAAACGATTTTGATGATTATTTTTTTATTTAAAAGCTGATTCTTCCCGATTGGTCCCATTTTAATTTGGTCTAATTCTGGTTATGGTATCGATGAGAAAACCATATAAGCCTTAAATTTGCGTTAAACATGTGCGCGACACATGGACGTATCACGCCAACCGATTCGGATAATTAATTTTTAACGGACTTTAAAACAAATGTAGATAATCCCTTTGGCACCAAGTCAGGGTCTGACGATGGTTATTTGGTGATTATTTTGTATTCATTACAATAACATTTATTCATCAATAATGGTTATTTTCTATGTATTTTTACATCATTGCTTATGTATGATGCAAGGTTTAAGTAAACTTACGGTATGACTAGGTCGATTTATGTGAGAATATTCTCACATAAATCGACCTAGTCATACGACATGTATTGAGTAAAACTTTACACAATATCTTAATATGTACAGTACTCATAACCACACAGTAATAGTACATTACGATACAAGTGCGAAAAAGATGAAGTTCGAAACGAGTGGCGAATAAGTTAAAACACGACCGAAGGGAGTGTTTTAAATCGATACGAGTTACGAATTTTCTTTTCGCAGATGTATCGTACGACGTTATTCAGTACAGGTGGCCGTCCGAAGATTCGACCGGAAAAAGAATGAACCACTACTTGCACTAGTGCGTAAAGAAAGCACCACCGTGTACTAAAAAATAAATAAAATTATTACAAAATCAAATCGAAACTAACTAACTTAATTTAACCTCGTAAGACCCGGTGTACTCGCACAAGTACAAACTACCTACAGTTGAATTTAAATTTTGCGCACTAGTAATAGAGTTGATTTTGTTTTGGACCTTTCGAACTCCTAACAAACGAAGTTAGTCACTATTAGTTTGACAATAAGGTTAAAATTCTCGAACACTTTTTCTAATAGGCCAAGACTTACAGGATAAAACTAAATTCAACTAAAATAAATTAACCCATTTTAAACATATGACCGTTTACCCAACCAACGTTGCCTAAAGGCGTTGTTACACTTACCGGATTAAGGACGTGGCATCTTGACCCATTTGCTCGCCGGCACGCCGGCTCTAATTATACCGGTAACGACCTAAAAACTATTACGGCATTACCTATTCTGTTATGGAACGTGAGATAAATATCTTAGTAGACAAGCTAAATGCTACGGCGTATTCAGAATTTTAAACTACGAAAGAAATAACAATTCATTATGAGTTTTTTCACTTTTTCGTGAAAAAAAATCTTAACTTTAGTCAGTATTCTACTTAAGCACAAAATTGGAATAAAAACTCGGTCTAGGTGGTAATTTTATAAAGTATAAAGCAATATTATAATTTGAAAACACCGATCAAGTTTAAGTTCCCAAAGATATCGTACTTAATTGTCGTTACGAACCTGACTTAAATTAAGGTTTTATAATGTCACCCTAATTAGGAGTCTCTAGTAGAGGGCTCAAGTCATACATGATAATTCGACAAGATACTAAGTTGATTGGGAGATACTGTAAAACGTGTGGATAAATAATTTCAAACTCGCTTAAAAAGTTAGAAATAAAGCAAATAGAAAGAGCTCATTTAAACACCGGACACAAAATCGAATTTGAGAATTGAATATCGCATTCGAATATATATAATTAATATATTGTGTCCTGTTCTTGTTTAAGAAGGCTCGTTCTGTCAAAAACCCATAACCAAAAAAACTACGCTTTCTTATTGTCTACTATTTTATGCGTAGTAATAATTATGCCAGATAAGTTTTTAATAATCATTCAATTACAAGTGAAATTGCTTCTGCAAAACGTGTTAATCCAAATGATTTTCTTTATTGATTTAAACTTTCACGATTATCACTCGTAATTTATCGACAAACAGTAAACTTACGTTTATATTATACTGATGTTTCGGGCATGACGTTACACTCGTGGTCGGGCGTAACGTCATGCCCGAAACGTCAGGATAATATCAAACGCAAGTTTACGCCGCTAAGCCCCGAGCGGTATTCATACAAAAAACTTTAAAAAATCCAACGAACTGCTATTCTATTCTCTTATTCACACATTCGACGCTGCGTTCGTCAACGAGCTCCACGTCGAGACAGCCTTGTCTAAAATCCTAGCTGTTTGATTTGACATTAGGAATCGAGGCTGTGAGCGAGCTTGTGGGCGAGTTCGTCACTGTTTTTCGTTAGAGAATAGAGAAACGTCAAACTGTCGACGCAGTGTAGTTCCAGCTCACGCCGCATTCGTCGCCGAGCACTAGTGTCGTTTAAAGTACATTAGTGAATACCGTTTTTAGGCTCGACGCTGCCGCAGCGCTGACACAGCGCTGACAGCAAGGCGGTTTCCTTAGTGAATAACACTGCTGAACACCTTATTTGTAAAATCGGCTAAAAATTCGAATAAGCCTGTAGTAACGTGCTAAACGCTAGCTTAGATGGAGCACCGATAGCGTATCGGGGAAATTATTACTATGCTGAAACTCGTTTAGTGTTACGTTATACGTTAAGTGCACAAACTGATAGTTAAATGTGAAGACGCTATCTGTACAGAAGTATATAGTATTTACTCGGTGGTAATGTAAGCTCCATAGATTTAGTATTTCTATGTAATCGTAATTAACACATACAGACAGTGTTTAACGTATGCGGAGTGAAATTTGGACAGATTTTGAACAAATAAAAAAAAAATAACAAAGTTAAATTAAAATTGTATCTCAATGCTAAATTAATTTGTATACATTTGTTAATGAATTTGGAAACTTTTATGTGTTTTGGCATCTTTCTTTAGAAATTATGGCCAATCAAGTAGAACAACGTCGCAAAACTGCATGTATTTTCCACAGGACACATTTGCTAAGGCCAAAATCGACGATTATTGTGAATTTTTCGAAGAAGCCAAGAATTGAAACACTATTTTATAATAATTTTGTGTTCTTTTTCTTTCCGAAAAATAATACTAGTAACCCTAGAGTAATGTAATATTTTAGCTACAGCCACTTTTCTGAGAAAACTCGAATAAAGGAAATTACGTTAGACCTAATCACAAAATCGAACAGAAAGCTCAGAAGGACTTCTAAATACAACAAAAAAATTGTTTTAAAAATTCCTTAATGCATGAGCATCACAAAACTTTAACAAAAAGCAAGCCTACCACCACCGAAAATAAAAATAAACAACTATGAAAATGTGATTACGTCATTTGGTCAAAAAGTGTAAAAAACACCGCTTTTGCAGAAACGGATGTCACGTTGAACGAGTTATAGGTAACTTTAATTATACATTTTTAGCATAGTAACTATTATTTTCAGAGTACCAATAGCCCAATGGACAAGAATATGAAATATGATGAGCAAAGGATGTTTGTTTAAAGAGATTTCCTACAGAAAATAAAATTAGAGGCAAGAAAAATGCTAACATCTGTTTTTTCGACATCAATGGATAAATTACCGTAAAACTGGAGTTATACACTTTGGATTCAAATAATTTTTATCTTGCATAAATCCTTGTTAAAATTGGTATTAAGAGATGTGAATGTTTAAGAAAATAATAATGTTATTATTTATTTAATATTACATTTAACTTTGTCTAGATTTCATTCCGCATACGTTATTGCCTTAAGGGCCAATTTTTATTTGGATGTCACATTTTTGAAAAGTTATGTCGTAAAAATAATAAATTTTGTTCTTTTCTAACAGAATAATGCTTTTTACATAAAATATCAATAAATAAACAAATATTTCAGTAATAAAAAGAAAAAAGAAGAATTTTATAAAGATATTTGAGGTCCACCGATACACTGAGTTACGATATTATCATAGTAAAAGTACTTGAAATATAGAAGTTGTGGCTACAAATATTTTTATCAAATGTGTCTATTGCAAAATACATAGTTACAAGCATTTATTGAAAATAAAAATGAACGTCATAATTTTTGTGTTACGAAGTTTTTGTCTATCAACTTTTAGCAGTGAATAAAGGCGACAAAATAAATTTTCTATGAACGATCAATCCACGCGCCAACATTTTTTTTAATTTGCCGTTTTTTTTACTGCCCATATACAGAGTAAGACATACAGTTTCATAGTTTGTCGTTCCTTTCTTTGCGAAGCCGAGCTACATTAAAATGTAACTTGGTTGTTATTGTATTACGGAATATAAACGAATGATCGCTCCTAAGTTCACCAATAATTAGATTGACAGTGTAACAAAATTTATATTTCAATCAGTTACAGATTATTTGTACAGTTATAGCAATTGATTATGTACCATTTCTTACGACTTGAACTTCAATGAAGATCTCGTGTTATTATCAGTAAGAGTACAAAAGTACTCTTCAGTAAGTCAGTGCTTCCTATAAATTATACCTTTGATTGGTGAGTGCCTGATGATGGGCGTAGTAAAGGCCCGGCCACGACATTGGTCTAAGGCGACCAGCGGCGAGCGAATCCACTCCCACTCCCTTTCGCACGTATGGTTCCCGCTAAGCCGGTCGCCTTAGACCAATGTCGTGGCCGCGCGCGGCATAAGAGTAGAGAAGAGACTAAGGGATTTAAAGTGTCACTGATTTATTTAACTTTGTTGATGGGCATCAGCGTCATCATAATAGGGAGTGGACACACTTCAGCGATCGCCAACCCCGCTTGCTCATCGTGGCGATTATGGGCACTAACGTACTAATATGAAGAAGAGACGTTTGTCCAGCAGTGGACTAATTATAGGTTGACGGTGTGATATGATGTGAAATTATCCGTACCGTACTTACAGAAGAACACTCGCACGTAAAACAAACTATTTTTCGTTTCGCTATTATTTCTGAGTGAAGTAGTAAGTGCTACATAATTTAAAGTATAAATATGAATGGTAAACACAGCCCGTGTTCCGGTCCGTGCATGTACTTAATTATTTTAGCGAGAACTATGCATTTCCGCACCATAGTCGAGTGGGTGGGGCGGACAATTTTATAATTACATAGGTACTGGTTTCATGTTGACAGGGAAAACGATCCGAGAGAGCCCATAAATTATGCAAAACTAAATAAAGAAAAAAAGAAATAAATAATTATTAGTAATTCAAGACGCTAAACTAGAACATTAGTTAGGTCATTAAAATAGTACATTACAACACAAGGGCGAAATACATGAAATTCGATACGAGTGGCGATGTTTCGTAATATCGTTTGTAATCGACACGAGTTACAAATTACCTTTTTGCACGTGTCTCGTACGATGTTTTTTAGTACAGATGGCCCTCCGAAGTATCGGACCTGACGTAAAACGAGGCACTTCTCGCACTAGCGCGTAAAAAAGGCCCCATCTGTACTAAAAAATAAAACAAAGAAAATAAACCAAATTATAGCTTCATTGAAAAGGCTGCCACATTGCGAGTCGCGAGGCGTGAACGCGGGCTCAGTGCTTGATAATGGGGACCTAGGCTCTCCGAATCATGTTGCACGCAGTGACTAAATACACGACCGTGTATAGGTAAATTATCTTAGAGAGATTATTGCATTTGTAGTTGTGTACGGTCAGCACATAAGGAAATAAACAATTGGGAACTTTCATATTTTTTATACTGTTTATAGTCAGTTACACCAACTGCATCAAATAACATTAAACAATGATAAGCTAGAGACTAAAATAGTTAACAATCATTACCATAATATTTAATTCTAATCTTCTTCAACTCCAGACATTTCACTCTCGTTCTCATCCCCACTTTCATCCGATGAATCGTTTGTGTTAACAATATTCCGCTTGATACAGAAACTAATTCAGCAGGCGTCACAGTACTGTTCAGATTATTATTGCATTCATTTTTGAAATAGTTGTACAAATTATACAAAACTTCTTTAGTTTGGGAAGCCAAAGGCTTACCTCGACCATGTTTTGACATGGGAACCATTTTTAAGAACCTGAACAATATAATTATTTAGGTAAAATGTGATATTCACTGACTTTGTGACTTTTGACAGTCAATATTATATTCTTATTAAAATTGTGCCGAACCTTTATTGGCCGTACAATGAAATTCAAATCGTAAATTTAGAATCCCTGTTAATAAACATAAACACTACTACAGGTGCAAAAATCTCTCGAAATAATTTTACCATACGATGCAAAAGTTTACCTGGGGCATATATCAACATCGGAACATTTTTATTTAACAATGTTAAAATAATACAATATTGATCAAAAAATATTACAAAAAATAAATACTTAAATAATAGAAATGTGACAGACCTTATTTGCTGACTGTATAGTGGAATTCAAATTTCAAATTTAGAATCCGTGTACATATACGAACACTACTACAAATGCAAAAATCTCTCTAAGATAATTTACCTATATTTAACTGTTTAAATGTATTGTTTAAATTCAATGTTTGATATCGTATTTACACCTACTGAAATATGTTTGTTAACGCTTGGTAACACTGGCACCGGCGTTGACCGATCCAGACGACCGTCGGTAACGAATCAGACGGCTCCGAGAGCGCGACAACAGCGCCCAGGTTGCGCGCACACGACACCACACGCAGCGGTGCACCGAGACTACAAATTCTCTTTCCTTCTAACCACTGAAACCGCCGCACGTGTCCTAGACATAAATAAGAACCTCTGCTTAGCGATTGTACCTTATCTGTAATTAAAATGGTAAACTATTAACAAGTAGTTTCAATTAGAGGCGCTAACAATGTTTTTTAATCATAATATATTCTTATAAATATTAGATGTCATATACCAAAGAAAAACGACCAAGATCACCTGATCTATGTGGTGGGGATCGAACCCACGTACAAATCAAAATATTTAGTTAATAAATAATTTGATTTGTGTTTTCGCAATATGTTCAAAATATATTCTTATTATAATAACACTCACTTTTTAGTTGTTAACTTTTGGTTCCTTTTGATTTTACTTTTATTTTGAGGTAAAAATAAAATATTAGCTACATTCTCGTTCTCTCAAACTAAAATGTCGTGTTGCAAATTAGGAATTGAAATTGTAACAAGTTTTCAAACTAATATTGCTACCATAAGTACAACCTTCTGAAACGTAATTTCAAATTACTGAGAAACTGTTATTAGTACGAGTATTAGGAACTACCCGCACTATACATATAGGAGTTGGTATAGTAAAGTACAAGTGCTAGCAATTAATTAATTGTACTAAGCTTAGTTTTATAAAATAAAGAAAAAAAATATGATTCGCGCAAGAGCCTGTTCCAAAGTGGTGAAATGATTTTTTTTTAACCACGTCGGTGGCAAACAAGCATACGGCCCGCCTGATGGAAAGCAGTCACCGTAGCCTATGGGCGCCTGCAACCCCAGGGGTGTCACATGCGCGTTGCCGACCCAATAAGAACTTGTACACTCCTCTTTTGAAGAACCCCATACTGTAGTCCATCGGGAAAACCTCGGCGGGAGCTCATTCCACAGACGGACCGTCCGCGGGAGTCCTCTGAAACCGCACGGTGCGCGACCATTTAGGTTGCAAGGTGTGAGGATGAGCGCCCAGTCGGTGGCGAGCGGTGCGATGATGAAAAGTGGATGTGTCCCATCGTCCCCATAACTTCAACAGTTATAAAAATAGAACAAAAAAGAAAAGTAGATAATTGTGAAATAGATAGTTTGACATCCGAGAAAATACACAAAATAGTTTTTATCGCGCAAATCGCTTACGTGTGTATATGATTGCAGACATATAATATACGTCATAAAACTTGTTCCCCTACCTAGTACAAACCAACACAGGTCAAGCTATGTTGAGCTTACCTAAGGACTCGTTTGATTTAAGTACCTAAGTTTATCCCATGATAACTAAAACTGAAACTAAAACTATTGTCATACCTATTGTAAAAAATAAGACCGGTGACATATCGAAAAGTGCTAACTATAGGCCTATTTCTCTGGCCACGATTGTAGCGAGGGTTCTCGATGGTCTGCTTAACATGGAATTGAATAAGTATCTGAAATTGAATGACGCGCAGTTCGGCTTTCGTGCTGGCTTATCTACCGAAAGTGCAATTGTATGTTTAAAGCAGGCTGTGGAGTATTACACGCGTAGAAAAACACCTATTTATGCGTGTTATCTGGATCTCAGTAAGGCCTTCGATCTGGTTGATTACAATTTACTTTGGTAAAACTAGACGAAGTGCAGTTTCCCAGAGAGCTCACGCGCATATTTAGGTGTTGGTACTCTGGTCAGAGAAATAGTGTCCGCTGGGGGGAAGTGTTGTCCGACGAGTATGGACTCGAATGTGGTGTAAGGCAGGGCGGGTTAACATCCCCCATGTTATTTAATTTGTATATGGATGCCCTAATCAATGAGCTCAGCAGTACTCGTGTAGGCTAGGCTGCCATATTAACAGAGTATGCTTCAATAACATAAGCTACGCAGACGACATGGTACTGCTGAGCCCATCGGTGGGTGGCATCCGAATACTTATTGAAAAGTGTGAAGCTTATGCCCGTAAACATAACTTACGATACAATGTCGCGAAAAGTGAGTTCATGGTTTTTAAGGCGGGGAGCAAGTGTCCATCATACATACCGCCCATTCGTTTGAATGGTGAATTGCTGAAACGGGTTTATTCTTTTAAATATCTCGGGCACCTGGTCTCCGACGATCTGCGTGACGACGCAGACATAGAGCGCGAGCGTAGGGCGCTGGCTGTGAGGGCCAACATGATCGCTCGTAGGTTCAGCAGGTGCACAGCTCAGGTCAAAATAACACTTTTTAGAGCTTACTGTACATCACTGTACACCTGCAGCCTATGGACGAGATACACGCAGCGTTCTATGAACGCCCTGCGTGTACAATATAACGACGCGTTCAGGATACTGTTGCGGCTGCCGCGCTACTGCAGTGCGTCTGGCATGTTCGCAGATGCGCATGTGGACGGTTTTTATGCAACGCTCCGCAAGCGCAGCGCTGCGACGCTCCGAAGGGTGCGCGGTAGCCGCCACAGTCTCCTGGCAGTTGTTGCTGGGAGATGGGACAGTGCCCTAGTCAGGCACTGGACCTCTCAACATCTTAGCTTAAGTACTAACATAATTATTTAAGGCACTATTGTAACTAACACCATATGGATTTAATTGTCCGAAATAAATGATTTTTATTTATTATTTTTTTTTTTTTTATAACAGATGACTGTGAAAGTTTTATTACTGCGTAAGTTAGCTTACCAGTCACAAAATAGTGTGCTTATCATGAGCTGCCACCGTGTTATTAACGCGGACTTACTTTCTGTCCATCTCGCTCGTACTTGTGGATTGGTGAGCCGGGTAGAAAGTCCGGGTTAATAACGCAGTGGCAGCTCATGATCCAGCTACAGTAATACAGATGGCCTACCGGAGACCACGATCGACGTGGCTGTCACACTTACGTATGAGTTCACATGTGCGAGAGAGAGAGGCAACACTTCAATCATGGTTTACGGTAGGGCGTCACTTGTAAGTAAATCAACATAAAGTTACTCGCGCTACGAAATCGGGGGCTTATTCCAAATTCAATCCAACTTTCCGTCGACAGTATTGGTTTGTTTATTTTTAGTAATTACGCCACGAGTGGGTTGAAGCACAGATGAGTAAAAAAGCAGATTTGGCACTGCTGTCAATAAGTAATTGGTTCCACATAAGCTATTTCCGTTACCGTGTGGTGATGGCAGTAAGAATACATTTGTCACCACCCCAACTCCTCCTGCGGGTGTCGTCAGAGTCGACTAAGCGATTGAAGTATGTCTGACCATTCTACAAGATTGATGATGGGCAGCAGCGTCATCATGGTTGACACATTACTGCGATCGCCAATCCGCTTGCCCAGCGTGGCGATTATGGCCATTTACCTCCTAATGCGTCTATACGCTTAGTTAATAGGAGAGGCCTACGTCCAGCAGTGGGGACTAACATAGGCTGATGATGACGATGATGATGAAGCAATTTCAGCAGTGGACACGGCTGAACGATAGGCCTCTCGCATTACCTATGCATAGGGACGCATTAGCAAGTAATGTTCATTATCACCACGCTAGACAAGCAGGTTAGCGATCGCAGTACTGTGTCTACTACGTATATGATAATGCTGATGCCTTTAGATTTCCAATAAACGAATGCCGAAGTCGACGACGACCTGATCAAGGTCGCAGGAGCCCGCTGGAGGCAAGCAGCACAAAACCGGTCATATTGGCGATCAATGTGTGAGGCCTATGTCCAGCAGTCGACGTCTTTCCGCTGAAATGGAATGGAATGGAATAGTCATATACACATCAATACCGTAGTCTACTCTTACAACAATCACAAGAAGAGTGGGGCTGGTGATAAAATGTAGGTTTACCTTAAACTTCATAACAACACAATATCCGCATATGGTTTGTGTATATCCGCATTTTTGTGTGAATTACAGTGATCGGCTGCTAAGAAGTCAAACCTGACACCATATCATTTCGGTCAGGAATGTCACTTTTGTTAATTTGTCTGCAGGAATTATGGGCCGTTTTTTATACTTTCAAGCGTAATAGGAGAGGCCTTTGTCCACCAATGGACTAATATGGGCTGATGTGATGAGTGTTTTAGTAATCTGTGGTCAGGGTGGCGTGCCTTTCACAAGTCTCACGCTAGAGCGTGCACTGGACTTACTCGCGAAACTCTTACACCGACATGCTCTAAACCAGCCAGCATAATTATATCTGTCAGAGTTGGGCAAAAAGTAATATGATTACTCCTTCCGATTACTTTTATATGTGTATAGTTCGGGAAATATTATTTGACCGGCTGTTATCTTACTTACAACCTTTTGTTTTGCCTTAACCTAGTTACTTTACTTAACCTACTAAACAATCAGCAGTCTAGCGCTTTTCTATTGTTGATGATGCAAAACAAAAGGTCGTAAGTAAGATAATAGTCGGTCAAATAATATTTCCCGAACTATGCTTTGTAATATATATTACTTTGTAATACACATATAAATGTAATATACAGAAGTAATCATATTACTTTTTGCCCTACTCTGATATATGTAACCTTGATAAACATACATGGTGGCATCAAATATGTAATACATGTAAATAAATAAATATCATGGGACGTGTGTTTGTTATCGATTTACTTTTCCACGATAAATTCAGTGGTTTTTGTAATTTGTGAGTACTAAGCGTTGATTATAATACTCGTACGTATAAGTACTCGTACGTATAAATACTTAAATATAAAACAACCACAATTAAGGGACAAATATTTTTGTAACAACACAAAGAGATTCCCTTACCGGGATTCAAACACGGGACCTCGAATTTCGCAGGCACGGGTACAATAGACTGGGATATGGAGGCCACCATTTAACTTGTGCCGATTTAAAACACTCCCTATCGGTCGTGTTTTAAACCATCGCCACTCGTTTCGAATTTCATGTTTTTCGCACTTGTGTCGTAATGTACTATTTCCTAAATAGTGTGAAAAAGGAAAAACTTTGCACACGCTTCGAGTGCGTCTTCGAATTTCTCTTTTTAAGGCACTTGTTATGAAAACAGTCGTTCGATACACGCATAAACTTCTTTTTAACTCGTTTCACTCGGGCCTAAACTTTGACCTTCGGCGAAAAATTTTTTTTTTTGTACAGAATACAGATGGTGCATTTTTAGGCTCTAGTGCGAGAAGTATGTCTTTTTACGTCAGATCCAAAACTTCGGAGGGCCATCTGCACTAAAAAACGTCGTACGAGACACGTGCAAAAACGAAATTCGTAATTAACTCGTGTCGATTTAAAACACTCCCTATCGGCCGTCTTTTAAAACATCGCCACTTGTTTCGAATTTCATGTTTTTCGCACTTGTGTCGTAATGTGCTATTTTGCACTTGCATCGAAATGTAGTAATGTATGATTTTGATATAGGTACCTATATTATGATGCCAACTTTGACCACATTAAATAATAATAAGATATTCCATAGTCAAAGTCATGTCAAATGATTATTTATTCAAAACATCATACGAACAGGCACTTTTCAATCATATTAGTTGAATCTCCGTGATGAAATCAAAAATGAGGAGATCCATGTTCGAACTCACCAACATAGGATTAGGAAGCTGAAGTGGCAATACGCAGGCTACATTGTACGCAGAACAGGGGGTTACCATGACGTACTAATGAGGTTCAGTTTAGGTCCAGGGAAAGGGACAGTGATATACGACTCCTAATAGCCTTGTCCCTTTCTCTCGACCTAAACTGAACAGCAATGGTAACCCCCCAGGTAGTCGAAAAATGCTCGAGTGGAGACCACGGTTTTGTAAACGCAGCGTACGACGTCCAACTACAATATAGATAGACGACCTTATGAAGATCGCTTGTAACCGGTATATCATCATCATCATCATCATCACATGTGGTATATGTGTAACCGCTTGTAACCGGTATATGTGTAAGTTCAAAGGGTAGACCTATTTTCAGCAGTGAACGCGTTATGGTGACAATGATGACATTAAAAGACCAGATATTCTTATATAAAATATTGAGAAACCTTGTCGACTCTCCTTATTTATTAAATAACCTTATATTTAAAGCTCCTCGGCTCCCTTTACTAAAAAGAAGTACAGATCTAACTATTTTCTTATAAGAGCCTGCAGACTAAGTAACAATTTATTTTCCCAGATTGATATGTTTGATGTCTCGTTAGTTAATTTAAAGCGTGAAATATTATCGCTTCTCATCTAACCTTTTTAACCAATTGTATAGACGCAACCTCCGAAATTCTTTTAATTCTATTTAATTGTAACTAAATTTTGTGACTTGCCGACTGTTCCTGTTAGTTTTGATTTATTAATTAGTGGCAACTGTATTGGTTCATGAAATATGTACTGATACTTGTAATTAAAAGAAACATGTTCCGTTTGTGCCCAAATAAACATTAAAACATGATGAGGGTCAAATTATATTGGAAATACGTGGCACGCTTTAGTAGGGGTTGTAAAGTAATTATGAATAGCTATGTAGTACGCAAGTTTGCTTATGCCTGGGAGCGATAGAAATACTGCGTCATAAAATTTACTTACTGAAGGTAAAAGGAAAGTTTGTAATTTAGTGTTTGCCTTTGAAGTGCATTCGCGCTTGCATATGTTAGGTTAGTTCGTCCTTCCCCTTTTCTATTTATTTAGAAACACTGTTCGGTATATTGCAGTAGCGGATATTAAACTTAAATTTTTTTCACATACATTGCAAGCTTTATTTTAATTATTTGTTGTTTGTCCATTAGGTCATAATTGCTTGTTGACGATTGCAGTAAAGTTAGTGTGTCCATGATACTGCTACCCAGAACCAATCTTGAACAAAAGTATGGTCAATGACACTTCAATCTCTTAGTCGACGTTTATGGGAAGAGTTGGGTTAGTGACATATACATACTGCCATCACCACGTGGCGACGCGGCGCTATAACTATTGAGCACGTACGTGTAAATGCGTCAGATAGGTAATGTATTTAAAAATTGAATTGCATTAAAAATTGATATGTACAATCAATTGACAGAAAATTTAACATGCTGATACTTAGTACCTACCCTACTACGCGAAAACCTGAACCACTTAGTACCTGATTTAGCCTTTTGTAAAGGGCATTGCCCAAACTTAGCGTAGCGTGGGACGTCCGTAAATGTTATTCCTCGCTGAAATAATTTAGTCAGCTTTACTAAACATTTTAGCAAATTCCTTGCAAAAAGCTGATTTAGCTACGGCACTTGAACAAACTTTTAGCACGATATTTCAACAAACGATTGAGTTTATTGCACCTGAATAGGTAAAGGTAGGTATTGTAGGAAAGTTACTGAGAATAATTTAATCCGCTTTATTAATAGTAAACAATTTGCTTAATAATGGAAAATTGCGTACGTAATAACAGTGTTCACGATTGGTTTACCTTATTGTCATTTTCGTACTCTGCCCTGAGAGTACCAGAAAACAAGGTGGACCGATCTTTAACAAGTAAAGTTAAAGAAAATATAGACAATTCAAACTTATATTTTCCTGAAGAAACCGTAAGCCATAAATTAAACCAAAAATATGTAACCATTGAACATAAAGTCCATGACGGTGATTTTAGGGGCGCGGTCCGCCTGCTCCTTTCAGATTCTTCGCTTGCACCTACAAATGCAGACACGTTAGCCTCTTTACACGAAAAACATCCATGCCCGTCAAGACAGCTCGATTTGCCTCCAGAGCCAGACCGTAATAGTGCCTTTTTGTCCGTGACCCCAGTTGAAGTACAACGAGCTATACACTCATTTTACAATGGCTCTGCGGCTGGACTAGACGGTTTACGTCCGCAACACTTAAAAGAACTTACATCCCAATCTGCAGGCAATAATGGCACCCGATTATTAGAGTCCCTCACCCATCTATGCAATTTCTTGTTAAGGGGCATGCTTAACCTACAAGTAAGGCCATACCTATACGGTGCGTCTCTATGTGCTCTTTCGAAAAAGGACGGCGGTATACGGCCAATCGCAGTAGGTAGTGTAATCCGACGTCTCACTGCCAAGCTAGGTTGTTACGCAGTCAGGGATTCAATGTCACAGTACTTACAGCCAAAACAAATAGGCTTCGGAACAACCAAAGGCTGTGAGGCAGCTATTCATGCCACTCGTTCCTTTGTTCTGAATAATATTAACACTGATGGTGCTCTCATCAAGATCGATTTAAAAAATGCTTTTAATTGTGTTGAGAGGGACATAATTTTAAAAGAGGTCCTTGAACTAGCACCGCCTCTCTACCCTTTTTTATACCAATGCTATTCGGACGCTACTAACCTTTACCTTAAAGACAATTTAATACTATCACAAGTCGGAGCCCAACAGGGCGATCCTTTGGGTCCTCTTATTTTCTGTTTAGCTATACAAAAGGTCATTACCTCCCTAAATTCTCCGCTTAACGTGTGGTATCTAGATGATGGTACCATCGGTGGAAAGCCCGAAGATATAATTGAGGACTTAAAAAAGCTTATACCCGCGTTAAAAGAGCTCGGCCTCGAGTTAAACACCGCAAAATGTGAGCTCTTTTCCGCCGTACCTATACCAGCTTCATCCCTGTTAGCCCTCGAAAATTTGTTGCCCGGCATTAAAAAACTTGACAGAGCATCCCTTTCTTTATTAGGAGCACCTATCTTCCCTGATGGTGTCAGCGCTGCTCTGCAAGCCAAAAACATTCCCTCGTTGCAGCTCGAGACCAGCTGTCAAATTTGTCATCACACGTTTCCCTGGCCCTATGGCGTAATTGTTTCGCTACACCTAGAATGACATACTTATTAAGAACTTCTCCGTCATGGCTTTATACAAACGAAGCAAAAGAAATAGACAACGAACTAAAGTCCACCCTAGAATCTCTACTAAACGTCAATCTTACCGAAAAACAGTGGATACAAGCGAGTCTCCCAATACGCTTCGGTGGCTTTGGGATTCGTCGCGTACAGGACGTCGGCCTGATTGCCTTTCTAGCTTCTTCACATGGGACCGTGGAACTTGTCACTCGAATTTTACCTTTCAATGGTGACAATAGCTCCCCGGTTCCATTCGTTTCGGAGGCGCTCGCAAGGTGGTCGGTAGAAGTCCCTGGTGACACACGCCCTGACGACCCCACCATGCAGAGGCAATGGGATGACATTTGGAGCAAAGGAATACACACAAGATTATTGTCTGGTTCCTCGGGAGTAGATTTGGCGCGTCTTATGCCGTCTCACAACCAGAGTCAGGGGCCTGGCTACATGCACTGCCCTCGCCCCAGCTAGGTACACTGCTGGACAACGACTCCGTGAGAATAGCAGTGGCCCTCCGATTGGGGGCTAAGGTGTGTGAGGCTCATCGTTGCAAATGCGGGGCGTTGGTAGCAGAAAATGGCCACCACGGTTTGAGCTGCCAGAGGTGCGCTGGTCGGCTTCCGAGGCACCAGGCAGCCGGCGTGCCGTGCGTCTTGGAGCCCCCTGGCTTAAGTCGTACTGATGGGAAACGACCGAATGGGTTAACCCTGATCCCATGGCGGAGAGGACGCTGCCTCTTGTGGGACGCAACTTGTGTTAGCACATTCGCTGCGTCCCACTTGAGGCGGACCATAAGATGTGCGGGTTCGGCGGCTGAAACCGCCGCTAAAGCCAAGCATAATAAGTACTCCGCCCTGGAATCGGGGTATGAGTTTGTGCCGGTGGCTATAGAACCAGCGGGACCTTGGGGCTCAGAGGCTCGCCGCCTATTTAAGGAGCTTGGTCGGCGGCTTCGGGACAGGGGTCACGATCCTCGCTGTGGGTCGTACCTGGTTCAACAGGTTTCCATAGCAGTGCAGCGGGGGAACGCTGCAGGCATTATGGGAACCTTTGGGCCAGGTACGATGCAGTGTGGGTTATTTTAGGTGTTTTAGTTTTGTAATTTGTATATTTTAGTTTCATATAATGTTGTATGTTTAATTATGTCTGAATAAAAGTTATCTGAAATTTGCTTAAAATAGGCAAATTGTTTACTCTAAAATATGAGATATCCAGCTATTGTGCTAGATAATCGTCTTGTATAAGTACATATTTGGTATTCGAACAAACGATTGTTTTGACTGTCAGCAGTTTGGCAAAACCAGATATTAAAAACAAAAATCTTTCCCAAGGAAAATCGCACAGTCATCATCAGATATATCGTGGCGTCCGGAGCGTTCAAAAATATCTGAAAACGCCTTTATTGCCTTAACGATAGAGGCGTGTTCAGATATTTGAAAGCACTCCGGGCGCTTCGATATATTTGATGGCGACAGTACCAAACAATCTTAATAAGGAACGTTACCAATATTGATGGCATAATATAAAATGTTTTTAATTATTTTGCATTTAATTCAGTCTAGTCTAGCACCTAACCGGTCGTATAAGCGCCGCTTAATGCTGAAATGTAACGGTAACATTTCCGTCCTCGTCACGAATGACACGTGGCTGTCACACGCCGGCGCCGCCGTGACGTCTTCGACCGCAGCCGCAACCGCGCTCGATGCGCTCAGGAGCATGTGACGTCATATATATATGCCTGTGTGAATACAACAGAATATGGCAAAATTAAAGCTCACTGTAAACTGGAACTGCTTAAATATGATGCCACCTAAATGTCGCTCGACTGATACGGGCGTTAAAAATATGTTAAACTAAGTTTAGAGGATTCAAGAGGCTGCTTGCGATTTACATGTTAATAGTGTATCTGAACGGAGCCAACTAGTAAACTGTAATAAAAAAAATCTGAATAAGAATTTATTCTGCTGTGATCATGGCGACTTACAAATTAAGGCCAAATGCGTTGCGTGGGGCGTTGTAGCGTATGTAAATGTCATAATAATATTAGATGGCACATCGCTTGCGCGGCGTGCACGTGCGCATGACTAGGTGTGCCATTTACTACGACTTTTCCGACGCTACAATGCGTCATCATAGTGGACATACTACTGTGGCCTGCTCAGCTTGACGATTATGGACATTTACCTACTAATGACCATACACATAGTTAATAAAGGAGGTCTAAGTATACCAATCGTCAGTATAATCAAAAAAATATATTAACAGACCTAAATACTTGCATTAATTCCATAGTCACGCACTTGTAGAACACAATCTTGGTTTTATTGCGAACTTAAAGTCTCAAACCTTGAGGTCACAATAATTTTTTGATAAAATTATTGATACTCATATTTATTGTTATCATTATCAAAGGTCTTTAACTACGAGTATGTACCTACAACATTTTTGCAATCGGTCCATAAACCGCATACGCTTTTTCATTGCAACCACATTTTCTGTAATTTGTATGTATGTGTTAATAATAATTTTATCGTCTAAAACCTAGCTTAAAGATTGATATACTTAGGTACTTAAAGGCAGAATGAAGAACATTACCTTAAATCTAATATTTGCTAGGTTATTCTAACTACATCTCCCACTGCAGCTGTGCCAGTAAAATAAAATTCTCTTTAAATTTTCGACTGCCATTTCCAACCTTAACCGATTGAGATAAAGGTGGGCATATGGTCTGTAGGACCCTAATTCTTCGTACGGAACAATCTCGCCGTGGTCTGAACTCCTGCTCCGGACCGTGTCCGAGACAAAACGCTTTCAATGTAGCGCGGCGAAGGGGGCCATTGTAGAAGCGACAAGCGAATACGCCCCAAGTAAAGTTTTTGAATTATAACTAACATGAGACTCAAACATATTAAAATACCTATTATCGAACCGGAAATATTATCGAGTCGATGATTCAGTACGCCTCGCGCTTTCACCGGGGGCGCACCGGGCGAAACATGTCGATCAGTAATCGACTTAAATACATGAGTAACCCGGTTCGGTAATATTTTACCAAGAAAAATTATTTTACAAAACATAATTTTGCTCGGATAGTTGTTATTGACAAGTGAATACATCAAAAATAGGTGTTAAAATTGACACCTTTCCCTTGTTCTATAAGGCATTGTAAAATTTTGTACTTATGATCATCACCATCATCATAATCAGCCCTTCTGAATCGACTGCTGGTTGTAGGACTCTTCTATTAAATAAATTAGGAAATAATGCCCTAATAGGTACAGGGGAAGTAGAGATGATGGGGTATCGTCAAATAAGTATTTCAAAAAGAATAAGGATCTTCAAAGGTATCCGATTTTTTAATAGTATATGCTACCACTTTGTCGGCATGATTAATATGTATTGTATGCCTATACCAAATTACCAAAACGGTCACTGAGCTATGCTGCAGACAGATGTACATAGCGGACGACTCTAGTATTCTGGACATATATGTAGGTTACAAAATGTATGTTAGTTCAAATTATATTATATGTAAAACTTATGTTTTTTTTTTTTTTTATACCACGTCGGTGGCAAACAAGCATACGGCCCGCCTGATGGAAAGCAGTCACCGTAGCCTATGGGCGCCTGCAACCTCAGGGTGTCACATGCGCGTTGCCGACCCAATAAAAATAACGTTGGCACAACAAAGTGGCTCCACTCCACCTGATCGTAAGTGAAAAGTAGAGCCCAAATCGCGGCGGCAACGAACAGGAGACAATCAGTAACCTGTTAGTTGCCACCGCCTTGCTGGCCCGCTAGATGCCGCGCTCAAACAAGCACTGTCTAAAGAAACAGAAAATGGAATAAAGTTCTTAGTTGCATCAAGTCAATGGCTTTATAATGTGGAAATTAGGCAACGATATTATACACAGATATACATACCTACTGAAATACATAGTATGAAATTAAACTAGAATTTCGAGAATCAACTTGTTGTTTATTATCAATACTTGTACAAATCGTTGGATAATGCTAACCACAAACCACCATATCTCTCACAATCCCTCCAAAACCGCATCTGACATCCCTTCAATAAAAAAGTTATTCTTACCACAGACAACAATCATAGAGTTTAGGCTAAGTGCATACTTTTCATGCCAATATAAGGCCATGTACAGAATATGAGTATTACAAGTATGGTGAACCTTACAACTTCGGCCATCCATTTTCAATTTAGTGAGTCCTCTCACTGTAAATAACTTGTACTGTTAGGATACAAAAGAACATGACACATTTCAGAATGGATTCGTTTGGGAATATGCCATCCACCTTCCCGACAACTTATATAAGTAAATTAATACTTAAAATTACCGAACAATCATTAATAACAAACTTAATCACCGGACCAGCTATCACAGTCAATAAGCCTTATCGACAATAAGGAGTAACAGTTTACTTTTATTAACAAGATCAAATAATACTTTTGTTATAATTATTTATCAGTCTGTGACTCTATTTGTATGCTTAAGTTTGACAAATAATATGTAACATACACTACACTTTGTTATAAAATAGGAGATCATTATGGCACTAGCACTAATTAACCTTATTTTTGTAATTAAGTTTTGTTTATACTCAAGGAGTTACACAGCCAATGACTATTATACATTCTATAAAACAACTGTTAATTTGTATTATTCATGTAATAGAAACTCTACTATAATTTAATTATTGAAGACATAAACACGCATTTTTTTAAATTATTATATAACATATATATTAGTCTTGTTTGTATATCATTATTATACGTCATTAAACACACAACTCATATGGCCTGCTCTAGACAGTCTGCCTTGAAGGCCTGCTCTAGACAGTCTGCCAAGATCTGTAATTACTTGACATTTATGGCCTGCTCTAGACAGTCTGCCAAGATCTGTAATTACGTAACATTTATGGCCTGCTCTAGACAGTCTGCCTTGAAGGCCTGCTCTAGACAGTCTGCCAAGATTTATCATATATCGTATAATAATGATATATATATATATTTGTAATATTTGTATATCATTATTATACGTCATTAAATACACAACTCATATGGCCTGCCCTAGACAGTCTGCCTCCACGGCCTGCTCTAGACAGTCTGCCAAGATCTGTAATTACCTAACATTTATGGCCTGCTCTAGACAGTCTGCCTTGAAGGCCTGCTCTAGACAGTCTGCCAAGATCTGTAATTACCTAACATTTATGGCCTGCTCTAGACAGTCTGCCTTGAAGGCCTGCTCTAGACAGTCTGCCAAGATTTATTATATATCGTATAATAATGATATATATATATATTTATAATATTTGTATATCATTATTATACATCATTAAACACACAACTCATATGGCCTGCCCTAGACAGTCTGCCTCCACGGCCTGCTCTAGACAGTCTGCCAAGATCTGTAATTACCTGACATTTATGGCCTGCTCTAGACAGTCTGCCTTGAAGGCCTGCTCTAGACAGTCTGCCAAGATCTGTAATTACTTGACATTTATGGCCTGCTCTAGACAGTCTGCCTCCACGGCCTGCTCTAGACAGTCTGCCAAGATCTGTAATTACAAGAACACTTATACTACTTATAATTTATTCACAGTTCTCCTGTGTTTATATTCATTAATTTTGTTTGTCTCTGATCGACATTTCTTATTGTTTAAAATTTGGTTACATGTTACTTTAATACACTATAAATATCACATCTCAGCAATTGTTGCATCACATTAATTATGGTACAATAATTAGAAAAATAATTGTTTACATCAACAAATTACTCATCATTATCAGACTCCCTTCCCTCTATGTCGTTTTCACTACTGTCGCTGTCTAAATCTTTGAAATGCAACCAAGGGTAAATTTTGTCTAAAGCTACAACATTCTCGTAACGTTTATTCCCTTTTCTTGTAAGTGGGGTATCTTCAACAACGAATCTATCATTGGGTAAAACTTTTAATATACGGTATGGTCCGTGAAATTTCGGTGTCAACTTTTTGGATTTTCCTACAAGATCTTTATCAAATAAATTTCTCTCGATCCTAACTAGATCACCAACGTTATATTTAGTGCCGGGTTTCCTGTGCTTATTAAAAACCTTTTTCATCGAATCTTGTTGTTTTTGTATCGCTTCACCAGCTGCTGATCTTACGATTTGTAATCTATCCTCTGTTAGCGGGTCGATCGTCTCATTAATTACATTTCCTAATATGTTCTCTGTTGAGGCAATCAACTTGAACCCAAACAAGAGTTCAGATGGGCTTTTACCGGTTGCTTTATTCCAAGTGGTATTCATTCCTAGTTGTATGCTACCTATGTGTTCATCCCAAGCGCTATCGCTTTGATCGTGACATTTCGTGCTTAAAGCTTCGGTAATTGTTCGATTATACCGTTCAACTTGTCCGTTCGCTCTAGGAGTTGCTACTGCATTTAGTATATGCTTTATGCCCAAGCTTTCTAAAAAAGATTTAAATTTCCCACTTGTGAAACACGACCCTCTATCAGTAATTAGACGAGTAGGTGTGCCGAAATAGCTGAAATGTTCCTTGAACACTCGAATGGCTGTCGTGGTTTTTGTATCTCGGACAGCTTTAATGTTGACATATTTCGTGAATGCATCGATTATCACTAATATATACATGTTGCCCCTCCTTGAGCGAACGAACGGTCCTAGGTGATCTGCGTGAAGCGTATGGAATGGTATTTCCAATTTCGGTATAGGGTGCAGCATACCTTCCTTACTACCTCCCGGCCTCTTATGGTGTGCACACTGGAGACAGGCCTCTACATACTTTTTTACAAAGCGTCGCATCCTTGGGAACCAGAATATACCTCGAATTCTAGTTAACGTTTTTTCGTACCCAAAATGCCCTATATCATCGTGGTTCATACGTAAAACCTGCCACCTAACTGATTTTGGAACTACCCAACGTATTCCATCTTCAACAACTTTGTAAACATAATTCCCTTTTAACCTATAATTTTTATGTATGTCAGCTGCAAGTTTTGTATTTTTATCTTGTAAAATACTTTTAATCCTGTTTATCTCGTCATCATTACTTTGAACTGTGGAAATCCAATCTTTGACGTCAACTCGTAGAATATCGATTACATGAGAATCATCTTGAGGAGTAGGCTCAGAAACAGGACCACGACTGAGAGCGTCTACGTGCGCCATTTGTGTACCCGCTCTATATTCAATCTCGCAGTCGTACTCCTGGAACTGTACCCACCACCGAGAAATTCGAGGAATAAGGTCTCTCTTGGTCAACGTTGTTCTTAGGGCTCCACAGTCAGTAATTATTTTAAATCGTATACCTAAAAGATATACACGGAATCTACTCAATGATGATATCACCGCTAAAGTTTCAAGTTCAAAAGAATGCATCTTCTGTTCGTCTACTGTCGTTTTACGACTGTAATAAGCTACAGGCCTAAGTAACCCATCGGTTCCACGTTGCATCAGAATACCCGCTACTCCCTGTTTAGACGCATCGGTGTGCAATTCTGTTTCCAACGTAACATCATACAAAGCTAGTATAGGTCGTTCAACTAATTTTTGTTTTAATGTTTCAAACGCTCTCTCATGTACTTCTTCCCATTTCCATTCAAATTGTGCCTTGAGGAGATCAGTAAGCGGACACGCTATAAGCGCAAAGCCTTTAACAAAACGCCTAAAGAAACTAGTTAAACCAAGAAAGCGTCTCAAATCGTGTACATTTTTGGGTGTTGGAAACTTAGATATTGCATCAGTTTTCTTTGTGCCAGGACGGATGCCTTCGCTATTAACTCTAAATCCTAGAAAATCGATCTCGGTGTAAAAGAAATGACATTTTTTTAGCTTGAGAGTCAACCCAGCTACTTGGAGAAGGCCAAGAACTTCTTCTAACCGACAGAGGCCCTCATCAAAGGAATGCGCTGGAATCAAAACATCATCCATGTACACTAACGCGTACTTGAGTTGGGCTTTGGTAAGTATTTTATTCATTGCTCTTTGAAACACCGACGGCGCATTAGCTAAGCCGAAAGGCATGCGTTTGAAATTATATTGTCCGTCGGGAGTCACAAAAGAGCTTTTATCCTGTGAGGTCTCTGCAATGGGTATCTGATAGTAACCGGACGCCAAGTCCAGTGTTATAAATAACGAATGACCTGATAACATATCCAGTTGATCGTCGATCAATGGCAACGGGTAATGCTCTTTTTTTGTTTTCCGATTTAGTGCGCGATAGTCAACACATAATCTGTGTTCACCGGTTTTCTTCTTAACTAGCAGAATGGGGCTGGCGTATGTCGAGTTAGATTCACAAATAATATCCGCATCGAGCATTTCCTGCACCATTGATCGTACGCGTTGCCTTTCAAAGTATGAAAGCCTATATGGGCGGTAAACAACAGGTTTATCATCGGTTACTTCTATATCCATCTCTATTACATTAGTCAACCCAAGATCTTTTAAATTACTCGAAAAACATGTTTCATACTTTTGTAATACATATTTAAGCTGCCTCAATTCATCTTCAGTTAAATGGTCTCCATAGTTAAAGCTATCACTATCAGAACTGTCAAGATTTAATAAATTAACATACAAGGCTTTATTTATACATAATGCTCGTGTAATCAGACAACCTGATCTTAGACTAATGCTATTATCAGAAACATTTAATATCATTAATCCACCATATCCTTTTTTAATACTGTATTCACCAGCCATCAAACAGAATTTATAATTAGGCAATCCACGTAGTGTACCATGTACATAAACCATACCTGAATAATCGTGATTTGATTTAATTGGAGCAATAATTGATTCATGTGGGCGTATCACTATGTCCTCTGTTAAAGTTAAATTTATTTTTTCTTGGTGGTTGCGTTCAAAAATTAATGAGTCACATGTTTTGGTGATTATAATACTGGGTTTTTCTGTAAAACTATGTCCAATTAATATTGGGTATTTAATGACATCATCTCCCACTATAAGAACCTCTGTGCACTCTGAAATTCCCTGTATTTCTATGTTTGCCTCTGTTTGTCCAATAGGTAAAACAATGTGATTACCTATACCTCTTAAATACGGTAAATTTTCAGCTCTCCATACAATACCCAATTTTAAAGCATCACTATAACGCAAAACAGTACACTGGCTCCCTAAATCCACATAACCGTTAATTAAATTTCCATTAATTTTTAAATCTATTTTGTACTTATCATAATTTGTACCATCTATATTTAATTGCAAAACATTCTTTTCAATTATGTGGTTGCTATTTTTATTATTAAATTCTTTATTCTGCTTATAGCAATTAGTGCTAATATGTCCAACGAGATTACATGTAGTACATTTAAGAAGTTTCTTGGTACAATTGTAACTAAAATGGCCAGGTTCCTTACAATTATAGCATGTTTTAACTGTTGCACTGGCTTGGGGTCTAGATGTATTTTTATTAGTACTTGCCTGATTGTTACCTGGAATATTAGACCGTCGCTCCTGAATATTCTTAAATGGCTCACGGGTTTGTTGTTTTATGGACTGAAAATATTCAAGTATATTTTCAGGCTCCTCACATTTAAGTGCCTTTGCTCCTAGTCTCACTGAACGGTCTTCTATCCCATGCAACAAACAGGCAACAGCCCTTTTCCCTGTAATCTCACACCGGTGCAACAAATTAATTTTTTCATAATAATATAACTCTAGTGAGTCATTGTATTTTACCTTTTTGGCCAGCATTTCCGTCAGCAGTTCAGCATAGTCATCGCAACTAGGAAAAGAACTAACTAATTTCTGTTTCCATTCGTTCCAAGAAAACGACATAGTGGGGAGAGCCTGATACCAAGTGCGGGCTACACCTGCTAACTTTGGTAGACAATAGTGGATTATTTGGTCATCCCCCCAGTTATACAGCTTTGCACATTCTTCAACCTTTTGTAACCATATATTTATTGTTTGCCCTTTCACCATAGGGTCAAATTCAGGTATGACATTACCTAATAAGGGAAACTTGTTCCCCTCTGGTCGCTTATTTGTTAAAGTTTTTACTAAGTCAGTTAACATTTTAACTACACTATTAACTTCAGAGTTATCACTCACTTGGGTCTGCTGCGACGGGTCCATATTCATGTCTCTAGGTAATCTAGACGTAGAGGGTGACTGGTTGTACTTGCGTTCCTTGCTCCATTCGCTTCCACTAGAGTAGCAACGCCTACGGTTCCGGTTCCTTTTGCGTCCATGTCGTGAGTGACGCCCTCGACGCTCGCACGATCTGCTTCTTCGTTCACTCTCACTAGACGAGGTGCGTCGTCGATGACTCCGGCTCCTTGCATGTCTGCGGCGAGAATGATGCCGATGACGGTCACGCGATCTGCCTTGCCTCTCATTTGAAGGAGTCACATCATTAGCATCATGTTGTTGAGGAGAAATGTCATCATTAATTAAGAACGGCGTAAGAGTTCTGCGGTCACGATAGCTTCGTGCTGTCCTTATAAGTGAGTCTTTATCTCGTTTCGAACGGCTTTCCTTATGCTCACGTTTTCGCTTCCGCGATCGTGATCTGCTATCTTCTTTGTCGTTGTCCATATCTAATATGACGGATTTTCGAGTTTTGTGACGCGTGAATTACTTTTTCCACTTCTGAGTTATGAAATTAAACTAGAATTTCGAGAATCAACTTGTTGTTTATTATCAATACTTGTACAAATCGTTGGATAATGCTAACCACAAACCACCATATCTCTCACAATCCCTCCAAAACCGCATCTGACATCCCTTCAATAAAAAAGTTATTCTTACCACAGACAACAATCATAGAGTTTAGGCTAAGTGCATACTTTTCATGCCAATATAAGGCCATGTACAGAATATGAGTATTACAAGTATGGTGAACCTTACAATAGACAAGAACCATGACTGAGGATTAATATTTTTGTGATAAATACTCAAGAGATTTCTTCAAGGACATTCTATTCTAACCCAGGATTTCCAGTTTCGCAAGCATGGTCAGAACCAACTGAGTTTATGAGTTACGGAGACGGTCAAAATGTAAATGAGTAATGAAAGAAGGCTCACCTCTCATGACTTGCACCACACTATCTACGTTAGTGCCGCTATAAAGAGGACAGCGAGAAACAACTGGTCTCAGTTTAGAAAATTTTAAGTGGAAAACCTGTCAAAACACGAAACACTACAACGAGTACAGCGAACTTTTGTTATTTTGACGCCTTTAAAATGAAATTAAATTTCGTAAAAATATAAGTTTCTACGTTATTTTCTTTCTTACATTTTCTTTTAAACGTTGAATGTCAAACAAGACTTGCACTTTTTTACTAAAAGGCTGTCTTCAAATAGTTACTTACTTTTGCCTCAGCAAGTGACATCAAACATTTAATAGTTTAATAGTATAGTCGTTTGCTCAACACAATAAATACCTAACTGAAACACACTCCACTCTTAGATGCAAACATTTCTCATTAGACTGTACATAAATATTACAATGTTATGATATTCTTACGACTTGTAGTACCTATTTGTCATGCAATTTTTCCAAATAACCATCTGCATCGTATATTAAAGTTGAAATGATATAATTTTAATTCACAAACTAGTCTTAGTAGTAGCAGCAGCCTTTTCGCAGAATCGATTTATGCCGAACATCACTTCAAACTAAGTAGATTAGATTAGGATTTAGGTTGAAATGAGACAGTATACCTATAGCTAAAAGCAGGTCTGTGAAATGTTACAGATGCTAAGTCAACTACAAAATAATTAAAATATCATTAGGCAGTCTTTCTGCAAAATTAAATTATGCTAATAAGTTGGTTGGGAAGTGATATGTTTTAGGTAAATCATTTAAGTATTCGCCGCCGCATGGTGACGACATAAAATAGTACATTATGCTACAAGTGTGAAAAAATGAAGTTCGAAAGTGCTTTAAATCGACACGAGTTACGAATTTCGTTTTCGCACGTGTATCGTACGTACGACGTTTTTCAGTACATAATGGCTCTCCGAAGATTTCGAATTTTTGACCTGACGTAACATGAACCACTTCTCGCACTAGCGCCTAAAAAAGGCACCAAAAACATACAGTGGAATTGAGTACATCCTCCTTTTTTTTTGAAGTCGATTGAAAAATAGGCTGATGACAACGATATATTGATTTAAACTTTCACGATTATCACTCATATTTTATGATGACAATGATGAATGGCGTAAATAAAAAACGCAGAGGTCTTTGAGCTTCTGCTAGGTATCGTGTCAGAAAACATTTGAGCATCAACATTACACTTCATACATTAACAAATTACCTAATCAGCAGTCTAGAAGAATAATCGTTAGGAACGCGGTCTCTGGCTCAGCCTTCACATAGAGAACCCGCAGTGTAAAGGATTAGCTCAGTTCAGTTTTAATGCGTCGAGAGTCGAGGCCTCGGAACCATTGTAAGGTGACTTTTGTTGTTCTTACATATTTGCAAATAAATGATTTGACTTCTTTCAATCAAAAAGTTCCAGGAACATAATTTACATTTCTTCACTATTTGTAAGTGCTCTATAGTAAACTAGGAACCATCATAATATTTATAGTTTCGCCATAGGTATATCCATCTGTCTGTATTTTTCACTTACCCATGGGAGGTGTCCCCTATGCCTATGTACACGTAAAGTGAAGATGATTTTGATTGTCTGATTTATTGAAATCCTATAGTGTGAAATATCGTTGAATAGGTACTACACAACGAATAATTGTCCCAGAAGAAGGTTTATTTAAGTCAATATTTGATTAAATAAATGTAATGGTCTTTAAGCTACTGCTAGGTCTCATGTCAGTAAACATTTGAGCATCAACATTACACTTCATACATTAACAAATTACCTAATCAGCAGTCTAGAAGAACAATCGTTAGGAACGTGGTCTCTGGCTCAGCCTTCACATAGAGAACCCGCAGTGTAAAGGATTAGCTCAGTTCAGTTTTTATGCGTCGAGAGTCGAGGCCTCGGAACCATTGTAAGGTGACTTTTGTTGTTCTTACATATTTTTTTATGGATTCGTGCTTGCTTAGAATTGCAAGGGATTTGACTTCTTTCTATCAAAAAGTTCCAGGAACATATCTTACATTGCGTCACTATTTTTAAGTGTTCTATAGTAAACTAGGAACCCTTATAATATAGTTTCGCCATATCCATCTGTCTGTATTTTTCATTTACCCATGGGAGGTGTCCCCTATACATACACGTAAAGTGGAGATGATTTTTTGATTTATTGAAATCCTATAGTGTGGAATATCGTTGAATAGGTACTATACAACGAATAATTGTCCCAGAAGAAGGTTTATTTAAGTCAATATTTGATTAAATAAATTCAACGGTTTTTAAGCTACTGCTAGGTAGGTATCGTGTCAGAAAGCATTTGAGCATCAACATTCAACATTACACTTCATACATTAACAAATTACCTAATCAGCAGTCTAGAAGAACAATCGTTAAGAACGCGGTCTCTGGCTCAGCCTTCACATAGAGAACCCGCAGTGTAAAGGATTATTAGCTCAGTTCCGTTTTTATGCGTCGAGAATCGAGGCCTCGGAACCATTGTAAGATGACTTTTGTTGTTCTTACATTTTTTTTATGGATTCGTGCTTGCTTAGAATTGCAAGTGATTTGACTTCTTTCTATCAAAAAGTTGCAGGAACATATTTTACATTGCTTCGCTATTTTTAAGTGTTCTATAGTAAACTAGGAACCCTTATAATATAGTTTCGCTATATCCATCTGTCTGTATTTTTCATTTACCCATGGGAGGTGTCCCCTATACACGTAAAGTGGGGATGATTTTTTATTTATTGAAATCCTATAGTGTGGAATATCGTTGAACAGGTACTATACAATGAATAATTGTTCCAGAAGAAGGTTTATTTAAGTCAATATTTGATTAAATAATTGCAGTGGTCTTTAACCTACTGCTAGGTATCGTGTCAGAAGACATTTGAGTATCAACATTACATCATACATTAACAAATTACCTAATCAGCAGTCTAGAAGAACAATCGTTAGAAACGCGGTCTCTGACTCAGCCTTCACATAGAGAACCCGCAGTGTAAAGGATTAGCTCAGTTCTGTTTTATAAGTCGAGAGTCGAGGCCTCGGAACTATTGTAAGGTGACTTTTGTTGTTCTTACATATTTTTTTATGGCTTCGTGATTGCTTAGAATCGCAAATGATTTGACTCCTTTCCACCAAAAAGTTCCAGGAACATATTAAGATACACATTGCTTCACCATTTTTAATTGTTCTATAGTAAACTAGGAACCCTTATAAATTAACATGGGAGGTGTCCCCTATACACGTAAAGTGGAGATGATTTTTTGATTTATTAAAATCCTATAGTGTGGAATATCGTTGAATAGGTAAGAAGAAGAAGAAGGTTTATTTAAGTCAATATTTGATTAAATAATTGCAGTGGTCTTTAACCTACTGCTAGGTATCGTGTCAGAAAACATTTAAGCATCAACATTACACTTCATACATTAACAAATTACCTAATCAGCAGTCTACAAGAACAATCGTTAGGAACGCGGTCTCTGGCTCAGCCTTCACATAGAGAACCCGCAGTGTAAAGGATTAGCTCAGTTCAGTTTTTCTGCGGCGAGAGTCGAGGCCCCGGAACCATTGTAAGGTGACATTTTGTTGTTTCCATGTTTTTTATGGCTTTGTATTACACCTGCTCAGAATCGCTAGTGACTTATTTCAATCAAACAGTATTCCAGGAACAGTTCTTCCATTGCTTCACTATTAAAAAATAAAGTAAACCAACCTATAACCTTGTATTATTTCACCATATTAAAACCTTAAACCTTGAGTTAACATACATTTCTAGTTAAATTTGTTGATATTTGTGCCAATCAACTTTTCGATCGAAACTATTTTCTCCCGTAGCGCAGGTGACAATTTCATCAAGTTTGCTAGAAAAAATACTTATAAATTGTACATACGTTAAGCCCCACACAAGTTCAGGTTTTTCATCGTAAATATGTGTATAGTATTAATTGACGTACATTTGTAAGTTCATGAAAAGTAACGCAGCAGACAGAATGTCGATATTGTCGATCGAAAAGTTGATTAGCCCAGTTATTACTATTACTATAAACGTAAAGATCTGCGAACGCGTTTTACGGTATGGGTATAAGACGTCAAATGCTATCGAAAGTCAGCCATATTTGTTTACTTTTTTTTTTCTACTGGCGAACTGTATAGATTAGATTTCATCATCATCATCATCATCAGCCAATTGACGTCCACTGCTGGACATAGGCCTCCCCCAGAGAGTTCCACAAAGATCGGTCGTGAGCTGTCCGCATCCATTGGACACCCGCAACCCTCACCAGGTCGTCGCTCCATCTTGTGGGGGGCCTTCCCACGTGTAGATGTTTCGTTTCACTTCAAAACTTGGTACACTCGACGTCTAAGATTTCACTACAGTTTAGGTGCCAAAAATATATTTACACGAATACCGCCTCTTCTTAAGATGCATGCAGACCAAAAAAGAGCATTCGCTGTTCTATCCCCCACTCTACGAAATCAACGAATCACGTTTCGTGTAACAATCGAATTTCGTAGAGTAGGGGGATAGAACAGCGAATGCTCTTTTGATCTGCATGCACCTTTACACTAATGTCAATCTCTTGAGATGTATATTGTATACCTATAGTTTTTTATTCCTATTGTGACTGCCAAATTCGGTTTGCCAGACTATAGTAGTTCGACTGAGTGCATGACTCGCAATAATTCTATAGCAAAGCGAATAACATTAGCCTCCAGGGACGACTCTAATTAAAACGTATATGGAATCGTTCCAACTGGAAATACTTTGTGCGGCTTTAAACCGAAAAAGTTGAGGATCTGTATTAAAATAATTAATGTTGTTCAGTTCATTTGTAATTTTCTATTCTCATTCAATGAGACGGTACTTGTAATTTCCGGAAAATAATCAATTTGATTTCTCAGTCAGTTCAGTCAATTGCAAAAATATGTGTCGAATATGTGAGAATCATCTTGTAAATATATTGCGACGCTCTTATCACACATAATCAAAGTGCATTAAGACATATTTTTATCTACATCTTATTTTGCATTTGACTGTTCAGTGTATCTTGTAACTTAAAAGTATAATTTTATTTGTATGAAACTGATGATTATTCATTTCTTTACAATTGGGTTGACTTTGTTTCTCTGGTTGGTTCATCTTCTGCTTTGGAATCATAGTCATACAAGTATGTATTAATAATATGATATAATTTTCTTGGTCACTATTATAGAGTTAAGTCGGAACCACTACAGCCTTTTCAGCTCATAACGTCTACAAGTTTCATTACTCTCTTTCTTTCTCAGATTTACCCCTTATCAATATTGATAAGAATGAAAGGGACGATCATACTTATCAGCTTGCTAAGTTAGGAGACGTTTAAGAATGAGAAGGAATTAAGAAGGAGAAGAGAGGGTTAGGCTGTTGTAGGTAGGTATTCATATTAATTTATTCATGCTATCATAACTTCATATAAAATACAATACATGTCAGATATGATACCCTGTAAGGGCACAGCAAATAATTATAACCTAAGTACAAAAATTACAGAATTATAAATTTAAAAATAAAAATTAAATATTAATGTCATTGAAATTAATTAATGTGATTGTACAGGGTTGGGCGGATTAAGTGTCCTAGTTAAAAAGTGGTATAAAAGTTGAAAAACAAAACAATATTACTAATATCGGTGTTATTTATATCAGAAATATTCTATATTTTACCGCAGCAATTGATAAATTTGAATTTTGATAAACTCCCCTTTAACATGTATTATTTTAAGCATTATGTCGTATAAGGAATTTCATCCGGCACGCACTACCTTATCTGCTATGTGATGTCATATTAGGTTATCTAACCCTAGTACAAACTTGAATCTTAGCCTAAACCCGTCTCAATAAAACTGCATTGATTTGTATATGGAAATGTTTATAGCATTTCAGTTATCTAAAGATTTAACGTACTTTGCTAGGTAAATAAATAAAAAATAAATAAAAGCTAGGTAAATATCAGCCTCATAATTTTGGCTATAACTTGGTATTTTTTCTTATCATATTGTACCCTGATTGATTTACTTTTTGGAATAAATTTATAACTAAAATACCTTCCTTTCTAGTTCTTAATAAAACACTATACCCATAATCAATCTGGCATTTACCAAACTCTTGCAATGAAAATGCATTTTCTTTGAAAAATGACCTTCGTGCCGCCTATTCGACTTTTTGTATTTAACTCTCATATTTTTTAAAGAGAGAGGGCACATATATAAATTATCTGTTTTATAAGGGCCTCACATTTTGTGATTATTTTGCAGTACGCAAAATATTAACCCCTCTTCAATTTAATATTTTTATCGAAGATTATATAATAAAAGGCATATTTTCGTCAAAAATTGCCCATGGGTGCTTATTGGTACTTTACTGACTCAAATCATTTAAAGCTTACCCAATTTCGGCTTGATTTTGGAAGCAGAGGACTCCTTGAAACGATTGATGGTGTGCAGTATTAAAACATACGTTGATATTTACTTTTATGGTCAGTTGATAATGTCGCCCGATTTTTAATGCTCGCTGCACCATTATCCAACAACACCGCTTTTTACATTTGTTCTTAAAAATATATACAACTAAGTGTTATGAGAATGAGTTTCGGAATCCATGAAGCTGATTAAATCGACGATTTAAAATGACATATAGGGTATGAAAAGCAGTTATATTTCAATAGATAAACTAATGTTTTTCGATAGGACAGTTAATCAGCCCAACCGTGTACATATGTAGGATGTGCGTATATTATAAATTATAATTATGTAGGCTGTACATTGTATGTGATATTGATTGTATTTCCTTTTAGTAAAGACATCAGTTAAAACAAACCTCTCCCAACTAATCTTTTATTTCCCAACGTGGTCTCAATGGAGAATAAACGACACATTATTAATGACACTCAAGGTCACATAATACAGCTCTCTGCTCTTCAGCCGTAATTTCCCTCAGGGTGTCGTATTTACGACACGAGCTAATTGATCGTATTTCTCAGAAGGCAGAGAAGCCTGGAGCCAAATACGATCCTGGAAAAGTTCTTTTGATTTGACAACTTTGAGGTGACATAAATATTTCGCACATCTAGATCAAAGTATTAACTCAAAATTTATTTACTTTTAGCTAAGGGTATATTCGTGAACTCAAAAATACCCTTAACTAAAAAAAATATATATTTTGAGTTAATACTGTTTTGATCTAGGTGTGCGATTTGATATTCAAGAATATTTGATTTGTTTTTATTGTAAAAACAGCCGTCCCTTGACCGCAATAGCAGGACAAGTGCATTCAACGAGAATGTCAAGTACGTAACGCCGTTCTTCACATACATCTGAGAAAGTTATGAATACAATTTACGGTGTATCTTAATTTTATAACTACCTAGGTGTTTGTATTTATAGAAAATTGTCGCACTTTTCATATATTTCTGGGGTAGCAATCATATCCGTCACGTTCCCGACAAAGCAGACTTTCGTGGAATTCACCAGATTCTTATGAAAATAAACAAATAGCTGTGGACATGGTTTCCATTGCACCTTGAAAGCGAATCGCCATTGTTAAATTTTTTTTTAGTAGTATTCAACAACGGGTTTCTGGATTGTTCATTATTTTCGGAAAGTTATAATTATTTCGAAAACTATTTCGAGTAATGTTTGTAAAGTCAAACAAAGTTTATCATATTTTTACAAAAATATCCATAATCCTTTAATATTTTATTACAATATAATCATAAAATAAAATGTAAGCGACCGTTGATCTCGACATGGTTTTCGATATAACTTTCCGAAAATAATAAACAATCCAGAACAATTTAGTATGGCGTACAGCTTTCATGTTTCATTCGATCGTATTTGCAGTTGAAAAACAAGTGCGAGCGAATCAATAATCAATGAAGTCGATATTCCAAAGTTCGTATTGGCCCCTGTGAGACATGTTTACTTCAAAACAGAAACACGCGAAACACGGTAAGGGAGGCTTCCAGGAAAAATGCACTCACAAGCCAAAGTTATGTTCAATAATGTGGATTGTTAAGAATTCTGTTGTAAGTTTTCACTGGCAACGAAAGACGCTTATTGTAAATATTTTAGACTCGTCAGTAGCAGCCCACGAATATGGTTGCGAGATTATTTTAGATAGATACTTTTTCGTAAAAACAACCATTTTTAATGTAAAGAAACATTCATAAGCCTCCATAGTCTAGTTGGTAGTGAGTAAAAATGCTCAAACTACCCCCTTACTGTAAGACAATTTATAGGCAATACCCATTACCATAGCATTACAGGCATGTCATAGCATAGAGTTATTACCAAAATTATTAAGAACCCCTAATAATATTACCATATAGATCTACGCATCCTAGATAACAAAAATTGACGACACAATCCTTTATTGCTTTCTACGTCCCTCTCGCATTTACATCCCTTACATAAGTAGATACTTTAGGACGCGACCGCGTGGTGATTGAAGATTTTGAATGACTATCTTAAGGTGCATTCAGACCAAAAGAGCATTCGTTGTTCTATCCCTCGCTCTACGAAATCAACCAATCACGTTTTGTGTAACGATCGAATTTCGTAGAGTGGGGGGTTAGAATAGCGAATGTTCGTTTGGTCTGAATGCACCTTTAAGAGCACCTAAGGGAACATACCCATACTACGTGACCCTTTTTTAAGCGTTTTTTGACCCCCCCCCCCTCCCCCTGGTGACCAAGTGTAGTATATGCCACGACAAAACCCCCCCCCCCCCCTTAGTTTTCACGTAGTATTTTTTGGTCTATGAAAACGCATACTGCGAGAGTGCGGGCGTAGGTTGAGTAGTAAATTTTAATTGTAGAATAGTACTTTTGGTTTAAAAATTGTAGTGATGGGAAAAACGGTGGTGTAACTCCAATTTAAATTACATTATTACAAAATAATCTCGAAATATACTAGTCACGTGACAAGATACCAGACCCCCCCCCCCTCCCCCTGGTGACCAAGTACTTTGATGGACCCCCTCCCTCCCCTAAACAGGTCACGTAGTATGGGTATGTTCCCTAAAGAGCTAACATGAGCTTCATCTAAAACTTATAGTAGTGACACTATGAGTACTATGGCGTGATAAGAGTGACAAGAGATCCGACTTACTTGAAACGTGTAACTGTAGTTGGAAAGTAAAGGATACGTTAGCTTTTACTCGATACGATAAAGCATTCTATCGCACTCACACTGAATACTCGTATTGGAGTTGGAGCGAGCGCGGTCGTTACGTAGGTACTTAACCCTTAAATGCATGGTGTGCGATGTATCGTACATAACCAAAACGTAGTCGGTGTTTTAAAACTAGATATGTATAATTATGTTCTTAAGGTTAATTTTGCAAGGAAATTTAATGAACTTTCAAACTTATTACTGATTCGCTGGCGTAACTGTATTTAAAAATACTTACATGTAAACAAGATGTATAAGCAAGATGGCGGAAATTTGTTTCCGTTGCGTGCGTTTAGGGATTTTTAACTAGGTAAGACATTATTTTTTATTGGAGTTTTGTAATGAATACCGTAACGATTTTATAATTACTGAATTTAATATACTTTTTAATCTAAAAGTAAATAATATTTGCATGATTTATCATGCACTATTTTGCAAAAAATGTATGATGTATCGATATTTTGAGTAGTACAAATTCCACCCAAAATATGTCCACAGATTTTTTTTTCTATTTTTCTCGTGCTTGCGACGCTATTAGGTATGCACATTTTGTTTTTGGAACGAAAAGAAAAAATCATGCATTTAAGGGTTAAACAGAAAAACCTAACGTTACCGATACTTGCAAAGTCATGCATGGTACGGCTACTGGCACGTAAAACGAACTTAAACGTAAGTATTAATTTTATGATTTTTATTAATGGTTTTATCCACAAGTACCAACGTATTTAATTAAAGCTAAGAACTCGTACCTACTTTGGCTGTGGCTGTCTCTCTAATGAATAAACTAAGAGGGAAAGTGTTAAGAATATCTTGAAATAAAAAAGATTTTAGCCCAGCGTGTCTCTGGAGTGACAGAAGTGTCATAATGGAGTAGAACGTCTCCGAGCTCACTTTACAAGTTTTTCGCGTTCGTCTCGCCAAAGACATTTAATAAATAAGGACGGACGATTTGTGGTCTATGGATAAAATTGTGACATCTTTGTAATCTATAATGTCAATCTAATAGACTTGATTCTACAAAAATGGCCAAAAAGGAAAGAAAAGAGTAAAAAGTGACCATGATTGGAAAAAGTGCAGTTTTGCATCTCCTCAATGGGACTCAAGCTTTTTTCCTGCGTCTTACAACGCTCGCGTCACTACCGCTAGCTATCTGTGTCGGCGTACCCGAAAGTATTTAATTATCAACAATATTGAAATGACTACTAAGCCGTTCAAATTGTAAAAATATATACTTTCTACTAGCTTCAGATGTTGCATAAAATCGCGACTCGCAAGCATTTTAACAAAATCATAAATCATTTATAAATTTAAGTACTCAGGTTGGAAATCTTAAGTCTAGGCACACTGTGTCAGAATTGCGTGTTTGTAAGGCAAGCCGTCCTTTTTTCGAACAATATCAGATACTGACTTTACTATCTATATACATAATGGAGACCGTCATATTTGTTAGAAAAAACCCCGATCTGTTTGAGGCCAGAATCGATACTTACAAAACCAGGAGCCAGTATAGAAATAAATTAAAAACTCCAAGCTCTAACTTAGCCATCTATAGAAACGGACCCCATTTTTTGTGTATTCGTATTGTTAACAAAATACCTGATGAGATCAAATTGGAAACGAATGATAATTTATTTCACAAAAAATTGAAAAAATTTCTTATGCACAAATGTTACTATTCAGTGGAGGAGTTTTTAAACGGTTTTTATTAACTTCACCGCGTATCAACTGTCGTCGATGCTTCAAATCTTGTGATCGATTTTTTGACCACTTCTACTGCACCGAAATCAATGAAATTTTGAACTCTTATCAGGTCTCCATGACAATGCAATACTATAATATTTGTATCCTTGTATCCTCAAAGACTGATGCTGCAGACGTACTGCTTACCTTAACCAAGAGTGTTAGACACGTGAAAATGAAAGTATAGCATGTTTGGCATAATCAAATACTAACAGCCTGATCTTGACTTCCAACTCCTCACTCCTGATGCTGCAGTACTGCCTACAATAACCGCAAGGTCTATCTTTTATCAATATATGATTTTGAAGAAGTTCTTTAGATATTAAGTACAAACATGCGAAATGAATACTAACGTCCAACTCCTCAAATCTGATACTCCAGTTGTCGCATATAGCTTATAATATGTAAATAAACATCTGTCTTATGTCATTTATAGCTCATACTATGTAAATAAATATCTGTCTTATGTAGCTCATAACATGTAAATAAATATCTGTCTTAGTATGTAATTCTTAAGCCTAAGACTTTAACTAGATATAAGATTGATTGTTCCCCAATTAAATTAATCCCATTCCTTTACTTTTTTGTACAATATTTGTCCATTGTGTATTTCGTGTAATTCATTTAAATAAATACTATCACACTATACGCTACCACATATAACACGCACGCGGCGTGAGATACCCGCGACTTTGGGCGCTCGCGGATTATCGCGGAGTGGGGATAGCTAATATATATATACGCTATCCGCGAGGGCTCAATTCATTCACGCTCACTTCATCAAGCGCTAATCACGCGCTCACTAACCAACTAACACTCAACCTACTGTAATGTTGTAATTGTAAACAAGTGTTTTTATTTAAACATTTCCCTAAATAAAGTCCCTGAGCCGAGGTAGCCGCAGTAGCTGAGTCATCGAGCATCACGACAGTCTTCGTCAAGAGAACGAGATACATCCACACCCCACAACTTGGTCCTTCGAACCGGATAGCAGCGAAGACTGAAGGTGCAGAGCAAGCCCGGTTGTCAAAACAGAAAAAAGTACGCGCTGAGCTTGAAGGCAACTCGGCTCAGGGTAGGGACCTTACCAGCTTGCTGGTCGGACCGTACGTGTTGTAGGTTTCCTCCACGTACGTGTCCTGGCAACTTTAGTTGCATTACGTCACACGGTTGACGTCATCCTTACCAGCTTGCTGGTCGGACCGTACGTGTTGTAGGTTTCCTCCACGTACGTGTCCTGGCAACTTTAGTTGCATTACGTCACACGGTTGACGTCATCCTTACCAGCTTGCTGGTCGGACCGTACGTGTTGTAGGTCTCCTCCACGTACGTGTCCTGGCAACTTTAGTTGCATTGCGTCACATGGTTGACGTCATCACACTGCTTTCGGACGCTTAAGGCATTGCACTTAGCCTAAGCGCGAGATTCAGTGCATCGAGGGATCCACGCTTAGGGACGTCGGCGTTGCAATCGGTAGCGTCGTCGTATAGGTGTTAGGTAGGTAAAGTCATAATTACCCCCGCGTGCGTCAAAGTGAAGAAAGAAGATGTCCGAATCGGGAAGAACTCTGCGACCGCGGAAACAGGGGCAAGGCGTCCCCACTCCCACGACCACCGGGTCGAGGGACACCACGACCACGCCGCAAACGGGCGACACCACCACTGTCTCCTATGAAACTCATCAAAAGAGCGGAGGCACCAGTGGCAATCAGAACAATAGTCGGAAAAAAGTTCGGTCGGAAGATGAAGTGTCAAATCGCGATATCAACGAAACGGTAGTGGTTAGAAGTAGGTCGGGCACCGTAGTAGGCAACGACGACGATATAGTGCAAAATAACAAGCGCGCGCCGGTAAATAATAAACCCGCGAAAAGTGACCGCGAATCAGTGTGCAGGGACCGCGATAATAAACTTGCTGTACTCTTAGCAGAACTCGAAGTTCATAAAGCCGCCCTCGCCGTTGCTCAAAAGCAGAGTGACACTGCCAAGTTAAGGCTCCAGATTGCCGAGGCCGAGGCCCGATCTGGGAGCGGCAGTGTCATATCCGACATTACTAAAACCGAGCAACGAGTCAGAGGTTGGGTGGAACAACAAGTTCAGTTAAAACCAGCCGTCGCGAATATCAAATTCCCGTCGCCCCGCGAGGCCGCGCCGCCGGCACCCGTTGCCGAGAAATACCGCCAAACTCAACCACAAGCGATTAATGTGCCGTATACGCAATACACTCCCGTGATACATAAACCGCCCGAATTGCCCACGTTTGACGGCAACGTTACGGAATGGATCGCGTTTCGCGCCGAATTCGAAGACACCGCGCCCATGTTTAGCTCGGTGAATAACGTCAGTAGGATTAGGCGAGCCCTTAAAGGCGAAGCGCGAACGGCCGTCAAATCAATTATGTACACGGTGCAAGACCCGTACGAAATAATAGAAGCTTTAGAAAGACAGTTCGGAGATCCTGAGGAAATAATCCTCACCGAGCTGCATAATGTCAAGCGTATGCCCCGCCTGGCAGAAGATAATAGTAATATAACGACATTCGCCGCGCACGTGGCCAACGCCGTGGCCACGATAAAATCATTAAGACAAGAAAAATACTTGTGCGCGCCGGAACTTGTAAATAAAATAGTTAATAAACTAAATTTAATTGTGCGCTACGAATGGGCAAAGTATAAACAAGCAAATAGCGAAACACCGGATTTAGTCGCGATCTCCGAGTTTTTGAACGATATAAGCAAAGCCGCGAAACGCGTAAGTCATGGTAAACAAAGTAGGTCGCGAAATCACGTGAATACGGTAGCTTTCGAACAAAGCTCAAAACGAGAATCTAGACAAAATTACGCGCCACCGTCTTATCGCGATAATAGTAGCGACTCTGAATCGGAAGTACATAACGCGACACCGCGCAAAGGCTCGAGGTATCCCACGGTAGCCCAAGTGAAACCGCGGGAAATAAAAAAGAAACCCGAGTATACAAGCGGGGCTAGACCGAAACAAAGCTCGCCCAGCGTCAGCGTACCGCGCGATTCGTGTCCTATATGCAAGAATGCCAACAACCATTACGTCAGCGCATGCGCGAAGTTTATAACCGCGTCGGTCGCCGACAGATGGGAGTTCGTAAAAAATGCACGGCTATGCGTTAGGTGTCTAGGGTTCGCGCATCGTAGACCGTACAAATGTAAATACGTAGCTTGTGGAGTAAACCAGTGCGAGGCTGGCCACCACAAATTATTGCACGGTTTAAGTTTAACCACGGCTAGCGCTCAAAGTAACAAGGCCTCACCGGGAGGCGTAAATACGATACGACTAGCACAGGCGTATCTTAAAATTATTCCGGTAGAAGTATCAGGTCCGTCAGGCGTGGCGCATACGCATGCGCTATTAGACGAAGGTGCAGCGATGTCACTGATCCTGCACGAAACGGCCGTCAAGATAGCCCCCCAACAGAGGGGGGAAACGCTCGATATTCAAGGCATAGGCGGTACCGTTAGCAACACAGATTCGTATACAATTCGTTTCGGAATCAGAGGTCACTGCAGTCGTCATTTAGAAACGATAGAAGCACTGACTATTAGAAGAATAGGTGTAGGATCGCAAGAGGTGTCCAGAAAATTAGTCGAACAATGCGAACATCTAACAAATGTCATTGACGAACTATGCTACGACACCGCGGTTCCAACCATACTAATAGGACAGGATAATTGGCATCTAATCGTAACACGGCAAATTCTAAGCGGTAAACCTCACCTACCCGTCGCGAGTCTGACGAAGTTAGGATGGGTACTCCATGGGCCACATCGTAAAGGCGATGCGGCAATAAATTTCATAGGCCACGCACGGCCTAAGACCGCGGACGATCTCGCCGTCGAGCTTATGAAAAAGCATTTCGACATAGAGGCACTAGGCATAGAAAAAAAACTACCGCGTACCGATCCCGACCAGCGCGCGTTAGATTTATTAAAATCAACATGTCGAAAAATACCGGGTGAAAATAGATATAGGGCGGGACTATTATGGCGTACCGATGATGAAACTCTCCCGGATAACAGAGCTCACGCGTTACGACGACTTTACAGTCTAGAAAGAAAACTCGATCGCGATACGGCTCTGAAAACCGAGTATACGAAGCACATGAATAATCTGCTCGAGAAAGGTTACGCGGAGAAAATGGACTCGCCACCCCCACCCGAAGGAACCCGAACATGGTACTTAGCGCATTTTCCGACGTTTCATCCGCAGCGAGGAAAAATGAGGCTAGTATGGGACGCGGCGGCTACGGCATACGGGCGATCATTAAATAGCGCGCTGGTGGCCGGGCCCGATCTACTAGAATCACTCTTTGGCGTTATGGTGCGCTTCCGAGAAGGCAAAACCGCGGTCATAGCCGACGTAAAAGAAATGTTCTTGCAAATCGAAATAATGGAACAGGATCGGGATGCGTTACGTTTCGTTTGGAGGGGGGAGGACCGTTCAGCCCCACCTCAAGAATATAGAATGAAACGATTAATATTCGGTTCAGCTGCGTCACCTACAACGGCGCTATACGTCAAAAACGAAAACGCAAACGCACACAAAGACAAGTACCCGATAGCCGCGGAAAAAACCATAAAAAACACATACATGGACGACATGTTAGTAGCATTCGACATGGACGACCACGAAGTTAGGCGCGTTATAAACGAAATATACGAGTTAAACATGCTTGCGTCGTTCGAACTTCGCGGGTTCGCGTCAAACAATCCCGCAGTAATTTCTGACGTAGTAAGCTCCAAGGAAGAAACGTCAATTATCGGGGGGAGCGAAAGCGAAAGAACGTTAGGCTTAAAATGGAACCATAAACGAGATACGCTCGGATTCCACGTCAACTTTCGCAATACGCCCGAAGACGTCCTAAAGGGAGAAAAGTTACCTACAAAACGTCAAGTTACTAGCAGTGCAATGTCCATATTCGATCCGATAGGCTACGTAAGCCCAATTTCAGTGCTAGGTAAAGCACTCATGCAAGAGGTGTGGAGAACCGGTATAGATTGGGATACGACTATTCCTATCTCACTCGCACCCGCATGGCGGTCATTCGTCGATAACGTACAGCAACTAAAATATTTAGAAATACCGCGTCACGTACAGGCGTTCAATAGAGAAGCCGATATACATGTTTTTTGCGACGCGAGCGAAAAAATATACGCGGCAGCTATATATATAGTAAGTACCAGTCCAGAGGGACTACGTACTTCAGCGCTCGTAGCAGCGAAAGCACGAGTCGCACCGCTGAAAGTAATTAGCGTGCCACGAATGGAACTACAGAGCTGCGTACTCGCGACCAGGTTAGCCGAAACAATAGTCAAGGAATCGGATTACGTTATAAAGAATAGGTATTTTTGGGCCGATTCAAAAACCGCGTTAACATGGATCAGGTCAGACCCGCGTAGGTATAAAACGTTCGTAGCCCATAGAATAGCGGAAATTGAAAGCACAACCACTCCCGCCGACTGGCGATGGGTACCGAGTGCGTTAAACGTAGCCGACGACGCGACCCGAGGCGTTCCCGCGCAATTCGGAACGAATCACCGATGGTTCATCGGGCCCGAGTTTATACGTCAAGAATCAGCTAAGTGGCCGGTCGAAAAAACACTCGCCGGTACGGACGTTACCGGAGAGGAACGCGCGTTTAAAACTATATGTACGGGCGTCGCGAGTAAAAAAGATAAGTTCGATTATTTACCAGTCGTAAATAGGTTCTCTAAATTTTCAAAGTTAGTCCGAGCGACGGCTAGAGTTCTGATTGCCGCCGAGGCTTTTAAGGCCAAACCGCTATACAAGAAAATAGAAACAGAAATGAACAAGGGGCATTTGAACTTGGCCGAAATCTTGTTAATACGACGAAGTCAACAAGAATCCTACGCTGAGGAAATCAAGTTGCTGGAGGCTGGGCGCGCACTACCAAGAAGGTCTGCATTACACAAAATTGCAGTTAAACTGGACAAGAATGGAGTTCTTATACTCGATGCTAGAATTGACAAGCAAGTCCACGTACCCGTCTTGCACGCCAAAGAAGGCTTCACGAAGCTCCTGATTCATCATTATCACGTTCTGTACAATCACGGCAACCACGCGACTGTGATCAACGAATTAAAGCAGAATTATTATATTATCGGACTGCGCGGTAGTATTCGTTACTTAACGAATAAATGCCAATGGTGTCGGACCTATAAGGGAACTACTCTCAAGGTTCCTGTAGGCGACTTACCACCAGAAAGGCTCCAGGCGAATCAACCGCCGTTTACCGCAGCAGCGGTAGATCTCTTCGGACCTATGCACATCACAATAGGTCGCCGTAGAGAGAAAAGATGGGGCGTCCTGTACACGTGTCTTACCACCAGGGCCGTCCATTTAGAGCTTGCCGCCTCTCTTTCGGCATCCTCTATGATATTATCATTAAGAAGAATGATAGCACGGCGTGGTACACCCACCGTTCTCTACTCTGACAACGCCACCAACTTCTACGGAGCAGAACGAGAAATCGCCGAAGCAAAGGTGACTCTACCCGAATCCATGAGGCCATTCTTGATCGAGAAATCCATAATGTGGAAGAAGATTCCGCCAGGCAACCCTTCCGCCGGTGGTGCTTGGGAACGTCTCGTCGGCAGCGTCAAGTCAGCTCTGAAAACAACCCTCAAAGAACGAGCGCCCCATGAGGAAGTCCTGCACACTTTGTTGCTAGAAGCCGAACACATAATTAATTCGCGACCACTCACACCAGTGAATCCCGATCTCGAAGACGAGGCCCTGACTCCAAATCACTTCCTTCTTGGACGATCAAGCGCCATGTCACCGCTGGGAGTGTTTACAGACAGCAATTTATCCCTATCTTCTTGGAAGACTGCGCAATCTCTCGCCGACCACTTTTGGAAACGCTGGCAGAAAGAATACCGGCCGAGTTTACTCCCACGATCCAGCGCGCACCAGAAAAGTCAAAAGCTACACGCAGGCGACATAGTGATAATAGCGGACGGTTCAATGCCACGAGGTACATGGCCTAGAGGCGAAATCGCACAACTCTTTCCCGGCCCTGATGGCCATGTAAGAGTAGCCATTGTACGCACCCGCGCAGGTGAAGTCCGCCGCCCAGTCTCCAGATTGATCCCTATATGCTCTCCGTTCAACGACGGTGCTGACGCACGTGGGGGAGAATTGTCGCATATAGCTTATAATATGTAAATAAACATCTGTCTTATGTCATTTATAGCTCATACTATGTAAATAAATATCTGTCTTATGTAGCTCATAACATGTAAATAAATATCTGTCTTAGTATGTAATTCTTAAGCCTAAGACTTTAACTAGATATAAGATTGATTGTTCCCCAATTAAATTAATCCCATTCCTTTACTTTTTTGTACAATATTTGTCCATTGTGTATTTCGTGTAATTCATTTAAATAAATACTATCACACTATACGCTACCACATATAACACGCACGCGGCGTGAGATACCCGCGACTTTGGGCGCTCGCGGATTATCGCGGAGTGGGGATAGCTAATATATATATACGCTATCCGCGAGGGCTCAATTCATTCACGCTCACTTCATCAAGCGCTAATCACGCGCTCACTAACCAACTAACACTCAACCTACTGTAATGTTGTAATTGTAAACAAGTGTTTTTATTTAAACATTTCCCTAAATAAAGTCCCTGAGCCGAGGTAGCCGCAGTAGCTGAGTCATCGAGCATCACGACAGTCTTCGTCAAGAGAACGAGATACATCCACACCCCACACCAGTGTTACTGCCTGCCACAACGGCTAGGTTTAGCGATATGTAGATTTTGAAGTACTGCATAAGATATTTGGTAGAAACATACGGATATCATTATCATCATCATCATCATATCAGCCAAAAGACGTTCACTGGTGAATATAGGCCTCCCCCAAAGATTGCTATAAGGACCGGCCCTGTGCCACCCGCATCTAGCGACCTTCACCAGGTCATAAGTCCATCTTGTGGAGGGCCTACCCACGCTACGCCTTCCGGTACGTGACCGCCACTCGAGAACTTTACTGCCCCAACGGCTATCGGTTCCACGCGCAACGAGCCCCGCCCACTGCCACTTCCTGCGGCCCTCCGGCCGATAGACTGACAGCGTGAGTGGATAGCGTAGGGCGAGCTGTTGGTTCCGGCGGATAGACTAACAGCGTGAGTGGTTCGCGTAGGGCAGGCCGTCGGGCCTGCGGCCCTCCGGCTGATAGAGTGACAGCGTGAGTAGATCGCGTAGGGCGAGCCATCAGGCCTGCGGCCCTCCAGCTGATAGAGTGACAGCGTGAGTAGATCGCATAGGGCGAGCCGTCGGGCCTGCGCGGCCCTCCAGCTGATAGAGTGACAGCGTGAGTGGATCGCGTAGGGCGAGCCGTCGGGCCTGCGGCCCTCCAGCTGATAGTGACAGCATGAGTAGTCACTTCCAAATTTTCAAATCTGATACTGCAACATAACCATAACCGCTATTAGGGTGTCATAACCGCTGACAGCGTGTAGGACGTGGCGCCGGACCTGCGATCCGCTTGTTATTAGTGTGAGTTCACCCCTCGGGCCTTCGCATTCGCGTAGGGCGAGCCGTTGGGCCTGCCGCCCTCCGTCTAGAAGTCTGACAGCCTAAGTGGTTAGCGTAGGGCGAGCTGTTGGGTCCGGCTGAATGACTAACAGCGTGAGTGGTTCGCGTAGGGCAGGCCATCGAGCCTGTGGCCCTCCGGCTGATAGAGTGACAGCGTAAGTGGATCGCGTCAGGTGAGCCATCGGGCCAGCGGCCCTCCGGCTGATAGACAGCGTGAGTGGATCACGTAGGGAGAGCCGTCGGGCCTGCGGCCCTCCAGCTGATAGAGTGACAGCGTGAGTAGATCGCGTAGGGCGAGCCTTCGGGCCTGCGGCCCTCCAGCTGATAAAATGACAGCAGCGTGAGTGGATCGCGTAGCGTAGGGCGAGCCGTCGGGCTTTCGGCCCTCCAGCTGATAGAGGGACAGCGTGAGTGGTTCGCGTAATGCGAGCCGTCGGGCCTGCGGCCCTCCAGCTGATAGAGTGACACCGTGAGTGGATCGCGGAGGGCGAGCCGTCGGGCCTGCGGCCCTCCAGCTGATAGACTGACAGCGTGAGTGGAACGCGTAAGGCGAGCCGTTGGGCCTTCAGCCCTCCAGCTGATGGACTGACAGCGTGAGTGGTTAGCGTAGAGCGAGCTGTTGGGTCCAACTGATAGACTAACAGCGTGAGTGGTTCGCGTAGGCCAGGCTGATAGAGTGACAGCGTGAGTGGATCGCGTAGGGTGAGTCATCGGGCCTGTGGCCCTCCAGCTGATAGAGTGACAGCGTGAGTGGATCGCGTATCGTAGGCCGAGCCGTCGGGCCTTCGGCCCTCCAGCTGATAGAGTGACTGCGTGAGTGGTTCGCGTAGCGTAGGACGAGCCGTCGGGCATTAGGCCCTCCAGCTGATAAAGTGACAGCGTGAGTGGATCACGTAGCGTAGGGCGAGCCGTCGGGCCTTCGGCCCTCCAGCTGATAGAGTGGCAGCGTGAGTGGATCGCGTAGCGTAGGGCGAAACGTCGGGCCTTCGACCCTCCAGCTAATAGAGTGACAGCGTGAGTGGATCGCGTAGCGTAGGGCGAGACGTCGGGCCTTCGGCCCTCCAGCTAATAGAGTGACAGCGTGAGTGGATCGCGTAGCGTAGGGCGAGCCGTCGGGCCTTCGGCCCTCCAGGTGATAGAGTGAGAGCGTGAGTGGATCGCGTGGCGTAGGGCGAGACGTCGGGCCTTCGGCCCTCCAGCTGATAGAGTGACAGCGTGAGTGGATCGCGTGGCGTAGGGCGAGCCGTCGGGCCTTCGGCCTTTCAGTTAATAGAGTGGCAGGCTGGCAGCGTAAGGCAAGCCGTAGGGCCTGCGGCTTTCCAGCTCATGGTCGACTGACAGTATGAATTTATGTTTTATAGTCTCGAAATTCGACTTGTATAATGTGTAAAATATAAAAATTTTAACTTGATTTTCTCAATAAACGAAATTGATTGATATATTCCTCATTGTCAGATCTCTGTTATTTAAGGTATTGTTTGAATAACACACGTCCATTTGAGACACTTCAGGCATTCAAGCTGACATTTTTTTTAGTGTCGAATTACTAAAAATATCTATTCAGCAGGTATTCCCCGCTTGTTACACATAAAATAATGTCCATTACGTTTACATATGTATCGTGATTAAAGCGCGAGGGTTAAACGCTAGCATGCATAATTGTATTACATATTACAAACTACATCTTTGATCTAGATTAAGTAGGTATAGTATCGGCAATTAACTTAACAGTTGTACTAAAAACTTGAAAATAAAATAAGTAAAAAAAGTTTTAAGTTAAACGGTTTTTATTGCACCAAAAACTAGAAAATAAAAATTAGTTGTAACTAACCGTAGATGCTACTTTCTGTAGATTAGTCACGTAAAACTATTATCACTGTAGTCTTCCCAAGTCGGATGCTGAAAACCACGTTTAGCCTCTATGTCAGTGGATTAAGCGTTACTTAATCGGAGACTTTTACCAAACCAAAATAAAAACGTAGGGCGTTATTATAAAGAAACATAAAAGTTAAACAAATGTAATTGTAGCTTTAATTTTGCAATTAATCATCCATCTGTTCCAACACTTCTACGAAGGTAGTAAATAACTTTTATCAAGGCCAAAACAAAACTTATTACACTATTGCTGTCTTAATTTCTAAGTGTGTTCTTAAATAACTGTAGCGACTTAAACACAATTGCGTACGCCCCACGTTTTTATTTCAGTTTGGTAAAAGTTTCAGATTAAGTAATGCTTAATCCACTGACATAGAGGCTAAACGTGGTTTTCAGCATCCGACTTGGGAAGACTACAGTGATAATAGTTTTACGTGACTAATCTACAGAAAGTAGCATCTACGGTTAGTTACAACTAATTTTTATTTTCTAGTTTTTGGTGCAATAAAAACCGTTTAACTTAAAACTTTTTTTACTTATTTTATTTAATGACAAAACAATTTAAAAACATTTAATTTTTGCTTAAAATAAAACTTTTTTTTTCTCATTGACATTTAATTTAATTATTATGCAGCATACAAATATTAGAAAACTACTCCTACTCATATTTTAATTTGACATCTCATATTTCTATTTCAAATGTTACCTTGTAACGACATGACTGAGATTTAGTTTTTAAGATAGATAATAAGACAATTTGTGTGCTCTGACGGGGTGTCATGGAAGCTCTCTGTAAAATTGTAACATCTTATGTACATGACTTAAACAAATAAACATCTTATCTTATCTTATCTTATCTAAGCTAGCACGTTCCGTCACACCAATAACATGTATCCTTCTCAAAAATTGGCTTAATACGGAGTTTCACTTCATCCAGTCACGGACCACTTGCACATGTTAAATTATTAAGCGAACCTCCGATAATAATATTCTAATAAATTAAATGAAAGCCTTATTTAAATAATTCACTTTATCACTTATGTACCTATTTACATGTTAACTCACCTACTGCGAACCTCTGAGACACATACCACTGGCTCCTGTAGATCCATTGGACTACTTTAAGGTTCACCAGCACGAAGATAAACAATTACAACTGTCAAAAATGTATGGACTTCACTAGTAATCCCCTTGTTCATTGGAATATTTCGTTAATCCGAGATAGTGCGAATGGATCTTAGGAACCCTGGTTTAGCACATTCTAATTTGGTCAGGTTGTTTATCTATATTATTCACTTGTCTTTGCCCCACCTTCATTTCATATTCCTAATGGACTTAAAGAACAAAACTTGCTATCTGAAATATGAGCACGGGCAAAAAATATAAAAGTAAGTGGATCAGAACTGTACTTTTGTCGTAAAACTTTTAAATGCAATGTCGCTTGTGTCAGAAGGAATTATTCCTATTATTTTAGGTTACATAGATGAAAGTTATTTAATAATAATATCATTACAGACTAGGAATTGTAATTGAAATGTCAATACTCTTTCGACAACATAATAAATAGTCCATGGTTATTACAATGTATTCAACTACGTAACATTATTTATAAATACCTATTCAAACTGAAAAAACAATATTTATATATATTATAATACATAAAAAACACAAATTACTAGTATCTTCAATGGAATACGTTTTAATGTTGGTGAAAAATGTATTATTATTATGACCAAAACTCAAATTGCAAGCACGTGTATACGACGGTATCAAGACATCAAATGTACCTATGGGCTAAAACAATGATCAATGAAGATTGAAAATATATTTCTCCATTTCAGTATCAATTTCTTATATTCACAGATTACATTTTTAGCTCTACACGTGTTTCAATTTATTATTTAATAATCTGTAGGTATTTATTTTGCTTCTCAGAACTGATGAACCATTTTAAAACAGCGTTCATCTCCTCGTTTTCCTACAATTTGGACAAGGTCGCAGTCACTAATCAGAGCATATTAGATCATCATATCAGCCGAAAGACGTCCACTGGTGAACATAGGCCTCCCCAAAGGTTTCCACAATGATCGGTCCTGCGCTACCCGCATCCAGCCGATTCCTGCGACCTTCACCAGGTCATCAGTCCACCTTGTGGGGGGTATACGTGCAATGTGCCCCGCCTACTGCCACTTCAGTTTAGCGATTTGAAGAGCTATATCGGTTACTTTGTTTCTGCTGCGGATGGCCTCATTTCTAATAGGTACGATCCATAGAGATGCCCCTAGCATAGCCCTCTTTATTGCCTCTTGGGTGACTTTGAGTCTTCTTGTGAGGCCCATTGTAAGCGATCACGCTTCAGAACCGTAATAATATATATGTCATCACTGGCAACACACACCGATCAAAGACGTTCGTCTTCAAACTGCACGTAAAGCATAATAGATAAAATATGAATAATGTAATATTTCGCTTATATTGTTTAGATAGGGTCAATGCGTTAATGAGTGGGAAAATTATATTATCGACTGATAGGTATATCTTCATAATTGCTGCAAATACGTGGTCCAGAAAAGATAGGTATTTACTATCTCTGCCAAATATTGATATCTTAGTATGTTGTATTTTTACAAGCTACATATTTTTTTTACTATCAGATTACACATCGATGCCTTCTCAGAGAAGCGCGCATTACTAAGATCTCTCGCATTGCTCGCAGTAAACGGAAAGGGCGAACCATGAACCTGAAATTATTTGGACACCGCATCGTGGCACTTTTTCTGTGTTTCACACTCATTAGACAAGTTAGTAAAGTGAAACCCCCTTATTCATAAAAGTCTCGTTAGCAAGCCGATAAATAGTGTTTATTCCTTTCGATTTTATTAATGTGTGTGTAATAGGAGTCATTTATGAAAAAGGGAGAATGTTTTTAACCCTGTATCATTCAAGATCACCGATTTCAATTTTTCAAACAAATTAGGATAGAACATATTAAAACAACAAACTTAATTTCTCATTTTTATTTAATTAGAGAAATAAAAAAAATTATACGTTATTAAGTATGAAATACAATACTTTATACTTTTAGCTTAACGTTCTAAGCAATTTAGGGCACTAGAAAAATTAATTTATATATTTTTTTTAATTTTAAGAAATTTGCATACATTACTTGTTTTTCAAGATTTTCCGAAACATTAACCAAATGTCGAATTTGAGCATGTAACGCCATCTCTTGGAGATTGCAGAAATGTTTTGACCAGTCATCTGTATGTATACTACAAGCTACAATGCACCAAAACAAGTTTAAAAACTTCTAATAAAATTTATGAAGGGGTTTATGGTATGTTGCCTGTAGAACACTATGATACAGAGGGTTAAGAATCTTTAAAGTAAACGTGTTAGCGCTCTGCGTTGATATATATAAGACCGGTCGACGGAGCGTGGGAATACCCCCTACAAGATAAACCGATGATCTGGAAAAGCTGGAATCCATTGGATTTATCCTTATGGCATGCTCAGAGGAGGCCTATTTCCAACAGTCACTGATGTCTATACGCTGAGAATGATAATGGCGTGTTAGGTAAGGAGACGTTTATGAATAAGGTAGTAAGACTTTAATTAACCTAACCCCTGGAGTACCTAGTGACAGATCCGTTACATGCCATTTGGACCATGATTTAAAGTAACCATTAAATAAGATAAGATAAGATATATTTATTTGCAGAAAAAGGGTTAGTTACATGTCTAAATATTATGTTAGATATAGTTCCACCTTTTCCAGCTGTTTTCATACAGCATGCAAATGTATGTAGAGTAGGATTATATCAGTAATGTATTAACTAAATTTAAACAAGTTAACAACGTAATAGTGACTTAATTTACTAATATACATAATACAATGAAAATCTGCGGATAGCCAATCCAATGCGCATCAATGCTAAGAATATATTTTAAAAGTAGAGACTAAAAATTAGTTTGTTTTTAACCTTAGCTTGTTATGAACATGGAGAAATCGGTACAGCTCACAACAAGACAACTCAGCAACCGGAACATCGCAGGTCTATGGTTCGAACGTATCGTTTACGGCTAAAACCACCCTCCGGGAGGGATGAGCGAGTTTTCATGAGCACTTGGAAATAACGAGTTCTGTAAATAAGACACTGCGAGTATGTTGCTGAGTAGTTTTAGCGGCGAGATTACTTTGAGTGAGGATTCTGACCAACCTTAAGTTTTATTAACTTTTAGATACCTTTATCTTTATAGGTTTTCTTAACCTTTCGTATGCTTCGCAACAGATCTGCACCATTACGATTTTACTCTATGAAATTGTTGTCAAAGTTAAATTTTATTTGAACTGCTTGACGCTAACGCATCCTAAAGGTTAGCCTACAGTAGGTACAGTTACCAGCAAAAGTATTTACGAAGAAGATCGTAAAATGTCTGATAGTACCGTAGAGCGACGACATAAAATCGAATATTTTTTTTGTAGGTGTGTAAGATACCGCTGCTGGTGAATATATACTTGGCGATAAATATGGTAATTGCAGTAATTGAAATAGATAATACCGTACCTAAGGTTTGATTGTCTGGCTTATAACAGCAATTTTCAATACACATACTTCGTACAATTTTAAAATGGTATCACTAGTTAAATAGATTTTAATGTAAGGACCGAAAAATTATCCGATATATTATTTCGTCAATAATTATTTTCGAGATCAGAGTAGATTTTGGAGCACAGTAGCCTTTTCACACTGTCCCTTGTAAGTTATCGATATCAATACATAAAATTTGCTGTATGTTTTGTTGTAGGCGTTTGATTTAAAAGATCATGACACCATCGCGTATCACGTGACGTACCACAGTACGTCACTGGCGGCAGAGTGGTTTCATAAGAATACTATGGAATTAAAGATAGCGAAAAGGATTTCAGCCAATAGGAATAGGGCTTGTTGCCGAATCGGCCAATGGTAAAATATGTACAGGCATAAATAAATGTATAAGTTAGTCTATGATTAGAGGAATTGGAATCGGAGGATTCGAGGCTTTTCCTCAGCAGAGCGTCGAGTCGTAAGGAAGTTAGTGAGTTTGTAAGACAAATAGTGTTTAGAACTGTTCACAGATATAGCAGGCAGGCGTAACGGCAGTGAAGGCATTGGGCGAGTAGCACAATTCTTGGTCGTCATTCCAAGATAAAAATGTGGTACCACCCGTGCATTTGGGCGCACAAAGGAAGCACCAGCATGGATATGGTACGTCGCCTCTGGCATATTTTACACCCTTCCATATCGTAAATCGCACTTATCTTATGAAAATAAAACTAAACTATGACTTTGAGCTAAAAAAGTGAAAATGGTCTATCGTATGGAAAAAAAATACACATGCTGATATACGTGTCTTCGTCCTAAACGGTACTCAAGTTTTGGCCACAAATTAAGACCACAACAAAAGTTTATTAGTAAATATTAAATTGCTCAAATAAGTCAGTATTAACTCTGAAAGTTTGCAGCCCAAATCAGCTAAAGGTTCCCGAAATAGAGTTACAAACTTTGGCGTACGTTGAGGTCCAAATTAGATTTCAAGGCATTTCCCGTATCTCACTCGTGTAACCTTTTCTGGCGTTAAATGTATTTTATGTAGGAAATAACAATATACCTACACTTACTTAATAAGTCATCGGGAAATTGAGACAAACTGACATCAGACTATAATAAATAAATATCTTGGGACATCTTATACAAATCGACGCAGTCCCACGGTAAGCTCAATTAAGGCTTGTGATATTATGTGGGTACCAGGCTCCAATTTCACCACGGCTACAATTGTAAGTTACATATGTAGGGCTACAATTGTCAAGCGACAGGTGACATATTACAATTTTAAGAAATATTTTCTATAGAAATGCTTACAAATATGACAGGCATTTTGGTACAATTGTATGTATTACAATTATGTTGTGAAACAAGAATTATTATTTTTAGGCGACATATTTGTAGAATTGTCGGTGAATCTTGATATGTGATTAAAGATGTGTCGGATTTGCGTGACAATTGTAAGTAATTTTTCGTTGTTGATACACGTGTACGTACCTAGTTCAAAATGGCTTTCCATGCAAGTAGTAGTGACGCTGGTAGTCATAGTAACAGTGATCTTGATGAATTCGCATAAATAAGAAGATATAAGGAAATAATTAATTTTGGCTTAAATAGTCGTTCTCAAAAAAAAAATAGTAATAAAAGTCGCGACGAATATTGGCTTTCTTCATTCATTGTATTTTAAAAATAATGAAATACTCATATAATTAAAATAATATTAGATTTATATTATTTTTTAGATATAATATTATTTTTCAATACAGTTGCTCAAAAATTGCTCTTTTTTTGGCTGTTTTGCGTGCGCAAAGTTCGTTTTTGCGTACTAGTGCTTTAACTTTTCCATTTTTTTTTATTTATAGTCGTTCCAATTCGTGCAACTTACCAAAGAGTTTTTATGTTACTTTACTTTACCAAGACGAATTAAAACTAAAAACCTACTGCTAATGCAAAACGATTAAAATATTGATATATATTTTTTTATATTGAACATTGAAAAACATTTGTGAGAACGGAACGGTCTCGAATCGCCTGTCATACCTACTAGAGGCGTTTTTTTTTTAATGCAAGCATGTTTATTAAGTACCTAAAAGCAACAATTTATTTTTGTTTTTAAACAATTTAAATATTTATATACCTACACAGATAATCGAACATGGTGTTACGAAAGTTATTACAATTGAAGATTTATACATTTAACTTTTTTTTTACTTATATATTATGTATTTTCAAATAAAAACTATTACCCCTTTAATTATGAATGCAAGTTTTGGAGCTAGAAAAACACCTTTTGTCTGTCAAAATGTTCATTGTCAAAGTTACTACTCATAACTAAGTATTTTGTTTAAATTGTTTATCATCTTTTAATTTTTTGCAACCGTTTTGAAAAACGTCGTTCGATGCACGCGCGGAAATATTATTCTTCACTCGTCCCAAGTCTTGCCACTCGCCTTTTACTCGTGGATATCTCGGAACTCGTGAAATAATGACATACCTTCCGTACTAGCATCGAAATGTACTAATACAAGTTTAACACTAGCTCCAATTTTATTTTGTATCCGAACGATATTTTTCATCGCTTTTTGGCCACCTACTAGGCAGTATGGCTTAGTGCTTTTGCCTGTAGATGTAAAATTAAAAAAAATGGGGGGTCTACTACGAAGGTTTCGTCATTCGACTACGAATCGATACATTTAATATCTATCTCTTTTTTCAGCAACGGAATGAAAGTGATGGATGTAATGAAGTTAATGTTCTAAGTTCGTAATTCACCCCACAGTATGAAAATATGACCTGCGACTAAACAACGATACGAAAATATAAAAAGTTAGTTTTTCTCACTCTCGCATTGCATATTGCTCACTAGTTTCAAGTAGCAAAACCGCCATGCTCGAGCTGCTGAGGTGAAAATAAAATTGATTGATGTTTGAGTATAAACACTTTTATGTATTAATACATTAGATACATTTTTCCCTCTGTTTATTCGTGACAATTGTGTTCTACAATTGTATTCTACAATTGTCGCACCTGTCATCGTGGTGAAACCGATAATTCTACATATGTCAAATTTTGATACAATTGTCACACTTGTCAGCGTGGTGAAATTGGGGCCAGGCAACGATATACATGATAAATAAATAAAAAATAAAAATAAAAAAGCCTTTTATTTCTTGTCACTTAATAGTAAGAAGTTACATGGTCAAGTTCGAATACATTTAAATATTAATTAATTCATTAGTTACAGTCATGTCAGTTATTATTATTTTTTCATGTATATTATTTTCCAATTATTTATTACATAAGTGAATATTGTAGATGTAGGTCAATCCATATAACTATTTAATTTTCTTTTTATATGCAACAACAAGAACCCCTCATCGGGTGTAGGCTTCCTCCAAGGACTTCCACTTTTCCCTGTCCGATGCTTTGTTTATCCAGTCTTTTCCTGCACTTTTTATAATGTCTTCTGTCCAGCGTCTGTGTGGTTTTCCTTTCCGGCGTTTTCCTGTAGGACCTCTTCAGGTAGTGAGATGTATACATAATAGGTAGATAAATATAGATGGGTCAAAATTCTTTTCGTTGTCTTATTTTGTGTCCCTAAAAAACGTTACGCAGCGCAGTGGTGATTTTTGTATGAGATGATGTTTTGTTTTCAATATCTGATGTATGGATTAAAATCTAGCGTAAATAAGAAATACTAGTGCATAGGATTGTTTTTATTAAATACTGAGTCGAAACAACAACTATAAGCGTGACAGAGTGGTCAAAACAAGACAACGAAAATAATTTTGACCCAGATACTTAAATACATACACAGCCACGACCAAGGAACAAATATTTGTGATAAATAAATAAACATACACAAATAATGCCCGGGATTCGAACCCGGAACCTCTAGCTTGTTGATAAACACAACCCTCTATTTGTACCGAAACAAGCAGAAACCAGTGGGTCTATGACCGTGTCTATCGTTTGTCGCCTTTGTCGTCATTGCCATCACGTTCTGACAAATCGGTTAGCACGAAAATGACGTGCGTTTGTTTTGTGCGTTTATCGCAGTGTTATGTTTTATTTTCTAGATCGAATAGCTAGTAATTCGAATGAGCCCAAGCACGTCCAAATCTGAAAGAATCAGGATTCGGATTTTCTTTTGAGCGCCTTTTTACGGAATTAAGAACCCTAACGTAGATGTGGGAAACCCATTGCATTGATCGCATGCGTCTAACGCAGCCTAACGTTGCGATTAACCGCACGCTTTAAAGTGGAACCATTATATGCCAACAGTAGTATATGGACCACTTCAAATCAGCGCCGGGTCACCTGCATGCAACTAAAGCGAGATTGAGACATTTAGGTACTTGAAAATAAAAATACAAAAACACCCCGCCGCAAAAAAGTATAGTCAGGTTTCTTTTGTTATCACTAATCCTATTGTTTACGTTTTATGACCGTTTTAAATGGGATCGAGCCATGGTATTTGAAATGAAGTATACCACGAGCTGCCGCAGCGTTATTAACGCGCGTTTACTTTCTCGCTGGCTCGCTCGCGCCAATACCTACGTCCGTAAGAGCGAGCCAGATAGGAACTAAACGCGCGTTAATAACGCCGCAGCAGCTCATGGTAGGCACACGGATAACTTAAAAATTAAAGTGCGTACGTCGCGTCGCACATGTACGCCATAAATCATGATATTAAATATATATCAGAACCACAGAATTAGATTTGGATAGAAGAAACAAGTTCATTCATTTGGATGGCGGCCGAGCGTGTCAGATTTTGTACTGAAGTTGTTACTTGCCTATGATTTTAAATATGTCTTAGGCTCTTGAGTATTCATATTTTTTTGTGTTGTTGCAATTAATATTACTTAAGGAGGCATTATTAATGTTTTTGTTCACTTCAACTCACAAAATTTGACGCCCGAAATCTGCAAGCTGCGATTAAAGACGGACAACTCAGTGGATTTCACTGAGTTCTTTTGACACGCTAAGTAGATACGTTTGCTTGATCTATGGTATATATGACATCTGTGATCAGAACAACACATTTTCCAAATTTATCCATTATTTAGACAGAAAGTCAGACCTGTTTTATTCAAAGCCCGAGAACGGATGTCAATTTCAAAACAACATGAATATTTTCCTTCAAAAATGTCCATAGGAAAAATTCACGGCGAATCCCAGCTATGCAACCGACAAATAGGTACCTGTTTCCCTGAATGAAGAAGGGCGGAAGTTCTTTTGACATGTGGAAACATATGTCCTTTTAGAACGACGACATGAAGATGCATACAGAACCCCCTGTGAATACAAATAGGCCGCATCTGAGTGAAATAGGCGCAGGGCCGCATATATTACGCGAATGCTTTTAATATCGCAAAACGCGTCCCCGTATTTTTGTGGAACAAAATAAGATTTGCGACTGAGGCGGTGATGTTTTCTTGTGAAAATTTTACAGAGCTCCGCTCAAAACCGTCTATACAGGGTGCTCGCGAGGAAACCGAAAGATTTTAAGTAATGCTGAATTCCTGAGCATATTTAGAGTATTATGTTATATAAAATATCCTGGATTCGGCTTGGTTCCAGATGTAATTAACCTTTTTCCGAAACAAGTTTTTCGAAGTAACTCGTCATAAATCTTTTTTGATTACAATGCATCACAATGTGTTCTCATATTACCACACCTTTTGCCTGACAATCAAAAAATAAGAATAGACTTGACGAAGTAACCTGTCCCTAAAAAAAACATTTAAAAATTTAATTTTAACAGATTTTTGTTATGATAAAAAGTATTGGAAATGTTAAAAAGTATTCAAAGATTCTAGAAAAAAAGAAAAAAAAAAATATTTTGTTGAATTTGACATTAGGTCTCATATTTTTTTTGTATATTTTGATGTCTAGAATGCATAGTTAAAATCTTTCGGTTTCCTCGCGAGCATCCTGTATAATACCACTGCCCACACATGTATATCATCAGCCTATTACAGTCCGCGAAACACAGGCTTCTCATGTTACTTATGCGTATGGATGCATTTAGGAGGTAATGCCCAATTGCCCATAATGGCCACGCTGGGCAAGGATCGCAATAGTGTGTCCATTATGATGATGCTGCTGCCCACCAACAATCTTCGACAAATAAAAGGTCAGTGACGCTTTAATCCCTTAATTGACCCACGGGAATAATTGGGGTCGCTATACCACCAAACAGCTTTTCTTTTCCGAGCTTTTTCTCGTTGTGTATGTGTAGTGACGGACATATGGAGTCCACTCTAGTTCCAAGAATTGGTGCAGGTAGGTACCAAATACCAAATTTTCTCGCTATCCAACCAGGCCAGGCCTTATCCTCCTGCCGTTCAGACAGTGAAATGCCTGAGAGTTCAATTGAAAGATTTTGTGTCGGTTTTTGTTTTTCTTGACCTCGAAACATTTTTTTTGTTTGTTTATTTTTATATTGTTTGACTCAGAACTTCTCTTTGAGCACTGAAATAAAGTGTCCCATATTTTTCATATATCTTTCATTATACTCATCGTTTTCTCCGAAATAAAATATGTATGAAAAGTTGTATTGGAACAGGACAATATATGTTCTCTATAATAAGTTTGAATAAATAAATAAATAATAAATAATTATCTTGGGACATTTTACACAAATCAACCTAGTCCCACGGTAAGCTCAATTAAGGCTTGTGATGTGGGTACCAAGCGACGATATATATCGACGCTGGAAAGGAGAAATTGGATAAGCGACACTTTTGAAGATATTGAGTTATATACACCGTTAGAATCGGCAAATTTTTCTGCGTTGAATGAGCTAGGTTTCGTATCCATCCGACTATTTTTGTATCGCTTATCCCATCGGCGATTTAGAGAACTTTCGACCATTTTTTATTACTAAACGACTTGGTTTTAGACAACTTTTAGGAAAATGGAGATTAGATAAAATATAATTCATCATAATTAATCTTGGATTATTTTACCTATTCGTCATGACAGGTAAAATTTTACTTGGATATTTTTGCCGTGTAACAACTAATCTTCACTTGTGGGTTAGCTATTTCTACCTGACTGTATGATTATGTTTTCATGTCGTTTGGACAATTTTACCTTTATCTTAATTTAAAATTTAAGACGGTTAGACAATATTACTTGACTATGATAACTGAACTATTATTGGCTTTTAGGTAAACATTTTTATCTATATTTATTTATGAACCGTTCCCTTCACTTATCCCTTTTTACTACTTACCTACTTTTTGGAATAAAGTTATAAAGATACCTAAAACCATGCTGTCATTTTTTCACGTGTAAGTAAATTCGTTTACTAGTCACGGAATGTTACTCATGTAATTAAAATGACTGACTATGAAGTTTAAAATAGTTTCTCATTTTAAAAATGTGGATATTTATTAATGATATATTTGTGCTATTTTATCAATTTATATATTTTTACCCGAATATAAAATAAGCCACTTTGGCAGCTAGATAATTTTAACATGATGAATTTGTTATGTAAGTCTCGGGTGGACCTTTTTACCTTCCTTATTTCTTATACAATGTGGTGGTTAGATAATTTTACCTGAATAATTTTTTCCGACCATTTTGCTTAAGCGACAGTAAATCCTTAAATAACACTTGAATACGTTAAATAATTAAAACATCACAAAGAAAACATATGAAGGTCCATAAATAATGCTTCAATTATTTGATTTCGCCTGCTAAATAATTTTAATGATTTTTTTTTCGAAAATCTCGCCGGTTTTTTGCCTCTCCTGTAAAGTATGCACTGTGTCGCTTATCCAATATCTCCTTTCCAGCGTCGATAATTATAATTATGTAATAGATAGATACATATAGATACTTAAATACATACGAGTAGACAGCCATGACCAAGGAACAAATATTTGTGATAAATAAATACACAAATAATGCCCTCGGCGGGATTCGAACCCGGAACCTCCAGCTTCGTAGGCAGGGTCGCTACCAACTAGGCTACGGAGGCTGACTGAAAAAATATCCAAAATGCAGTTGCGCGCCATGTAATTTATGTAGTTTCTACCTTTGTAAATGGCTCTGTTTCTATGTCATCATTTATCTTCTTACTTTAGCTGTAAGTCTGCCTATAAAATACATATAAAACGAAATGACCAACTTCCTTTAATTTGAAGACTATCCGGAGTAGGTACTCTACTACTACTAGGAACTACTACTACTACTAGGTACTAGGAAGTTGGCCATTTCGTTTCGTCGTCATATTCACCAGTTGTTTTATTCTGGTTTGTTCTACATGTCACTGATCAATGCCCGTTTTCCGCGTGCTCATTTTAAAAAAGGTTGCTCAATACATTTCCTGGAATCTCTAAGAGACGTACGCATAAAACCTGTCCCCTCTTTACCTCACTCTCAGTGGACAGAATGTCTTAAACGCTTAGGGGACATTGGGTACTTACACCCTTTTTGACAGAATGGGTCAGTACCCTAACCGCTAATAAGGCTCGGACTATCACTCCCGGTTCGTACTGATGACGGGCGGATTCTGAGAGGGGAAACCACTTAGTTTTAAAAAGAAATCGTTTTATAGCAGTTTCGAAAGAATACTACTTTATTTTTCGTTTTCTTTAAGCAAAAAATAATTATATAACTATTTCTTATGAAATAAATAAAATTATTTCATAAAAAATAGTTATATTTGATTTGTTTAACCGAGTTCACCTACGCCGGAGGTGGGATAGAAACCCACAATCATACTCAGCTTTCGCGGTTGATTCCTAAACGACTATCGGCCGACTCGACTATTGTATTGGTATTTTTTCTTGGTATCTGATATCTAATCTTTATAATAATTATGTTCATCTTAGAATCAGTCAAGCCATGTTTTTGTGAAATCATGAAAAATTATTCCACTCGTAATTCTACGATAAAATTACATTAGTAACTCTAATATTAAGTTACAATAAATTAGTGACAATATGCCGAATTCCTGCCCCTTGACGGATTAAATGTGCGTTATGACAGGTATTAATTGTCCCCTTACCTACTAATAAAGCACGTTCTGTCCCCTCCAGTGACAAAAGGTCCCCTAATGATAGATAGATCAGGGATATCCAGATAACAACTTAATATGCGTAACTACAGGCAGCCAAGTGCTCTTAAAAAAATATATTATGCTGTGAAATTATATATCGGTGAAACCAGACTCTCGGTCAAAACATATGGGTCAGGTATAATTTTTCAGAGGAAATACTGTAAACACGCTGATTTCAAATAGATAAAAAATAGTTATTTGATGTACAAGGGAGGAAAGTGGTTGTTTAATCATCGTGACAATATTGAGACCCGAGCTAGCGAGAGATTCCATAGTTGAACACGAGCGAAGCGAGTCGTTTAAAAATGGAATCTCGAGCGTTGCGAGGGTTTCAAGGCACGATAATTAAACAAACTTTGCTCCCATGTTGTAACGAATAAAATGGGTTTGAGATGTGAGGTTAGCATTAATGTTAGAAATGTAAATAATGCCCGCGGGTCGCTCTCCGCAAAACATTGGACCTTTGGAGTACAAGGACCTCTTGTCGCTTTTTACGCCTGATTCTGGGAAGCTAGCAGCTAGTGTGTTCAAATTAATAATGCCAAAGTAAATTCATGCAATTTATTATGTTTAATTACATAGGGCCGCTTGTAGCGGACCCCAGAGATATACAATTGTCGACAGCCGCTACTACAATTACGCGCGCCTACCGGTACGACGCGTGGTTTTGGCCAAAACCCTGTACGCAAAAGTCTAGTGCACTCGCAGCTATCCTGGCGTGTCGGTACCTCAGACGAACCGGAGCTGGTGAGGTGGCGGGCAGGAGTTAGGGCGAGCCACTCACGCGTCCCTCGAGCCTCAGTTCCATCGAACCGGGCGAAGGCGGTGGAGTGCGGTTGGCCCCGACGCTAATACGCGGGAGCCTGCGTCGACGTCAGTGTCCCGTGTGACACTGCCTTGGAGTCGCCGGCGACAGGCCTAGGCCCGCCGCGCGGCACGTAGCCCACGGGGCGAAGCTACGTCCTACGGTAAGAGGGGGCAGGCTCAGGAAGCCATGCCGGAGACCCGGCGGCCTGCAGCGCTGCGCAGATTACCGGCGAGGGGATGTCACGTGTAGCCCGAGCTTGACACTACTGACGAACACTTGTCTATTTTACATTGGGAGTGTCTCCGCCAACAATACTGAGCCGCGGGCCGAAACTGCGGCCTTTAAATATTTATTTCGTAGGGCCGAGTCTCGAGACCCAACCGCGCGGTTCCCTTTCTAAGTCCAGTCTCTCCCTCCAAAAAAAAAATCTCTTTTTTCCTTCGACCGCCCAAATGTGCGTTCCGATTCACTACAGTTCATCCGCATCAAACATGCTTAGGCGGCCCTTCCAATTTTCCAGATGTCGAAATAAAACAAGCGTCCTTTGACTTTCATAATATTACACGGGAATAGTTTTAATTGCTCTTTATTATAATTAATAAACGACTTCATACTTTTGCTTAACTCCCCATGACGTTTAAAATTACGCGAAACGGAGCGCCGATTTTCGGGCTGTCACTTTATTTTCTTTGACAAGCACCCGACCAAAACATAGATAAAAATATTAGGTTACATTCTAATAAATATACTCAAAAATGTGGAAAGTGATCGTGACCAATAGACTCAGCAAAGACGAAAGGAGCTTTCTCACATGCCTTTCGTTAAGTTCTGTGCAGTGGATTGCTAGCAAACTGTGCGGCAAGTTTCCGCCAATGCACGCGCTTGTCGAAGCCAATGCTTTGAAAATATACACCTTTGGGGATCAAACCTATGATCTACATATAGTCCATAAGGTATGTTATGTTTCTATTAAGACGCCAAAGTCTAGTATGTGTTATTCATACTGAAAATCACATTCAATTCTTTGAGGTTATGTTTACCATTTGTATGAAACAAAGTATGTTGGTCTTGCATGTAGTATCACTACAATGTGTAACACAACATTTTTCCCCACACTAAAGCGAGGAAGCAGCTACGAACGTGTTAAACAAATCAATGCAACAAATCAGTCGTTATTAAATAACTTAGAGTATTTAAAAATGTTCTAGACTTAAGTCAATAATATGCCAAAAAATAAGCAGAACTCTTAATTTGGTAAATGACTAGGTCTATGGGACTAGATTTTTTTTTATAATATCAATATAACCTACTCACCTAAACCTACTCAGGCGACTGGAACCGTACGCGGAAAAAGTTCTAAGTGACTATCAGTGTGGCTTCCGACGGAATCGTAGCACTGTTGATCAAATTTTCCACCTCAAGCAGTTGATGGAGAAGAAGTGGGAGTACGGCCAAAGCATACACGCTGTCTTCGTAGACTTTACTAAAGCGTACGACAGCATTGATCGAAACGCTCTTTTTTCCATTCTGAGGAATTTTAACATCCCCAACAAACTGGTCAGCATGATACGGGTCGCTACTGGAGAAAGCAAGATGGTGGTCCGGGTCGGGGGCGAACTCACTAAAGACTTTTCGGTAGTTACGGGGCTGAAACAGGGAGATGCCTTGTCACCTATGCTTTTCAATTTCGTGTTAGAGTATGTCCTAAGGAAGGTTTTAGCGCTGGAAGGAGGACTGGAACTGAATGGAAAGCATAAGGTGATAGGGTACGCAGACGATCTGGCGCTACTGGGATCATCTATGGGCGACGTGCGGGAGGCGGTAGATGTCCTCGCAGAGGAGGCTGTGAGGGTCGGCTTAAGGATATCTCACGAAAAAACAGAGTATCTCCACATGAGGCGCTACAAAAATACCCGCGACAGACCGCAAGACATACATGTTGGAGATACAACGTACAAAGGAGTGGCAAAATTTAGGTACCTAGGCTGCACCATCACAAATACCAACACCCGTGACGAGGAGGTCAATGTTCGAGTCCAGAATACCTTGAGATGCGCTGCTGCCCTTCATAAAGTGTTAGTGTCTAAACTTCTAAGTAAATTCACGGAACACGGAAACACCTACTTCCCTCACTGATATTAGTGAGGGAAGTAGGTGTTTCCGAGCTAGTGTGGGGAAAAAATGTTTACAGGATAAGTGGAATCCAATTGCATTTTTGTTTTATGTAATATACTTAGGTATTTATTTTCAAAACTATAATTTATGTACAAATATGAAATCTAACTAATCTACCTAACCTAACCTATATCTAAGATTGGCCCTTGTGGCATTGTACCGAGGATGCTGGCGGCATTTCCTCGCTGTATCGCAATATTGATGCGTTGTGCAAGGAAGTCGCCAGCTCTTCGGTCTTTTGTTACGTCAATTGTATCGGAATTTTCCTGAAATTACCATCGCAACCAAAAAAACATCTAATTTTATCAACAGATAACTCCGATTCGATTTGTCTAAAATTGTCTCATGACATGACATTAATTTACTAACAAACCTGTCAAGGGACAATTTCACAAATCTCGTCTATGTATCAACCTGCCAGAATAAGGACACGCAACTAATGAGTTTTAACCCTTTCAATCACCAGCCATCAATGTAAAAAAGATCAACCCTCCTCAGTACCACTGGCCTGATTAATCACTGACTCGCTTCATTCGCCTATAAACCTCGCTTCTGAGTTTGTCCTTTCATTTATAGCGAAATTGAACTTTAATGTCTGTATCATAAGTGTGATACCACAATTAGGATTTATTAATAGTACCTATTGTGAATTACGAAGGTATTATTTATAGGTATAATATTTAGAAGTATGCACTCGCGCCAGTAGAAAACGTAAAAAAAAACTTAAGTAAACAAATATGGCTATCGTTTCAGTAGCTATCGTTTTACAACCAATATTTCCGGGGTGTTGCCTCTTAAACTATTGAGGTAACTAAATAATGAAATCGCCATCTGGCACGAAGGTGGTTGTTCTGGACGGCACCGACTTTTGTTTGGAAAAGTGAAAAACTGATAAAGCTTCATATCACCTAAATTGACCTCAGATACAATATTCTAGAATATTTTCCAATTCTGAGACGTAAAAAAATTCAGGCTATAATGGGTTAAATCTTCATGTTTGACATGTCTATCCCTCCTAAATATATCGTATATTAGTCTTATTGATACTTAGTTCTTTCACTACAACAAATTAACCTTCAAACTCCCCTACCTACTCACTTAAATGAAAAAGCATACCGAGTTAGGGAAATCTTTAGAAAAAAGCCTTAACTCTCTTTGATTAGCCGAGTTCCCCTCAAAATAGATTTCATTCAAATTGATGACTTCATTGGTTAACCCCAATAAAGCACTGGCTCTACCAAGAGCGAGTAAAATCTGCAAGTCGCTGCTATGTTTTGTTTGGCGCTACGTTTAGCCTTTTATATGGAAAGGAGACCAAGCAAATGACTCTGAGTTTTGGAAAGCATGAGTGAAGCGAATGGTTAAAAAATAGAACCCTGAGCAAGCTTAGCTTAGCTAGAGATTCAAGGCACGAGACGCGAAACAATAACTTACCCAACGAGCAAATACAAACATTTTCATCTGACTTACGCAAAGAAAATATTAGTTCAAGACATTACAAATCATATCCTGATGAATGCTATAGGTATATTATATATCCTTGGGCAATTATTTTTAAGTTGTTTTAATGCACTTTTACCCCCTTATTCACAAACGTCTGCTAACTTAACAAGCCGCTAATAATTGTTTGTCCCTTTCAATCTTATCAGTATATCCATAAGACCGAAAGGGACAAACAATTATTAGCGGCTTGTTAAGTTAGCAGACGTTTATGAATAAGGGGGTAGATACCTATTTATTTTGAAACACAGAATGAAATGAAAATAATTAAATATTTGTCGCTCAAAAGCATCATTGAATAATTATTAAACAATTTATATCCTATCACCTTACGTCAAAAAACAACTCGATTTCAGTTAAATACTTTCTACGCAAACGGATAAAGTAGACTTTTGCACACAGATATCAAAGGATAAAATTATTATTATGTACGTACTCATATTTTGTTAGTATTTCCGCCTGTTGTATATATGTATTTTATTTACTGTGCAATCAAGTTCAAATAAATAAATAGGAGGTAGAGAGGTGACAAATATAGTCTGAGCGACAAACGATAATTGCTCGCTCTATCTTTGTTTTACACGGGAGCGACTATTTTATATCAGCTTCTATCGCTAATAGCTAATCGCTTACTCGCTTTCGGTGTGGGCAGTGTCTAAGTATTGGGATCCCAAGTTTGTTTAACAAGGCGGGAGTGAATTGTTTTTGCTGATTCCGATCCGATTACTTTGGTTAGTTGGATTAGTATTGAAGTTTGGTCCAGCGCCTTTATTCTTTAACCTCTTTTTAGAGTTCCGTGGCTAGGGATTCCTATACAGAGTGACCTCGGAGACGTAATCAGTGTTGAAATTTTCTTACTCCACTAACTATTTTTTAACTAGCATTCAGTTGCCCCGGGTCTCGTTAAAAACAGTCAACTTTTTTTAATTACAATCAATCACAATTTAACACAATCTTGGTTTTAACACCAACTTAAACCATAAACCTTGATTTCATAAACATTTTTAGTTATAATTATTAATATTTATTAGTATTAACGTAAAAATATACAGGGTGTAAGTCTAATACGGGCGAAGCTCTTAACGGGTGTTAGTTTACGACATAATAAGTACATTCAAATGACTTTTACTTAAAATAAGAGCACCAAATTTTTCCACACAACTTAATTCGGCGCGCAATGTAGAGCAACCTACGCGAGTTAAACACTCGTTGACAGCTAATTTGAAAAGCAGACGACATAACTGCCATCTCAACAATAGCAAATGTTCGTACCTACATTGCTGCTCCAATAATTAAAAAAAAAATCTGGGGTTTCTTTTTTTAATTAAGAGTAATTAAAAAAAACCTTGTAAACCATGATCACACTAATGAAAGCAATGCCTGGTTTAATTGATCGCCCGTATTAGATTTACACACAGTATGTCCCAACGTGTTTCACGATTGTGTCAAAGACGTCATATTTCAAAAGTCTGCCATATTTGTTTTTTTTTTTGTTTTCTACTGACGAACAGTATAATCATGTGTATGGGAAAAAAATAATCTGAAATTCTCATAATAACTCAATCACTAATGACTCCAACTGTTTGAGATAACATCAACAATTCACGCTTTATACCTGAACATACATCATTTATTTATACGTACGTACATTAGAGTTTCCTTCATATTTTAGAAATATTGATGTGTCAATGCAGAAGGGTGCAGATTTCATTTCGCTCGCGTACCTATACCATTTTTCAACAATACACCTGAGACCCAGAGCATCCAAATATTTTATGCACGCATTTTCCACGGAACATGCAGTTTCCTTTATGTCACATACAGAAAGTTTTGCTATTATTTTTCTTTTCTTGCAGCTGTTCTAATTCTACAGGTGACTTTTTATTCACCGGCCGAACTTGAGGGGGTTAATTCTGAGGTCATATTGATGAACTTTTACTATGGGACTGACATCCGATTCGAAAAAAAATCTGATGTTCCATACAAACCCTGAGATATTAGTAGGCGGGAATGTATACAACATTATCATTAAAGTCATAAGATTCTATAATAACGTATGCAAAAATGTACCTACATTCCTACATTACTAAAAAAACCGGCCAAGAGCGTGTCGGGCCATGCTCAGTGTAGGGTTCCGTAGTTATTCCAAAACGGCTGGTCCGATTATGTTCAAAATAGTTTTATTTTAAAATACTCTATAATTCCACTATTCATGATTTTTTTCATATTTTTTGGACCTACGGATCGAAAGTTAGAAAGGGGGGCACAATTTTTTTTTCATTTTGGAGCGATTATCTCCGAAAATATTGACTTTAGAAAAAAAGTTTTTTTAAGATCCTTATTCATTTTAGACCCTAATCAATACATCGAATAAAAAAATCATCCCCACTTCACCAGTTGGGGCGGTACCCGAAAATTTTTTTTTTCCTCTCACTTGCTGTCTAAGCTCGCCATTGCTTTCGTGCGTAGCGGGAGTAATAGAAAAGTGAAATTCCCTAGGGAGTAATAGAAATGTCAGTACGTCATTTAATAATATTATGTCTTAAAACTTATTTCTTTGTCGGCAAGTGTGATGAAAAACATTGTATGCATCACGGTCGGTAAGCGGAATACTAATTCGAGTCATAAAAGCCCTCCGCCTGACGGCGTCGGACTTCTAATACTCTCGTTAGTAATTCCGTACTTACCTTCCTTCATGCACAATGTACTATTCCTAGTTTTTATTGTAGGTAACACTTTGTTGGCATGATTAATATATTATGTATACCTGTACCAAATTGTAGATTTCTTGTATTAACGGCCACTGAGCTATGCTGCGGACAGACGGACAGACGAACATGGCGAAACTATAAGGGTTCCGTTTTTGCCATTATGGCTACGGAACCCTAAAAAACAGTCATGGTCACACATCGGTAACTCGTGGCATCCAGGTGGCACTTAAAAGATTAGTGATGTGACAAGATTTCTGAGTGTCTTTTCAGATAAGATAAAATAATAAATTAATATTACCTACATGGTCTTAACATATAACAAAGTAGGTTTGCTTACTAGTTTAAAAACATCAATGTATTGACATTGCTATTGTCATCCATTTCCGTGTAATAATTATTACGAGTCGCGAGATATTTTCAATAATGGAGAAAATATTTAGAGAGCATTCAGAACTTCTACTGCAGGGTGATCAGGTAAAATGCACCCGCTGCGATGTTTATATAGTTTGCAAGATATATAATATTAACAAGCACTTAAAGACCACAAAGCACAAAGAAGGATTTGCCACCTCAGGTTTAGAAAATTTAGTGATCAGAATATCAACACAAAAATACACTACAACTTTACAATAAAATGCTTTTTTTACCCATTACGTCAGTGGAGGTTGAAAGATCGTTTTCTTACACAAAGTGGATTTTCTCAAGTAGAAGACGTAGGCTGACTTGTGAAAATTTAGAACAAATTTTAATTGTTTACCACGAATGTCATATATTAAATTATTAAAATATTTTTTCATTTAATTTGGATTATTTTTCTCGACCCCATCACTAGTCTGTTAGAAACTGTCAAGTGCCACCTGCATGCCACGAGTTACCGATGTGTAGTCATGGTAAAAGCTTTACAAATCCCTACGGGCCTATTCGAATTCCTAATGACATACCGCATGTGATGTGGCCAGCCACGTCACACCTCTCTTTGGCAAGTCGAATACACCCGTTCGTTGATTCAGTCCCAACTCACGTGACTCGCAAAACGAATACGCAGTAGCATTCATCAATCCCATATCGCCGGACAAAAGCCGGTACTAACACATGTGACCGTAGGTAGACCTTATGTCTACGGGAATAAGGTTTGTGACTAGTCAGTCAACGACAATGGTATTAACAACCGATACAGACCGTGAATTTAGTGGGGGTAGAAAGACGCATGGCTGCGGTCCTCTAATTTATTACTTGTTTTTTGTTCACGTGCGGGAAATGACCTTTAATGGGCCTTTTACGTAACGATTACATAATGACGGTTTTGTTAATGAGTTTACTGTGTTGTGTTTAATTGCTAATGAAGTTATTCTGTTTAAATAGTAGTTTAAAATGCTATTAAGATGTGCTTGTATTGTTATGGCGTTGATTAATTAGGCATGTTATTTTAACAAATGCACATCGTAAAACAAGTTCACGTTCAGACGGTTATAATAGGTACCTACTTCAGTTGTAATGCCTATTTTAACCGTTTTTGTTATTTTTTGCTTGCATTTATTTTGATTAAATCATTGGCATGTGGTATATAGGCAAATTTCGAGGATTTGACTCTGTTACTCCAACAGAGGCATCATTAGAGTGATAGACATTAATTTGATTTTTATCATACAACGCAATGAAAAAGGAGTACGTCTTAATGAAGATAAGGCTTTCATAAGAAAATCAAGCTTTATAGGCCTTAACTTTTAGATTGTCCACTAGAAAGACCCGAACATGGGTTTGCGTTTGACCCTACGAACAAATAAAACATGGAAGCCGCACGCCATACTAAATTGCCTTTTAAAAACGGTCCCGAATTTTAGTTGACAAGTGTCACCCCCTGTTCAATGCATCACGGAAATGAATTTGAATGTCATCCTATAAAAACTTAAACCACCATTTGAAAATAGTTGTGATTGGTCCATCAAAGTTTTGATTGCAATAAACATTTGTCAAACATGTTGCGCCGAAATATGCGCGTTGTTAAGAAAAGCGCTATGTCCTGCCCACCTTGGCACAATTGAACAATTGGTTTTTGGGGCATTTTTGAGCTGGCGTTAGACGTCCATGTTATATATGGTCGCAGGTTTGACCATTTGTTTGACATAGACACCAGTCAGCACGATTTATTCGTTTTCGAAATTGATAAAAATCCATATCCTGTTCGAGTCATTGATGCTGAGCAACCACCCCAAACTCCCAGTAAGTTTTCTTTTGTGTTATATTCCTATAAGGTGAAAGTACTAGTGCGCAACATGTCAACAGAGAATATTTATTTGAATCACGATATTTTGATTTCATATATAAATAAATCTACATAAGCAATGGCATAGCATCGTAAGCGTGCTTTTGCTGGCAGTCCCAATAGATGGCACTTCAGTACAAGTTTCAATGTCGCATATTGGGACATTGGAAATATTAACACTCAGTCCTAATAAACGTCAGCTTGTCTTAAAATTATTTAAATAATTTAGATAAGTATAAGCTAATTATTTCAAAGTTGTGATATGAAGGATTAAAGGTACCTATACATTAATCATCGTTTAAATGCCCTAATAGTTGATTTTATCTTATCGATGGCAATTCAAGCAATAATGACGAGTATTGGTACAGCGTCGGGTACTAGTGCACCTTACATTTTTGGTAACAAAAAAAGTAACATTTTAGGACATTTTGGGAAATGTAGTGGATATTGCTGAGCATCATTGGCTCTACCAGCCCGCCAATTTTCATCCATCAATATTGAAGACGTCATCCAAATGTACAAGCTTTTTTTTATGTAGGTACCCCACAAACCGGTATTCGAATTTTAGGTATTTTTATCGATAGTATGATAGGGGTCGCTTACTCTAAATTATTCCTTCCGTTCATTTTAAAGTGAAATTGAAGTCAGTTCATGTCAATATGAAACTAATAAAATCGCAGTAAGTTCGCGAGATGGCGTCAAGCTCGCCAATTACAGCTCATTACGAATCTCGGCCACGGCCGAGAGTCCCGGCCATTTTTGGCCGAGAGCCGAGAGGGATATCTCGGCTCGATTTTTGGCCGAGAATGCCGAGACCGAGACCGAGACCGAGATCTCGGTCGGACCTTACTATTAACAGAATAAGGTGTGAATTTGCCCATATTTTTTAAAGCATAGGACATGTTTTTCGGACACAGGGAACCACCCTTCATTTAGTTACATTTGCACTTGTACAAACTTGTTTATACTTGTAGGTACCGGATCCTTCATCCGGCTTCGGATCGGACGACGTGAAAACTCTCTTAGCTCTCGCAATGAGACCTATGTTTAATTATTCGTCGCCAAGGTAAGGTCCGTGCGCGGAAATTATTCACGTCCCTCGGGAAATCACAAGTGCGAACACTTTAAACATTTAGTGCGGAATACGAAATCGCATGCTGTAACCTAGTTGCAGACTGGAACAACCGTTTACCGTTAACGGCAATCAAATAGTGAATAATGTATGGAATTCTATTTCGGTCATTAATTTTTGTTGGCCTCCGTAGCCTAGTTGGTAGTAACCCTGCCTACAAAGCTGGAGGTTCCAGGTTAGAGTCACGGCGAGGGCAATATTTGTGTATTTATTTATCACAAATATTTGTTCCTTGGTCATGGCTGTCCATGTATTTAAGTACCTATCTATATGTATCTATCTATTATATATATATATCGTCGCTTGGTACCTACATCACAAGCCTTAATTGAGCTTACCGTAGGACCAAGTCGATTTGTTTAAGATGTCCCAAGATATTTATTGATTATTAATTTTTTACTATACATAATACAAGACAGCAAATTTCTCTACGTGTCAGATCTATGTAGTAGGTATATCCTCGCGCAAGCCTATCAAAAATCCGGGGCGTAATAGCCCGTGAAATAAGCGAGATATAGGTATAACAATATTCAACAATATTTAAGCGAATAACATTTGTATTTCATATTCTTTATCAGGCTCCATTAAGCAACTTAAGTCACTACTATAATTTCACATCTTCGATGAACATATTATACACTCGATCGATTGGAATACTATGCCGCTCTAGAACCATGTTACAGTGACAAATAGCAAGAGAGATTCTTACTATTTACTTTTTAGCGTCACTTTAACATGGTTCCAATTAGTTCCCTGCACGGAAAAGTCGGTAACATAGGTTTTCATATATAAAATTAGTTACACCGCGATCGACTGTTTACCCACAAAACCTCATAGCAAATATCAAAATAATTAAAGCCATTTCAAACATGTCTAAAATAAATAAAATAATTAAAAAATTAAAAAACACGTCTGCCGTTTTAAGCGAACTGAAAAGTAACAAATAATTCCTTCTTCAGGTTTATTCTTGTGAGCGTGTCTACATAATAGGCGCTTGTCTCGTTACTTACTATATTTTGTTTCGGTTGCAGTCGGGGAACCTCCATATATTTATATTTTCCGTAATGAAAGGTTCCCCGACTGCAACCGAAACAAAATATAGTAAGTAATGAGACAAGCGCCTATTATGTAGACACGCTCACAAGAATAAACCTGAAGAAGGAATTATTTGTTACTTTTCAGTTCGCTTAAAACGGCAGACGTGTTTTTTAATTTTTTAATTATTTTATTTATTTGCAACCTTTTAGTGACTCTAGAGATTCCTTAAAGTTGGATAGAATTTCAAAAACCGATTCCGCAGAGGGCTGAAGCTTCGCTCCGGGGGCCCGAGAAGCCAATCGCACGCCGCGTGCGGGCTGGAACATTACCGGAACCAATGTAAATCTATTTTTAGCGAGTCCGCAGGGCGAGCTTCAGGGTGGGAGGCCGAAAGCCGAGCTCGCGGAGGCCGAACCGCGTCACACCGACACCGGACCGGGCCCAAGCGCGTCGAAATTTAGAGCGAGGCCTAAAGAAAATTGACCTACCATGCTTCTTCAAGCACCCCAGCATCTAAATAAATCGATATCCGTGTAATCCGTGTAGGGCCCAAGGCACAACGGGCGAGTCCACAACTCCACACAGTCCTCACAACCGTCTCTCTTAACTATTATCGAAATCGAATAATTGAACCAGAGGGCCCAACGGTTCTCTTCGAACTCCAGCGAGAACTGAAAGCCGAGCTCCGCGTAGGGCCAGCGGCCAAAAGAGAGGCGCCAGCTTGCGAGGCCGAAGGCCGAGCCGCCATAGCCCAACACTACCACGTCAGCCGACGGAATAGTGTAACGTTAAAATGGATCCAACGATCATTTTGACAACCTGCGAAGGCCGTAGGGCCGAAGGCCTGAATCGTCCCTCAGAGACCGCTGGCTTGCGAGGCCGAAATGTGAGCCCCCGGCCCGGACCACTGGAGCCAGAGTCCAGAGAGAAGACTGTCACTTAGATGGCCCAAGGGTCACTTGGAAGAAATTTAAAGCAATGTCGAAGAAGGAGCTGCAAGAAAATTGAACTACCAAGCTTCTAAATAAGCCCAGCTTCACATAGGGCGAGCCCGGTGGGTCGGAGGCCCGACGAGTCAGCCCAAGCGGTACAACCGCCTTTCTTAACTGCCTTAACAATCGAAGCTAGTGCCCAGCTCTACCACACTACGTGATGAAATGTGTAACATGAAAACGAATCGGAGATCCGCAGACCCAACGATCGTTGAACGAACAGACAGGACAGCTCATTCTGTTGCCGGACACCAGACCGACAACATCGTCAACTCCTGATGATGCCTCGTAGAGAGGCGAAACACGTGTCGAGTATAGTGTTATTGGTGGTGGTTTGTTATAGTTATTTGCGTATTTATTTTTGCGGCGGGAGGGTGGGAAAATTAATTGCATGCAAAAAATACGCAAGTAATTATAGCGGGTTACACTAATTAGCTACACATTCTGTATCGCGGAAGAGCAAAGCAATATTGTTCATCCTCCAACGATCGTTTCCACAACCTGCGAAGGCTGCAGACAGAGCTCCGCGTAGCGCCGAAGGCCCGAAGTGTCCCCCAAAGGGGGCTGGCTTGCAAGGCCGAAGGCCAAGCTACCAGGCTAACCTCCCCCCCCCCTTTAGTGTTCCTCTCCAGCCGCGCCATATCGTCTGACTAAGCTCGTTTTCTAGTGGCGTTGCAACACCTATTATGTATGTATTTTTGTTAAGACATTTCTATTTAAAATTGTATGCGCATGCTACAACACCAACACGTATAGCAATTTTGTTTGGTCACAATGCTATTTTGATTGTATTTTTAAGGGACATTCCTCTGATATGCGAATCGTATCTCGAAATCCCCAATATTTGTAAGTACGTTATTTTTTGATATGGTATTCTGGCCATTCTCCGCAACGCTGGCCCAATATTTATTGGGAACTTCTCATAAATCCTAGAATTTTTTCGCAGATGTATTCCTACAGCGTAAAGCACTTTGTGTACGGTACTGGACAAAGTTTAGGTTCACACCACGATTTTAATACGAAATCGACTCTTTGGTTCATCATTTTTCCAGCACTTAAGTCGACACTTGTTTAAAGTAATATGTGACTGATTATTGAGTTTTTTCTTTTTAATTGACCGTTACTTTCGAACAGTTCGGACAACTGAGGCAGCTGTGGCAGCTTTTGGCAGTCATGTCATCATGGAAATTCGTTTGCCTATGAATTATTATCGGATCCAATGTATAAAATTGTTCAGTTTCTATGGGAAATTAATATTAAATAGATTTTGAAATTTTGTTGTTAACACTGGAAAAAAAAATCCCCCGAAAGTGTATTTTGTATCGAAATCATGGAGTGAACTTAAACTTTTGACCGGTATCTACTGTATATTAAATGATATATCGTACATAAGTTATTTGAAAAACTCATCGGTACGAGCCGGGGATTGAACCCACGACCGCCGTGCATTTTACCCCTTGACCACAAGCGCGTATGTAATGTACAATGTATCTGTTTCATACACACTTAGCGGTCAATTAGATGTGTCAACTGTGACAGTCATGTCACAGGCTTCGAAGAAAAACTTCAATAGTGCGATGTAGAACATTTCGAGTTTTCTCTTCAAACATATATTTAAACATATAACTTGTATATATATTTATAATCTGCATATAAAATGCTTTAATTTGATACCCAAATCATAGCATTTGGATGACATATTATTCTTGGCGCTTTAATTGTATTTTAATGAATCTGGCTTTTCTAGAATAAGTAACAAACATATAAGTTAAATACATATTCGTAATCGCAGTTCAAAGCTCTTCATTTTGATACCAAACTAGATAGGTTTTTTCAAAATTGATTTTTTCTGGTCAGACATTATTGAATGTATAGGCCGCCATATTGTTTTTAACGTGACGTCACATATCCTATGTTACCCGCGACGTCACGAGGATTCTAATTATACCTTACACTATTAAAAACGGTTAAGTGGTCGCGAAGATCTGCGCGTTTAAAGAAAATATGAAACATACATAGGGGCTGAACACATATACTCTCCTTTTGGCAGTCGTGTAATAAGCTTTTGTAATTACCTGTAAACGCGCTTTTAATCCTAGTGTAAATAATACATTAAAGAAATGTAGACGTAAAAAAAATCCGTTTAAAGGTAAATTAAAAACAAGATATACCGGTTCTTGGTAATAAATTGCATCTTCTGTTTAAAACCATGGAATAAAAACTAAAACAACATTAAGATCAGGGAAGGGCATCGTTGAAGGAACCACCGCAAATAAACAAGTCGAAGTTTCCACGTAAACATAAACAAACATAAACAAGACCAGAGACAAACAGTAGGTAAACAGACGTCGTAAAGTCGAAGACGCACGTGACTCGAACTTTTATCGAGAATTGTTACTCAAATCCAATAAGTCGATTCTGGTGGAGCTGTAACGGAACTTCGGATAAGCTATTTAAGAATCGAAACTACATTACAATGTAATTTATTTATTTGTTACAAGTAAAACGTGACGAAAATATGCCGCTACTTTACGAGTATATTTTAAAATGTAAATACTCGTATGTATTATGTAGGTACCTAATCATTATCAAATCAATTTGGGTGAAACCTCGTACTGTATCGGGTAAACCATCTAAATGCTCTTTACTCTTATGTTTATGCCTATACCTTTATGAATTATGAAACAGTGAGCAGGACAAAAATATCGTCGTACTGACTGTCACCTTCGAGCAACGTAGATTATACAAAAATGCCTTTATCTTAGGACGACGTTCCCGACGAAATTGTATTTATAATGCCGATATCGACCTTAACTACACAATAAACAACGATTAAAACGATGTACAAGAGATGTGCAGGTGCCAGCATAATTTTGGCCTAAATAAAAAAGTAATCAAATGAAATAATCAATACATTTAATTTTATTTGTTACGCAGTGCCGGATCAGAATCACCCGGCCGTGCTTCCACCGCTCTGTACAATTACGAGCACCGCACTCTCCTATAAAAAAACCCACCTTACCATTACTTAATGCATTTTCCCTTCAATAAACCTATATTAGTATACCTGTGTTCGATACGATTTTTTAGGGTACCGCTGTCAAGATAAACCATAATTTTATTTTGGTAGGTCCTAATCGAGAAATAAAATTATCTAAATTATAATATTTTCTTCGGTTACCGCGAGGATTACACATGAAATATTAACCACGCTTAGGTACAATTATACTATATACCTACTACAAAGAATCATCCATAGAACAGGAACACAGCTACCTTACTACCTACTTGGATAACCTTACCGAGGGCCCTACCGGGAACTTCGAAGCTCGCAAATTTCGAGGATCTGCCTCTGTAACTCTAAAGGTGCATTCAGACCAAGAAAACATTCGCTATTCTATCCTCCCACTCTACAAAATTCGATCGTTACACAAAATGTGATTGGTTGATTTCATAGAGCGGGGGATAGAACAGCGAATGCTCTTTTGGTCTGAATGCACCTTACTGATGCCTTCTTTAGTGTGACAGAGACAAAATCCTCGAAATTTGCGATCTTCGGAGTTCGCGGTAGCCCAACGGGTTTTAAAAGCAGTACTTCTAGTTTCTTATAAATATAAGCAAGATTCCTACTCACGAAAGCCTTTCCTACGTCTGTCTATAAATATTCTTAAAACACGCCACATCATCACAATTTTAAATAAAATTCAATTGTGTTCCACCAGGAAAAACGCACACAAAATAAAATATCTTTTGTAAAAGTATCAGTTTCTGGGGTAAATGCATTCGGTCGAAAATAAAATTATAGAGTACCTTTTGGCAGATGGAGAACGTAACACACTTGACTCGCGAGCCGCATACTAAGTGGTGGGGGGTAGGGTACTAAGAAAGGATACTCTCCGATAGATAGCGCTTTGTTTAGTTCAATACGAAGTTCGAAGAAGTTCCTTCGATGAAGGAATCATATTTAATACCAAAAATGTGTAGACACACTAGCCCCGTCACATCTCCACCGGACTTCCATAAGGGCAGCAGCAGCAGCAGAGGCGGCCGAAAATGCCAAGGTAGGCAAATACAGTGGTCTCGGCGCTGACTATAATTTTATTCCTTTCGGCGTCGAGACCCTGGGTCCGTGGGGCTCTGGTGCTTTGAGTCTCTTTAAATAAATTTCAAAGAGACTCAAAGATACCACAGGTGACCCAAGAGCCGGCAGCTACCTTGCTCAACAGATAAGCCTCGCGATTCAGCGGGGTAATGCTGCCGGCATCATTGGTACCATGCCGCGGGTTCAGTTTTTAGATTTAGATTTAGTTTAGTCGTATATTTTTATTTATAATGTAGTTTTATAAAATTTTAGTTTTATCTTGTATATTTTGTCGAATAAACCTACACAGTATACAGGGTGGAAAGGGACGACGTTCCTTCCCGCTACCGACCGAGTCTACCAACCATTACGATGAACTTTCAGTATGGGACCAACATCGACAGACCAACATACTATTGAACTCTAACTAATCACTCACTTTGTATGAGGGGTTAATTTTTTTTTATATGTTGATGTTGGTCTCATAGTGAAAGTTCATCGCAATGGTTGGTATACTCGGTCGGAAGCGAAAAGGAACGTCGTCCCATTCCACCCTGTATATCAAAAAAAATTGTTCTTCAGTCGTGATTATTTTTTTCAGATATTTAACTAACTTAATATAGGTACATATATTAATATTCGTCGTTGGGTGCCCACAACACAAGCCCTAATTGAGCTTACCGTACGACAATTTGTGTAAGAATGCCCATGGTACTGATTTAATTACGTCTCGTAAATTGTTATCCGTAGCCTGAGCTGCCTCCGCGTCATTAACGCGTATTTACTTTTTATCCATCCCGCTCATACCTACCCGCATATTGGAGCGAGCGAACTGGATATAAACTATAGGAAGATAGAAGGTACTTCTGTGTAATATACAGGGTGTTTGGGATAACGATCTAGGAATTTCTGGAGGTGGTAAAGGAGACTAATTGGAAGAGTTTGAACCCTATTCACCCTAGTCCAATATGTGACAGTTTTTTTTTTTCACGTTTTTCAAAATGTTTAGTTTTATACCAAAAATTTACTTAAAAAGATAAATTTAAAACAAAATATGCAATAAATAGCATTGATTTTTTTATGATTAACATAACAATTAGTTGAGTAATAAATAAAAAAAATTGAACTCCCACTTTGCCACACACAACATTTTTTTAAATAATTTTTCTAGTTCATTATTACTGATTTCTAACAGTAAATTAAACTTTATCGGCCTATGACAAAAAATGTAGTCGGAATATGAGTCTTTCTATTCGTGTAAAAACATGCTTGATTTTTCTAGGTTTTGATTACAAAAAAAATACAACAAAATAGCAATTAGTTTAAAAGGCATCGTCGATCAATTGTTGAACGCCGTCACCAAACAAAATAAGTTTCTTGTAGTTAGTAGGCAAATGCGAGTTCAATTTTTTTTTTATTATAAAAAAAACTGTCACATATTGGACTAAGGTAAATAGGGTTCAAACTCTTCCAAATAGTCTCCTTCACCACCTCCAGAAATTCCTACATCGTTATCCCAAACACCCAGTATAAAGATAGAAAGTACTTCTGTGCAATTGCTGTATGACCCATTAATACACCATTGATTCGAGTTTAAATTTAGAAGTTCCTGTCAAACTATGCAGTGGGTAGACTGCAGAGTGAATGTTGGCACCAAGATCTATCTATTGTGTGACTGGGTAAGTCATCTGTGGTAACGGGCAGGTATCAGTTCCTTCACTTTACTTCTATCCGATATTTTACGTTCGATGAAATATCAGTCTAATTTACATAAAGCTAGAATTTCTACAGATCTACAATTTTATAGAATTGAAAAAGAGGTTTTGGAAGGAAGGAAGAAATTATGAGAAAGCGACGAATAGGATTTCATTTGTTTGAGGATACCTTTTAATAGGCCTCTGGGCGGCAGGAGGTTATTGACTGTCTGAAATAATCTACGCGTTTTTCCCTTAACTTAAACTTACACTTTCTATATGTCCCTCGGGATATGTTCACTTCAATATGTCACATTTTTCAGCCGATTTTGTAAAATAGCATGAGCAGGTTTGATCGATCTAAATGAACAATCTGCGCATTTTCCAATAAAAAATGGATGAAGGCTCAAATTGCTACCATTTTCAACAAAACATGATCATATTTTGTATCGGAATTCGTATTTCAAATTAAGTTTGTAGACACTTTTTTGTTAACAACCACACCAAACACCACAGGGTAGACGACGGGTCCAATCGACAAAGAAATAATATGGATCGAGGTCCCAAATATACATTTGCGTAACCTTAATGTCAAGGCAGTTGTAGTACCTACCTAGTCTTTAAACTTTGCACTTTAACCGCATTTTTAGCGCATTGACTACCTACCATACCAGTGGGTACGAGCGATCACATCATCAATTCATCACATAGTAATCCACAGCTGGACATAGGTCTCTCCCATTACCTTTATACCTATGCTCATGGATGCACCTTAGGTACCTCCTAATGTCCTAATGCGCATAGTTGTCACGTTGGGCAAGCGGCCACCATCAAAAAATCGGCTGACGACACTTCAATCCCCAGTCGAGTCTTACGACACCCGCGGCTAGAGGTGGGGTGGTCACAAATGTATTCCTACTACCGTCACCACGCAGCTTCCATAGCCACAGCTAAACTAAATCCAGACTTACTTTTTACTGCACAATCAAGACTAAACAAATAAATACTCCCTCTTCTACCAGCTTAATAAAAACTGTAAGTAAAGTCCCATGTTCGCGGCGCGTGCGTGAATACAAACGGCTCGTAACGAAATTGCGCGCCCACAAACTCCACAGACCCTTGAACCCTTTTAAAATTCGAATTCTAATATTTTTCCAGAGAGATACTCTATCTATTGATTTTTACGTTCAACCTTTCAACTCGCACACAGGGTTTTTATTTGATTTTTACCAGCTTATAAAGGAATTGAAATAAAGTTCAAATGTGAGACTGAACATAATGTACTCAATCACTTATTGGTAAATACATAATTATTCTTATACCTTACTGTATGAATTATTTTTTTGTCGTGCATTGGCTGAAAAGAAGACAATCGATGAAAATGGAAAACGGCTGAGTAAAATTATTAAAATAATGACCTCCAGATACTTTAAATTATACAAACTGGGTTCTTATTTACCTATTTAGCAGTCCATTAGCATTTAGCAGGAGTTAAGGAAATCGGTTAATTTGGCTATAGACATTCTACATAATTAATTTTAATTTGACTCGTATGCTTTAATCTATATTCTCTACTTCAAGGAACTAACTCCAATCTTTTCTACATATTACATGATTAAGCATTTTCTGTGTTGTTTGAAGAAGCTGATATCGAATGGACAGTCAATCTCTTAAGTGAAAAAGTTGTTAGATCGCTTAGATCACCCGACAGGCAGGAGAGGCCTGCCTGTCGGGTGATCTAAGCGATCTAAACGGTCATCAAACAAAACTGGAAATTGCTGTAGCTTAAGGCCTGTGTTTGATTGAGTACCAAGGGTCGAAAAGAGCAGTCACGTACAACCCTCCAAACCTCGTATCTTCTATACACCTCTTCGTCTTCTTTCGTCCTTAATTGGTCGTGGTAAGGTTGATATTTCAAACAAGGCCGTAGATGGACAATAGATATGGCGAACTTTTGTGCGGAATGGCAAATCCCTTCTGACCAAATAGCACTTAAGGATGTCCACTTAGTTTGGGCACGAAAGCCTATGGCCGGGCGAGGATAAATAGATTGAACTTTTCTCGGAGAAATGCAGGATTGTAAAAACAGTTAAGTACTGAGCAAATACTTAGCTTTGCATGGTTACCAATTTCATTTTAAAACGTAAGTAACTAGCATCGGTTTTTATGATTATTATTATAATATACGTTGTCTCTCAAGTTAAGCCTCTTCAAAGTTTTCCAACGATGGGTCTTATTAAACTTATTGTGCTAAAACTTTGTTATCAATAACTAAATAAAATAAAAGTAAGTACCTACATTGTTTTCATAGTTGGGTCACACAGCGTCCGCGAAAACGGGCGTCTTTCCTGTAGACATTGCGTAAGTTAAGGCTTTTGGAACATCAAATTAGGTTTTGACCAAAAAATTTTTAACATCCAGAAGCTATTGCTATCCCCTATCCCAATAAAAAAATTAAGCTTCTAACTTAACTTTACCCTTAACTTTCATATTATGTCCACAGGAAAGATTTGTAACCTAACTCATACAAAAAGATCTGTATGGCCCAGTTATCCCAGTTTTAGTGACTCATTAATGGACATTAGGGTTGGCCCTTTATACTAATCTTTAAGAATTCATCAGACCCCTCAGCTAACAATAGACCTTACTCGTAGATTTGTGTAATGTGTTCCTGCTGATGAGTCTATCTAAGGTAAGGTATGATCTCGTCGAAGGTCGTATCCCTTTTCCGTATATAGCAAACCCTCTTGTTTTTAAAAGATTACCTTGAGGATCACGGGCTTACAAATCCCGGTTTTTTGATAGGCTTGCGCGGGGATATAGATCCAACACGTAGAGGCCCTTTGGAGAAATTTGCTGTGTTGTACACCTTCTGCAACCGATTCACGGGCACAAATACATATCCGTAAACCGGTCCCAGCAGGCGCATAGAGACTATTGAGAAGGAATGGAAAAGACTAGTGGGCTATGGTGATGGCGGATGGATGGATCAGAAATGGAACTATAGAAAAGAGGTCCGGACACCTGCCATAACAATGATTTCTCTTTGCTATCGAGGCAGGCGGTGACTCGCCGCCGACTAGATGGGCCCCTGTAAATGCCGTCACAAGAGACAGCCAGGGGCAAAGATTACCTTATTATTATAATGGTTCTTGTTTTTAATGCGATTCCTCTGGTTTCAGTAAACTTATTGTCAGGCAGTCCATGTAAGAAAACAAAAGAGTCATAACGTATATATTTTCGTAAACGTCTCCTAACTTAGCTAGCCGCTAAGTAGGTATTGGTTGTTCCCTTCGATCTTATGAATTTGTCTGTATGAGCAAAAAGGACAAATACCTAATGCTTAGCGGATTGCTAAGATAATTACAAACGTGCTTTTACCCTACTGTCCCATTGGCACTGGATTCTGAAACCTTAAAACATCATCCATATCATAGTGTTCAGATACTTCAGATTCTAGGGTTGCTACAAAACATAAATCTCATCAACCAGCGTCACGTGCGGCCTCGCCGCGTTTGTTTAACGAACTGCGGCTGTTGCCAACCCTGGACGCGAGGGTTGTCACACTTGGTGCATAGAATTCGAGTTGAAATAAATAAATTCATATGAAGACGATAACGTTATTTATTGTTATTACCAGCTATAAATGTAAACACAACTTTAAATTAATGTTATTTTTTTGTAGCTCAACTTACTCGCATATGGGTGAATATCTAAGCGTTTCATCCGCCTAATTCTGGTAGCATCATTTTTGCCGAAGTTTCTATTCGTTACAATGTGCACGGTATCTTAAACAAATGACGAAGTACATTGAGACGTTTAGAAACTTCGGCAAAAATGATGCCACCAAAATTAGGCGGTTGAAACGCTCAGATATTCACCCACTTAAGCTTTCACAATTTGAAAAATAACGACTGTTTAACATGGAAGAGATTACGTCATGATTATGTGATTCTCTCTATAAAACCCATATTATATGAAAATCTATTTCCAAAAAACAGATAGTTACTTTTACAATATTTAATTTTAAAAATAACGTCAAACGGGTGAAGTAATTAGTAAAGGACACACTTTCATATATTTTTTTGGAAACTTACTAATCCTTTTTTCATACAAAATAATTCAGCATGCATTGTACCACAATATACGAGTAAAGGTGCGTTCAAACCGAAAGAGCATTCCCTATTCTAACCCCCCACTCTACGAAATTCGATCGTTACACAAAACGTGATTGGTTGATTTCGTAGAACGGGGGATAGAACAGCGAATGCTTATTGGGTTGAACGCACCTTAAGTATAACTACGTGATTATAGCTTTGTAACAATCAGAACTGTCAGCTGCTATCCCATTCAGAGCATGCGGGTTGTTGCAACATACATTCTCTTTACGTCATCATCATCATCCTATCTCAGTCCACTGTTAGATCTCTCTTATTCTCTCTCTTCTCCTATACGTAGGAGGTAGGCGCCCATAATCGCTACGCTGGGCAAACGGGTTGGCGATCGCAGCAGTGTACCCACCTTCATGACGCTGCTGCCCATCATCAATCTTCTATCAATGAATAGTCAGTGACACTTCAATCCCCCAACCGACTCTTACGACACCCACGGGCAGAGTTGGAGAGGTGACAAATGTATTCTTATTGACGTCACCACAACGCAACATCACTTTACATTGCTGCTGCATAAATTAAAAAATAGTAATAATGAAATAGTGGTTAGGAATAAAATAAATGATCGGCTAATATCAGCCATAGTTAGTATTAAACCCTACATTTTGGCACTGGTCTCACCGCGAGCTACTAAGCTATGAACTATGGGCTATAAACACGAACAAGAGATCTGACCTCCCGTGTAAATAAAAGAGACACGGCGATATTCGCCGGCGGTGTTACCTGATAGCTAGGCGATTATCGCCGTGTCTCTTATTTACACGGTATCGTATCTTTTGTTCGTGTTTATAGCCGATACCTAGTTCATAGCTTAGTAGCTCGCGGTGAGACCAGGATGCTTAGCCAAGTTGCCAATCGCTAACGCTTAGTAGCGTATCGCAGTTTTCCCTCTCTGGCGCTCTTTCATATTAGTGCGACAAAGACAGTTAGCTGCCTTTCGTTTACGATTAACGATTAAGCGTTAGCGATTGGCAACTTGTCTAAGCACCCAGTGCCTTTGGTAACGGTTAAAAATGCACGCTGCCTAAAAAATATTGACGCAGTGACAATCCCAATTCCCATCATCAGACCCCGACTTGGTGCCAACAGGACCATCATGACTGTCACAGTAAGGCAATTCGATAAAAAAATGAAAATCGGTTCACGATTCTCGGAGATACCATGTAAGGTGGAAGTACTAGTACCCGACGCTGTACCAATACTCGTCATAATAGCTTGAGTTGGCATCGATAAGATAAAATCAACTAACTATTAGGACATTTAAACGATGATTAATGTAATGTTTCATATCCCAACTTTGAAATAATTAGCTTACATCTAAATTATGTGCATAAATTTTAAGACAGGCTGACGTTTATTGGGACTGAGTTAAAAAATGCGAAACAATTCTGGTTCCTGGGTCGTTTGCAGAAAAAGTGTACCTTTTAATGTCACAAAATTAAGTATGTAAATTGAGATTTCTCAGTTTAGTTACTCCCATACTAAAGGTATGAAAAATTCTGTAACAAATTTGAGATTTTTTTTTATCAGTTTCGTTACATTTTGTTTCATACATTTAGTATGGGAGTAATTAAACTGAATAATCTCAATTTACATACTTATTTTCGTGACATTAGGGACAATTTTTTTTTGTTTCATAACTGGAAAGTACGCACGATGCCGAGTAAAATGATACACTTTTTCTGCAAATTACCCTCCTACCACTTAGGATTTCCTATCCATACTCCTTTTTGAAGTCGGTTAAAAATGCACGCTGCCTGAAAAATATTGACGCAGTGACAACCCTACAGACAACTAAATCCATCGGGAACGAAAACACTGGCTTGTTCAACTTGTTTTAAAAGTTCCGCTGCAATTCATTGATACGATTGTGCGCCAATCGGTGCAGTTGAAATTAAAATTAGTTTTGATTGAGGGAACCAGCGACCGGTCGCAGTTTTAACTGCAATTTTAATATGAGAACTTTAGTCGACAGCCGTACTATGAGTTGGCATGTAACGGTTACGTTAGCGGTTACTCGATACGTAAATAATCACCAAATAAAAAAAATATAAACCAACTCCAAGATCCCATCATGAGACCCCGACTTGGTGCCAACAGGACCATCGCGGGATTAAGCCCATTCCATTAAAAAAAAAGAATATCGGTTCCCGATTCTCGGTAATATCATGTATCATCTGCAAGTTCCGCGCCGATACGTAAACATTGTCGTTAGTTTGCTCCGTGAATTTTTTACGTGAATCTAGGGAAAAAGTGATCTGATCCTCGTGATTTTTTGTCAATGGATACTGTCAGTGTTAGTGAAGGTGATAGTAAAAGTTAATTTACTAATAACACTAATTTCTAATCAAATTGCGTATAAATACGTGCTTAACTGACTACAAACTACCGGCCATCCGTTTTTATTTCGTGCCGCTCGACGAAATCACGTAAGTGCCTCGATCTGCATGGCGCTTACGACCTTTGTGCCGCGACGCTTCGGAACTGCATAAAACTACAAAGGAGCATTAAACAACGTGCAGACTACGGCTGCGGAGTTTTTGTTGCTGTGCTATAAATTATAGTTTAAATAATTTAAGCAATAATCTGTTCGGTGATGTCTTCCTACCCAAAGAAGTGTGAGGGATGTCCGCAACTTATTTACAACGAGTCGGACTCTGTGGTTTGTTCAACATGTAGCAAACACTACCACATTTCGTGTGTCGTATCGGGTCTCAGTAAGTTCCTGCGAGATAGTCTGTCATCTTGGCAGTGCCCTAACTGTAAACCTAGAGTTTCTAGTGCTGACCATACCCCAATAAGGGCCTGCAACACGGTATCGAAGATTGGAGAGGATAGTAATATCACACTTCGCAAAAAAGCTGCACCCCCTGTTAAATCCACCATTGATGGTAGTGGTGGCACACCTTTGACTGCAAATGAAGCCCGTGATATAATACAAAGTGAAATATCTGGTCTACAAAAGCAACTTACCGATACTTTAACTAATATGGTGCAGAAGGAGCTGAAGTGTATAAGGAGCGAAATTACAAAAATGAACGAATCAATGCAGTTTATTAACGATAAATACGAAGAAATGAAATCTGAGTTGTTTACAAAAATTAACACTGTGAACGAGTTACAAAAAGAAAATGTACAGCTTAAATCTACCGTCAAGGACTTGAACGCGAGAGTTGACCTCTTAGAACAGCATGCGCGCTCATGCAATATAGAGATCCAGTGCTTGCCGGAGCATAGGGGTGAAAACTTGGTATCAACCGTCATGAACTTGAACAAGGTTATGTCATGTAACATCACAGAAGCTAATATACATAATGTTACACGGATTGCCAAGCAAAAACCTGACAGCACTCGGGCCAGATCTATTATTGTACAATTCAACAGCCCTAGGGTACGCGACGAGTTTTTGGCTGGATCGATAAAGTACAACAAAAGTAACCCTGACAATAAACTAAATAGCCATACCCTTGGGATTGGTGGGGCTAAACAGAACATTTATATTATGGAACACCTCTCACCCAGGAACAAATCCCTTCACGCCGCTGCCAGAATTAAGAGCAAGGAGAAGGGGTACAAGTTCGTCTGGATCCGAAATGGGAAAATTTTTATGCGGAAATCTGAAGACAGCGAATATAAGTACATAAAGGATCGTGAGACACTGGAAAAATTAGAGTAATTAAATCAACTAAGGCTAAGTCCATCTGAAGTATGTTATAGTACTTTGTAAAAAAAAATTGAGCTAAATATTTTTACCATATATTATCAGAACGTTAGAGGACTAAAAACTAAATTGCACGATGTGTACTGTAGAACTTCAATCTATAATTATGACGTTTATGTGTTTACGGAAACTTGGCTTAATAGTAGTGTTTATGACTCTGAGGTCTTCGACATGCGTTATGATGTCTATAGGCGAGATCGAACTGTCACCCGTTTCAATAGTAAAAAACAGGGTGGGGGAGTACTGGTGGCAGTCTCTAAAAAATTCAAGTCACGTAGGTTGTACAACAGGGAAAGTTCTTGTGAAGACATCTGGATAAGTATATCTGTGCCTAGTAATGATTCCGTTAAGGAATTTTGTATTTGTGCTGTCTATCTGCCGCCACCATTAAATATAGAAATATTAAATCACTTTACTGCTAAAGTAAGTAATGTTTTAAACGAAAGTGAAAAGTGTTTTATTATTGGAGATTTTAACATGAGTTCGATTGATTGGATTGACGATGACGGTAGTATAGTTTCTACCCCATTGCATATAAATAACAACATTGAAAGAGCTTTCTGGGATTTCATTACTCTTAACGACTTGAGCCAAATTAATCACATACCGAATTGTAATACGAGAATTCTTGACATCGTTCTGACCAACGTATCAAATATTGATGTACTTGCACCGGTTGATATTGTATCTAAGGTGGATGAATATCATCCTCCACTCCATATTCAGATCCAAAATCTGAATCAACCAAGCACTATAAAAACTTGTCCGAAAATCATTCATAATTATTTCAAAGCTAATTACGACCATATCAACGAGAGGCTTCGAGCTATACAATGGACTAATATCCTTGAACCATTGAAATCTGTTGATTCAGTAGCCGAAGTGTTCTACTCTGAAATTCGCTCTATTATTCGTGACTGTGTCCCCGAGCGTAAAGTAAAAAAAAAACATTACCCTCACTGGTTTTCTCGGCCGTTGATTGCAGCTTTGAAAGAAAAAAATAAACTTAGACTTAAATTTAAAAAATATCGTAACCCTATGGACGAATTATCGTTCAAACTACTTAAAAAACGGTGTGACAAGTTGACGCTAGATTGTTACAATGCGCATATCAACTCTGTAGAGTCTAATATAGCATCCAATCCAAAACACTTTTGGAGCTACTTAAAAATGAAAAAAGGCGGTGCTAGTAATTATCCAGATGCTATGTCGGACGGTAACGTTACCTCTGATGACAGCCTGATCATATGTGAACTATTCGCTAGACATTTTTCAAACGTTTTCGATTCCTACCAGCAGACAGTCATTGAAAATGATGATATCAATAAGATCATTCCTAATGACAATCTTAGCCTCCTGGTATTCTCAGAAAATCAAGTTAATAGAGTATTAAAGCGTTTAAATGTCAATAAGGGTGCGGGCGCTGATAATATTCCTCCGGTATTTTTAGTAAGAACAGCAGATGTATTGTCAGCTCCCATTACATACATATTTAATAAATCCTTAAAGCATGGAGTATTCCCGTCGGTATGGAAGGAAACAAAAATTGTCCCCGTGTTCAAAAGTGGTGATCGGTCGTTAGTAAAAAATTACAGGCCTATTGCCATCTTACCTACATTAGCAAAAGCTTTTGAAATGTTAATTTGTCTTATTATTTGCTGGCACCTCTCACAGGTACTACTAAGTAGTCAACATGGTTTTATTAGGAATAGGTCAACCGCAACCAACCTTGCTACTTATATGGAAGATCTGACAGAGTCGGTTGACAAGCGCATACAAGTGGATGCAGTTTACACCGATTTCAGCAAGGCGTTCGACACAGTCAATCATAACATCCTAATTAATAAACTTCAGTCGCATGGCGTGTCGATACCATTGCTGGGTTGGTTTAGATCGTATCTATGTGACCGGAAACTAAAAGTAGTGATGAACGGCTATAATTCTAATGATTATGTGGCAACGTCTGGCATTCCTCAAGGATCTCACCTCGGCCCATATCTTTTTACTATTTTCATCAACGATATTAATCAATGTTTTCAAAAATCACGTATATACCTTTTTGCCGATGATCTCAAAGCTTCTGCCGACATTCGAAATATATCAGACTCTATATCATTTCAGAACGACCTCGATAGATTGTCCGATTGGTGTAAAGTCAATAAGATGTCTCTAAATATTCAAAAATGCAAGCATATAAAATTTACAAAAAATGTTAACGTAATACCCACTAAATATACACTAAACGGGGAGTTACTTGATGAAGTTACCAGTATTAGAGATCTTGGCGTTAACTTTGACAGCAAGCTTAAGTTTACTGATCATATTAACAATATAGTTCTGAAAGCATCGAGGTTGCTAGGTTTCGTAATCAGAGAATGTAAACAATTTAAGAAACCAGCTACTAAAATAATTATGTATAATGCATTAGTAAGAAGCAACTTGGAGTACTGTAGTATTGTCTGGTCACCATGTTATAATCTTCATATCAATAGGATAGAGAGGATTCAAAAGAAGTTCCTCTCCCATTTGACCTTTAGCACACGTAAGTCAAAAAAACTTAAATCGTATCACGCCCGCTTAAAGCATTTTAAAATAGGTACATTGTCTAACAGACGTCACATGTTCGATGTTATTTTTCTAAAAAGGATTATTACGGGTGGGTTAAATTGTCCTGATTTGCTACAAAAAATAATTTTTTTTATTCCATCGAAAATTCCAAGATCGTGCAACATTAGGCTGTTTTCTTTACCGAAGTGTCGCACAAATCTCAAACGACACAGTCCACTAGCGCGTATGTATGACATCTATGAGAAACATCAAAACGAGATCGATCTCAACGTTACTTCGATCCCATATCTAAAGAGAATTTTTCTTAATTTGTAACTAGTTGTATAAATTAAACTTAAGATTCTTAGCAAACTAAGTGTGTAATATAAGAAGCGCAACCTGTTTGTTTTTTCTATTAGTGCATGCTGTGATCTTCAGTAAATAATAAGGCGCATAGCTTTTTAATGTGCATGATAGTTTTAATTTCTGAAACTGTGTACTTATTGTTGAAGGTCCAAATAAATAAAATAAAAAAAATACTCGTACATACAACAGAGTCGAATTGAGAAGCTCCTCCTTTTTTGAAGCCATCACGCTCGCTCCTATGAATCAGTGCGAACGTGATAGACTGCTTTACGTATCGAATAATTTGTAGCTTGTTGTTGTTTTCTGGCAATTTTTTCCGCAACTCGACATCAAACATGCCTTTTTAGCGTGGTCCCAACGCTGGCCCAGTACTTGTTGGGGACTTCACATACTTGAATTTCTTCGCAGGTGTATGCAGGTTTCCTCACGATGTTTTCCTTCACCGTAAAGCACTTGTGAATATCAACCGTAAGCACGTAGGAGCGGATATTGACGGGCATTTTTGCCGTGATTTTTTTTTATATACTTACCTATATAATTTTGTTTTTTAAGTTAAGTTTACTTTTAAGATCTAGTTTTTCCTACGCAATATCAAATTACATTTCGTATAAGTTTTTGAAAAACTGTTGTAAGTTGTAGATTATGTAAATGTCATTTTAGATGGCAGACCGCTTGCGTGGCGTGCACGTGCTCGTGACAAGCAAGCGGTGAGCACAACGCACACGCATTTGGTGTGGCTTTACTATCATCATCATCATCAGCCTATGTTAATCCACTGCTGGACGTAGGCCTCTCCTATTAACTATGCGTATAGACGCATTAGGAGGTAAATGCCCATAATCGCCACGCTGGGCAAGCGGATTGGCGATCGCAGTAATGTGTCCACTATGATGACGCTGCTGCCCATCATCAATCTTGTAGAATGATCAGTGACACTTCAATCCCTTAGTCGACTCTTACGACACCCGTAGGAGGAGTTGGGGAGGTGACAAATGTATTCTTACTGCCGTCACCACACGGCTTTACTAACGCTAACGTAATTTGTCAACTCATGGTACTGCTACTGGGACCAAACTTTGCGGCTTCAATAGAACAAGAACTGGGGCAAATTGTTAGTCGATTCTCGGAGTCGTTCTGCCAATATTATTTTACTGGGTAGCGGAAAATGATTGAAAAAAATCAGTCGGTGAAGCTTTTATGAGAAATAGTTTTTGAAACAGATTCGTTTGGACTATTGTATATATTCTGACTCTTGTGTGGCTGAGGTAATGTGTGTTATGTGAATGTTGCTAAAATGTGTGATATTGTGATATACATACCTCCTATATGTATTTATTTACATTTTTTGAATAAAGTTATAAGTACCTAAATACATAATACAGGGTGTATGTCTAATACGGGCGAAGCTCTTAACGGGTGATAGTTTACGACATAATAAGTACATTCAAATAACTTTTACTTAAAAGTGGAGCAACAAAATTTTCCATACAAAATAATTCGGCGCGCAATGTAGAGCAACATACGCGAGTTAAACACTCGTTGACAGCTAATTTCAAAAGCAGATGACATAACTGCCATATCAACAATAACATTTATTCGTCTTTTTAATCTACATTGCTGCTCCGAAAATCTTAAAAAAAATCTGTGGGGTCATAATTAAGAGTAACTTTAAAAAAAACTTATAATTCATGATTACACTAATGAATCCCATGCCTGGTTAAATTGATCGCCCGTATTAGATTTACACACTGTATACATAAGTAATCGATACGTGAATAGAAAAAGTAAAAGTGTTTTTTTTTTTTAAACAACTGGGTTCGATTCCCCAACTGAGCACAGTTTTTTTTTTTCGAATGATATATGCGTTTTTTTTTATTTTCTTCGATGACATAGTTCCTAAGAACAGATTTTCGTATTATGTATATTATAGTTTCAGATTTTCCCATACTGACTGATTTGAATGAGCCAACCTGTATACGGTAAACGTAGCTATAAGTTAGTAAAGTTATGTCAACAATTTACGAAAAATGCATTTTCTACACACCTGCATGATTTTCAGTTTGTACATTACACAAAAGATTTTTTTAGTTTCACTAAACTATCAATCTTCTTTTAATTTAAAGGCTAGACAGTAATTTAAAGAAATACCTCGGAGTAACTTTAAAATAAATTAAAAACCTCCGAAGTAAATGAACTCAAACGGCTTCGAGCGGTTTTCATTAAAACTATTTCCAAAACTCTTACATTAAAGTATAAAATCTAGTAGCAAAAGCAGTCCTAACATGCGTGAAATAAAGAACATATCTCTGTGAAATTTAAGGAGAAAATGTGCAGTTGGCAAAACGTCATTATTTTCTGGATTTTTCGAAGCATTGACCGATAGTGTTAAAAAATTAAAACTCTATCCATTTACTCGTCAGCGAGCAACTAGTGAGCGATTAGTGAACATTCACTCCAAGATAAGCTTTGAACACTTTTAAAGTCGTATTTTTTGTAGTTCCTTTCATTTATTTTCCTCGTAACCTGACGATAAAATAATTAAATTAACAAAGCCATCACTTTTATATCTAGACATCTGAAAAAAAAACTAAAATACCTGCGGCCTTAGCACATCTTGTGTTTGACAACAGTTCGCATCAACCTGTCTGTTTTCGATTAAGTATATTGATTGAAAAGAGATGTGTGGCGAGTTGCTGTCAAACACAATATATGCAGGCCCCGTTGGGTGCATTGCCAAGATGTTAATCGCCAACGAAAACTCTTTGTTCAACAAGATAAAAAAGTGCGACAGAGAGAGAAAACTACAATACGTTAATGAGCTTTAGGTATTATCTACCTTACTTGAGTAACTTTATGTCTTTTCACATAGCGTGTAGGGTATTTTCAGTAAGACGGGCCATAAAAAAAATATATATATATCGTGATCAGTTTTATAACGATAAATAAACATTAAAATACAATATAATTTAATTTCACACTAAGGTGCACTAAGGTAATTACGAATGTCAGAAATGCTCGGGTAATTTCGCAACGGGAATCTTGATGTGATAGAAATAATGGCGATTTTGTGACTTTCGAAATTATCCCACCGCACGTTATTTATCTAATATCCATGAACACCAACTCAATAATATATAAGTAATATAAGTCATAAAAGCGTGTAGGCGTCGGCTGTAGTTCCATGCCACATACGTACACCTATGTGTAACTTAAAACGGGGTGATTAGGTATTGTTAGTTTGCTGACAAGGAGAGTGGTGGAAAGAGGCGAGTTGGTGTTTGTAATGCAGGGTGGTCATACGTAGTGCTACATTAATAAAATATACTCTTAATTAATCAAGCTACTTATTGTAATGTTTAAAATCACAGGGCCAATCTTAATAATTTTCCCACATCGCCTCATTTCTATGTATCTCTCCTAAGCCGAAAGTGCCACGTAGGGTGTGATTTTCTATTTATCATTAAAATTACAATACTCGTATGTATTAACAAACAATCACTTTTATATTACGTTATGACTGCTTGAAATAATTCACACTTACAAAGCTCTGAATATCTATGTCCCAACTCACCCCATTTTACGGTACTTGTGTAATTATTTCCTAAATATTTAGACGGAGCACGAGTCTGGCAATAAACCTCTCGAAGTTATTGCCACTCCCGGCCGTAACAGCAAACCGCGCAGGGCACATACATGGGACCATTATTTTTGTAGCTACAAAATGGCTGAAGATTTTTTTCCTGTGATGCTGGTTGGCAGTAAAGAGTGATGTTTGTTGCGGTTCGTTGGCATTCCACGGTTTGAACTTCGTGTTTTAAAGAGATTTTACAGGCCCGTAGATAAAAGACCATTTTTTATTTCTTAATATTATTGCTAGCTACAGTAGCTATCTACAAATGTACTTACATAACGAAAATCGATTTCGGGCTTGTCTTTGTTACGCCATTGAAGGTGTAATTGGAGTGACAGAGACAGATGCCCAACATCCATGATTTTCGAAATTACTTACTCGTAAATTGCGTGATTGAATGTCGGATTTAATACACCTGCATTGTGGGTAAAATGTCAAGCATAGTTGTATTGCTACCTTTTATTGGTACCTAAGTATGTTTAACAAAATAAATTAATCAATTTTGTTCTAATAGGTACCTATTAAAAAAATCAGCCTTTGTGAAACTTCCGAAAACCTCCTGCGGTACCTATTCTGAGTCCCAAAACCTCATATTCATCTGTCTAATAAAATATGACGATGCTTCGAGTCCAGCTAATATTGCTGAATTCATTCAACTGCGTTACTACCGGTCAAACCGCTGCAGTTTGAGTGGGGGCATTAAATCTGATGGTATAGAGGACATGCAATCCCGGTATTCAAGTGTGTGTATACATTCGCAGTGTTGCGTACATTTTTTTTTATAATGGCACAACAAAGTGGCTCCACTCGACCTGATCTTAAGTGAAAAGTGGAGTCCAAATCGCGGCGGCAACGAACAGGAGACCATCAGTAATAAACCTGTCAGCTGCCACCGCCTTGGTGGCCCGCTAGAGGCTTCTTCAGGCTTCGTTTAAAGGGTCCTAACTTCTTCTTCTTCTTCTCAGCATATCTGCGTCCACTGCTGAACATATGCCTCTTCAATGGATTTCCACTTGGTTCTGGTTGCGGCGATGCGATATTTGTACTTTCCATGAATGTTAAATAGCCATAGCCTCTCCACGTGGGCTAGACGTCTTGGAGAGCTGGACGTTTTTGAGATTATTTAATTTTTCAAGATTGCCATTGCCTAGGGACAGGTTAATTGTCCGCCGCCTATTGCTCGGCGTTGGAATATTACGGCAGTTTCTTCACCTCTCTGCCTACCTTCCTCCTTTCTCAACCGGGCTTAGGACCGTCTACGGCGGAGTTAGGACCATCTACGTCCCAACTTATACGTGTGAATCCCTGGATTGCATGCCCTAGTCCCGATGGTACCACTAGATTTAATGCCTCCAGTCCAGTGACCCTTGCATGTGCTCTGAACGCCCATTGGTCCCCTTGGAGTACATCCACCGAATGAAGCCACTCCATTCACTTCCCAAGCTTCCTTCTGTCCTTACCTTTAGTTTCTGAATGCGTACGTAAATTCACACACTGCATGGGCAGCACTCTTGGTGATTTATTGGTGTAACAGATGCATAGTAAGTGCGACCGCTGACTCAGGAGCGGATCCAAGGGGGGGCGGGGCAATGGGGGCACGTTCCCCCCAGACACTGGACCTATGCCTAGGTGTTTTTTTAACAATGAAAAAATAGATTCCGGTATAAAATACTATCATATCATAAGTCAATGCCCCCTCTGAACAAAATCCTGGATCCACGCAGTGACTAGTGTAGGGGAGATCGAGTAGAGTTGTGACAGAGGTGAGTTGTGACAGTGCCGATTTCTCTCTACTTTCAATAGTTAGAGAGTTGGTAAAATGGAACATTTGTTACTTCAGGGAAGCCCTTCTTGCCTCAGTACACACAGACGGTACGTGAGGAGTGGTTGCGTAATTACGACATTGGTGTGCAAAAAAACACTGAAAGTAAGATTTTCTTCAAAAATTTGGTTCAATTTATATCTTATTTTATAACATATGCATTACTGTACTATTTTTTCTTAAGTAGCATGGTTATTCAAGTTTCTAGGCATGGCATTGATTTTTCGTGTTTGCATCGTGCTTTAAAATTACGAATTATTATTCCGGCCTAGTCGTATTTTTTAGGTCCTAGGAGAGTTGTGATAGGCTGTCACAACTCTCCTAGGACTATACAAAAACAATACATAAACTAAAAGGACAATAAAAAAACTAAGGGCTTGTTTCACAATCTCCAATTAAAGCTATCTGTCAGATAAAAATAACACGCTCTCTTTATTCTTGCAGGTGAAAGAAAGAGATAGTGTTATTTTTTATCTTACAGATAGCTTGAATTGGAGATTGTGAAACAGGCAGTAAGAGGTAAGAAAAAGAGGACGGGTAAGAAAAAGAGGACATGTATGGACAAAAAGGGGGCAGAAAATACCTCTAATTGTGTTTGCTTACACTGAAAAAAATGCTAAGTTGGATTTATCAGATCTTTCGTAATTCTAACCGGAAATTAAGGTTGATTGGGTCCTAACACAAATATTTTTTTGATTTTACCAAATTTTTTATGTTGGCAGTTTACTAAATTAATTTGGTTGATTACACCAGTTTTTTGTTGATTTTACCAGTTGTTTGGTATAATGTACAATGTTCTTTGTTGATTTAACCAGAACTCTGGTATCGACTTCAACCTTTTTCGTTTTGTAAATTCGATAGCAAGGATTTGTTAGATATATCAAAGTTTCCTCGTAATATAGCCAACCTAAGTCACTTTGGTAAATATTTTTTTCAGTGTAGTTTGCCTTGAAGCGTATGCAAACAGCCGATCGAATGAGGAGTGGATGCAATGCTTGGTTTGCAAAGGCTGGTCTCACGTAGACTGCACACGAGATGAGCTGCAATATGTTTGCCATAATTGCCTAATAGATCAGTAAGAGTTTTATTTAAAGAAAAACACACAAAGTATTTAAGTTTTATTAGTTGTTTTTGTTGACAAGTTGAAGTTGTTTATGTTAGTAGGTAAGTGATGTACTAAAAGGCTAATAAGACCACTATTGCATTAAAAAACGTGTTTTATTTATTTATAAATGTGTAATCATATTGTTCAGTACCCAAATAGTTCAAATACAAAACTGTCACAACTTACCTTTGTACTTGTCACAACTCACCTCGATGTTAGGAGAGTTGTGACAGAAGGAATAGTCGTCCTTTTTAACGATTTTCTCGGGAACCGTTTTACTTGTATTTATTTTGTTAATTGTTTTGGAAAGATAAGAAATGGTCCTACAAAAATAGATATAGAACATAAATACGGAATGTTTCCTGAGCGAGATATGGCGCATTAACTAAAAATTGTCACAACTCTACTCGATCTCCCCTAGTAGATACTACTGAGACTGTTCTCCAATTTGTGAAAGGGAGTATTCTTTACTGAAGGATGTAAATTACACAAAAAATAAGTAATATCTGGGTATGAAACCTTTGACCCTTGGCCTTTGGTGACGGCATTAAGAATACATGTGTGACCACCTCAACTCCTTCTACGGCTGTCGTTAGATTCGACTAATTAGGAATCTGTCGTCGTTAGGATCGAAGTGTCACTGACCATCATTTGATAAAAGATTGATGATGGGCAGCAGCGTCATCATTGTGGACACATTACTGCGATCACCAATCCGCTTGCCCAGCGTGGCGATTATGTGCATTTACCTCCTAATGCGTCTATACGCATAGTTAATAGGAGAGGCCTACGTCCAGCAGTGGACTATTATAGGCTGATGATGATGAACCCTTGATGGTAACGGAAGCCAGTAGCCGTACCATGAGTAAAGGAAAGGATATGCTAGGTTTTACTCGATACGTAATGCGTATGCGTATCGCACTGACTTATTGGCGGGTAAGTAATATAACGTATACGAACTTATGCTATATAAATCATAACGTATAAATTCAGTTTGTATAAAGTTATAATGCTTAAAGTGTAATTCATATAACGTATAAATGATATAATTATTAAATGAATAATTGTAAAATATATAATGAACGTAATATATGATATCGTTTACGATAACGATTAATTAGTATAACATTGAAATAATCTAATATACAAAACAACTATCTTACACAAAATATAAGCGCCTACAATTTTTTAATAATTAAACTATAGAATTATCATTTTATTTAATTTGAATTGATTTAAATTATAAATATTAGATGTCATATACCAAAGAAAAACGACCAAGATCACCTATGTCCGAGGTGGGGATCGAACCCACGTACTCAGCTTTCGCGGCTGATGCCTGTACCGTACCCCTCGGCCACAGGGGTACGTGGGTTCGATCCCCACCTCGGACATAGGTGATCTTGGTCGTTTTTCTTTGGTATATGACATCTAATATTTATAATTTATATAGTATTAAGTAGTGTGACTACTGGAGAAAAATTAAAAGTACAAATCAAAATATTTAGTTAATAAATAATTTGATTTGTACTTTCGCAATATGTTGAATTGATTTACTATTTATCCGTATATTAAGCCGTATCCGTATTGGAAGCGATTTAGACCTGGGAACCGGTCGACGAAGCCCCGCTGCGCGGGGCTTCTATTTCTGCTCTAAGGGATGAAAGGTACCTAACGAACCAGGTTAGAGTAGGAGAGGTACAAATTTGTTATTTTTTAATGCCTTCGCCCCCCCCGTCCCCCCTTTTTTGGTTTCGCAAGGATGAGGATAGGTAAACAATTAAGTAAAAGTAAGTAGGTCTTTTATTTATCCGGAAAACTGCGCTCGACCTAACCAATCCAAGTCGATTTTACCCCGATTTATTACTTGGATTGGTTAGGTTTCGAGGCTAGAACGGATTGAAAAGGGTAAGTAATATAACGTACTCTTCTGGCAGTTATATTTATATCGTTATATCAGATGTTAGTATATGTTTTAACTTTTATACCTTTATATTGATATATGAAACGGAATTCGTTAATATGTACGTTAGACTAAACAACGGTATATATTATTAACGTCATATTATTTTTGTATTATACTATTTGGAAATAGATGTTTAATACATTATACCTAACCTAACGTTAGTATACGTTATGAACGTTTGTAAACTGTCATTATACTAAAAGTGCGTATTCATTATGATACGCACCCCTTATTGCCTGCACTGACATATTGGAGCGAGGACGATATTCTACTTTACGTATTGAATAAAACCTAACTTTACCGATACTTGCAAAGTCCTGAATAAACCTAACTTTACGGGTATCTACGGCTATAGATTAACACGATACGTTATATGTAGTGGAGTATTTATGTAGAGCATTGCATGGCCATATTTACGTAAATAATGTGTTAGTTCAACAGAGTTGTCGCTTGGTATCACTAAATTTTTTACCTCAAAATATCAAAGATTTTTCTCAACATACTATTATGTTTGATTAAAATCTATAGGCACCCGTCCTAACGCGTAATTATTACATTATGTTTATCTTCTACATAGTGCACATTTACAGACTCTTGTTACTGTTACTTACTTATTTTTCTAGTTATTTTTATTTTTCACTTTTTAGCTCGGTTGCCCTGAAAACCAGCATCGTGTCATCTGACACGACACATGCTGAGTGGCATCCATTTTGGTGTTCATGTTCAAATCCTTACTGTTTATACTTGTATTTATCGTTCTGTATTGTATGGCACCAAATAAACCATTCTTATTCTTATATTGTCATGTGTGGAGAGTAAATCAAGATTAAGTAAAAGAAAAATGTACCTAAGGCTAGAGTAGGTATGTAGGTTAAAATTTGATGGGGATAATTAAATAAAAAACAAAATCATACGCATCAAATCACGAATAGGTCCGAACCTCTCCTTACGAAAGCGCACAAGGTTTTATCCGCGTGCTCACAAAATACCATTGATTCACATTGTCTGCATGACCCATAATTCTTGGCCAACGTCAGTATAATCGATTCATGTAAGCTCAAATAGATGTCCCAGCTCTAGTTCAGTTGGCGTATTGTCAAACAGAGGCCGCTGAGTCGACATCGTAAACCCCCTGCTTATGCGGGAACACGCATGGTACCACATCAGTTCAATAACATCATTTTACGTTCTAAACTATCAGTCACTTACGCCCTTTCAAGTTGTGATGATTTTACGAGTCCCCTGAGCTTAGGTCAGCAGTGCTTCGTAGTTCTAGCTAAAAAGCGATTTTAAATCATCATAAAGGTATGTGTGTTCCATAGGGCACCGGTCTCAAAAGCGACCACCTATAGCACTATCTTTTTGTATTTTTTCTTGTACAGAATTTTTCGTACTATATAATGGCGCTGAGGCTTGAACTCACGATTTTTTCGAGTCTTGCCCGTTAAAGAGAATATAAACGACTAGGTATTTACCTACGTGAAACCAAAAGATTTAAGAACCAATGACATACATACATTGTTTTTTTGTTTTTTCTTGAATCTATTTTATGTCCACTATGCTGTGTTCATATTTTATTGCTCTATCAATCGAGATTTCGATGAAACCGGCTTTAGATTTGTCTATAAAAATTATATGGGCCACAGCATTTCCTACTTAAACACAAGTAGGTAGTAGGATTTACAAAGTTGTGATTGTTAAATTATTCCCATTTATAATGTGAAAAATGTGATGTAGGTACAATGTTATTATTAAGATTCATTATACATTTTTTATTGTATTGCTTAGATCTAAAGTTCATAAAATTATTGCATGTTGATTGCACTTTTGTGGGCATCTTTTATTGGCTTTGCTTATTGTACACCAAGTTTTGTATATTTATTATGTACTGCTGTTAATGCTCCAAATTAATAAATTATTATAGATCACTGAAATTAAATTTTGTGTACTCTCTTCCTACATCGTCATCACCTTGGTGCATTGCCTACATTTGTAAACCATAACCCCTAACATGATGTCATAGGAAGCATCTAATAGCGTATGCAATATTACTCCCTCCGTATTAAACATCAAGTAAAGAATCCCCAAAGAGGAACTCGTAAATATGAGCGAGTGCGAGCATACGCGTAATACATCCAGGGGGCGTACTACTTCAAGCGTCTATCTCCGTCACTCCAACGAACGAGTCATCGGTGTAACTGAGATAGAAGCTCGAAATTTTCGATCTCGAAATACACAGGCCTTCAGCCTAACGCGGCAAAACAGTGTAATTCGGAATTTTCCCGCGGCGGCCGCAAACTCGTAAAGTTAGTCGAGTTACTGCAACGCAAACTCGCTTATACCGCAAACTTTACAAACAACGTGCAGTAAAGGCGGTTTACAGTATATCTACTCTAGGGCACAGAATAACTAATAATGTATGTGCGGTAAGTGAAGGCGTCTGAAAGTAAGGCACGTCCATATATCTCACGTGCCTTTACTTTCCGCACTAACTCTAGTAGTCGGGTCAAAATTCTTTTCGTTGTCTGGTTTCATACCACTCTGTCACGCTTTTAGTTGCTTTTTCAACTCAGTATATAAAAAAAACCGGTGCACTTGTATTTCTTTTTCACGCTACATTTTAATTCATACAGTCAAGTGTAAAAATAGGTATCGAAAGAATCCACTCAGAAATATGTTACGACGTTCTTATTACACAGAATTAGAGTACACTGGGACATATTTTTGAACATTTTTGTGTACACCATATTTTGTCTTTGACTGTACATCAAAACAAAACATCATCTCATACAAAAATCACAGCTGTGTCACGTTTTTTAGTGATACAAAATAAGAGAACGAAAATAATTTGGACCCAGTCCATCCTTCCTTAAAATACGACATAAAGGTAAGGGCAATGATATCATCTCGCTAAAATAAATAACCATCATTCAAATAAAAATGATATCAATAAATAAAAATCAATTATGATAATACAAACTAAGTTGATTAATGCTATCGTTTTAATAAGATTAACAAAGAAAGTGTAATGTACGCTTCACATTGAGCGTCCTAGTCGAGTTGCTCATCAGATATTTTTGCACATTTATCGGAGAGGAAGTTTATAGGAAGAAATAAAGTAGCCAACAGTTAAACCATGTTAGGTACTTAAACGACGTCTTAGAATATGATTAAACGACGTCTTAGAATATGAACATTCGGGTCGATTGCAAATAAATACATAATTCAAGGCATTAGATAATGAAAAAAAAGTTTACGTCATCATTTTTGACTCACGAACACGAAGGAAAATATTGTGTAACTTTTGGCAGTTAAAAGAAGCAACAAATTAAAATGTTCTATGAGCAATAAAATATAATAATCACCTACATTTTTTTAATTTGCCTCCTTTTACTACTGCCAAAGGTTGAACAGAGTATGACACATAGTTCCAGTGGCATGTATTTTTGTGCGTATACTCTTTTAACTGACGATATTATGTTCAGTAACTTTGTACCTAAATCTGGCTTACTTAAGTATCTGCGAGATCGTATTAGAAATGAGGCCATCCCTAGCAGAACCAAAGTAACTGATACAGCTCTCCGAATCGCCTCCTATTCCTCGTTGAGTCTACTATGTCCCTGGGATCTAAATGCCTGTAAGGACCGTCACGACAAGGTGCGTGTCAATCGCACTTAACAAAAGCACAAGCCATTCAATTAACTGCATGATTACTAACGCAGTTTTATACATGTGACGTATACAGTAGGACCCGCTTAATATGTTCACGTTTAATAGGATATCCCGCATAATACGTCATTTATTGGAGGTCTCTGCAAAATTAAATAGGTTTTCTGACATTTTTACACGGTTAGTACGATTTGTCGTCCCGTTTAACTTATCTAAGCACTGGAATTAGTTAAGTAATAGAATAGAATAGAATAGAATAGAATCGTTTATTGCATATCACATTACAAGCATGGATGGAGTGGAACATAGAGGTATACATGTGACACCCTGTAAGGGCACAGCAATACACAATAAACAAAAACGTATTAATTTTTTTAATACGTCGGTTATGATATAAAACGTATCACCACGAAAGAACGAATTTTACGAAAATTGTATGGGATGTCTTGTTCCGACGTGATACAATTTTCCGCTTGAAACGCGTTTTTTGTCTGGTCCCTACAAAATCGTATTAACGGGGTTTCACTGTTTATGAAATATGTAGGTCATATGAAAGGATGAACAATATTGCTTTGCTCTTCCGCGGTACAGAATGTGTAGGTAATTAGTGTAACCCGCTATAATTACTTGCGTATTTTTTGCATGCAATTAATTTTCCCACCCTCCCGCCGCAAAAATAAATACGCAAATAACTATAACAAACCACCACCAATAATACTATACTCGACACGTGTTTCGCCTCTCTACGAGGCATCATCAGGAGTTGACGATGTTGTCGGTCTGGTGTCCGGCAACAGAATGAGCTGTCCTGTCTGGTCGGCCATATTTATAACCTCACCCTGACCCCGCCCCCTACCCCCTTCTCCCCCCCTGGCAACGGAAAAAATTCGTAATAACGGCGATGACGCAACATTCAGCTGCTCGTTAATAATTACACCTCTACCGTTGTACCTAACTATTTCCAATTGTTCCAGAACGTTCAAACGTAAACCTTTATCACAAACGTGCAGAACATTAAAAGAGTGGTCCTCAGATAAACTATGGCCACTCTCTATCAAATGCTTCGCGAAATTTGAACGTTCTGGATGGTTATGCCTATAAGATGTAACATGCTCCTTATACCTTGTGTTAAAATTACGGCCCGTTTGCCCCACGTACACCTTATTACAATCATCACAAGTTAGCTTATACACACCAGACTTCTTGCCCGTCTCAATTTGATCTTTGCCGTTACAAAGTTTTGAATGTAACGTATTGTTTGTCTTAAAAGCAACATTAATATTATTAGACTTCAAAACTTTGTAAATATCATCTGATAGTTTGCCTGAACCCACCAAGAAATTTCAGGCAAGCATCACGTATGTCGGCAAACTATCAGATGATATTTACAAAGTTTTGAAGTCTAATAATATTAATGTTGCTTTTAAGACAAACAATACGTTACATTCAAAACTTTGTAACGGCAAAGATCAAATTGAGACGGGCAAGAAGTCTGGTGTGTATAAGCTAACTTGTGATGATTGTAATAAGGTGTACGTGGGGCAAACGGGCCGTAATTTTAACACAAGGTATAAGGAGCATGTTACATCTTATAGGCATAACCATCCAGAACGTTCAAATTTCGCGAAGCATTTGATAGAGAGTGGCCATAGTTTATCTGAGGACCACTCTTTTAATGTTCTGCACGTTTGTGATAAAGGTTTACGTTTGAACGTTCTGGAACAATTGGAAATAGTTAGGTACAACGGTAGAGGTGTAATTATTAACGAGCAGCTGAATGTTGCGTCATCGCCGTTATTACGAATTTTTTCCGTTGCCAGGGGGGGAGAAGGGGGTAGGGGGCGGGGTCAGGGTGAGGTTATAAATATGGCCGACCAGACAGGACAGCTCATTCTGTTGCCGGACACCAGACCGACAACATCGTCAACTCCTGATGATGCCTCGTAGAGAGGCGAAACACGTGTCGAGTATAGTATTATTGGTGGTGGTTTGTTATAGTTATTTGCGTATTTATTTTTGCGGCGGGAGGGTGGGAAAATTAATTGCATGCAAAAAATACGCAAGTAATTATAGCGGGTTACACTAATTACCTACACATTCTGTACCGCGGAAGAGCAAAGCAATATTGTTCATCCTTGAATATGGACTTCCGCAAAGTAACGCCTGATTCAATTAATTAGGTCATATGAACATCTTTTACGGGTTGCACCAACACACTGTACAAGCCGACTTAACATTACACAGCAGATTAGTTCAAATCAAAATCAAATCAAATCAAAATCATTTATTTGCAGTAAAACATACTAATATGCATGCAAATATAGTTATACATTAAGTCTGGCATGACATTACTTACTGGTAGTGTCAATGCCAAACTAATAATAATACAAAAAGAAAAAGTATGTCCAACAATAAGTATTCATAATATTATTTCACTAATATTAAACAAAAAAAAGTAATAAATAAATTATAAATGTGATAATGTCATTGCAGATAATCATAATATTAAAGTTGTTATGAAACGTTTCATAACTACAATACATTTTATCGAAAGGTTTAACGTTGACACTGTTGACAGAAGAGCCGTTTTGCTCCAAATAAAGACTTACTGCGGCACCAGGAAGCTAAATAATAAACTGATCGTTATCAACGTGCGGTATTGGTGGCAAAGTATGGTTGAAAGAAAAAACAAATACACAGGTATTTTATGATAATAATTAATTTATTAATCCTACGCATCTTTTAATCACTTATCGAAATTAAACAGATTAAATAACTAAACTTTATTCAACAGATTCGGCTGTCAAACGTTCACGTTAAATCGAACCATTATGTAACACTAATAATAAATAAATAAATAAATATATTAGGACATCTTACACAAATCGACCTAGTCCCACGGTAAGCTCAATTAAGGCTTGTGATGTGGGTACCAGGCGACGATATATATAATAGATACATAGATACATATAGATACTTAAATACATACACAGCCATGACCAAGGAACAAATATTTGTGATAAATAATACACAAATAATGCCCTCGCCGGGATTCGAACCCGGAACCTCCAGCTTCGTAGGCAGGGTCACTACCAACTAGGCTATGGAGGCCGATGACTAATCTTAATCCACTTGAAATAGTTAGGTACTTGAATATTCATTTTGATTTTAAATAAATACTGCAGAAAATGGCATTTAATGTTCTATTGCCATAAATTAATGTCATTAGATTTGTTCTTTTTTTTAAGTAGGATAAATATTTGTTTGTATTCTGAGGCGAGTACCAGGTATTTTAATTTAGGTAGAGTAAAATAACAAAATAGAAATTGCCACGGAAAGTGCACGTTGATAACTAAATTAATAATTGAGATGAATTTGTGGTCTGTGGCGTTACATAATATTATAGGTATATCAGGTATACTAGCTAATCTGGCTTACCTGAGAGACTCGAGTGGCGCTAACCCTATTACGGATCTGATTAATCAACATCAATTATGCTGATTACTTACCGTAGTCAGTTTTAGGACCAGATTCGTAAATGTGCTTTGCTTGTCCTAATACTCGTAACATGGGTTAACATATTTTGACACACTAGCTGACGCGGTTTGTCTGCGAAGATAGAGGTCTGGCGTTCGAGTCTCGCTGAAGGCATTAGGCCTCTCCTATTAACTATGCGTATAGAATAGACGCATTAGGAGGTCTGCCCATAATCGCCACGCTGGGCAAGCGGATTGGTGATTGCATTAATGTGTCCACTATGATGACCTTGCTGCCCATCATCAATCTTGTAGAATAGTCATTGACACTTTAATCCCTTAGTCGACTCTTAAGACACCCGCAGGAGGAGTTAGGGTGGTGACAAATGTATTCTTACTGCCGTCACCACACAGCAAACGTGTGTATTTGCCACAAAACATTCGTTTATTTTTTTAGCGACTTGGTTGTCTCCATAGTGAAAGTTGTTCAGCGTGACCATCCCAAGTACCCAGTTAACTCTTGCTCCACGACGCAGATGTCACCCTATATAGCCTCCTGGCGTCTAGACAATTGCCAGTGAATTTTGAATTAAAGGTGAAGGAAATATAACAGGTATATTGGATGTCAAATATCAAAGAATAAATTACCAAGATCACTAACGTCCGAGGTGGGAAATTGGATTGGAACCCACTCAATGTTGACGATGACGACGATTGCCGCCTGGTACGTTGGTGATCTTGGTCGTTTTTTTGGTATATGTCATCCAATATATTTATAATTTATACAGTATTAAGTAGTGTGATAACTGAGGAAAAAAATAAAGGCATAAATCAAAATATTTAGTTAGGTAATAAATAATTTGATTTGAGTTTTCACAATTACTTCAATAATTGGATATCTTTTGTTTGAGGAGACCTTGTAATAGGTCTATGGGCGGCAGCATATTTAATTATGTATTGCTCAAAACATGGTCGGAAATATTTCATAGCAACATTTTCTGTATTCACTAGCTTCAAGTTCCCAAAGAAAACATCTCGTCGCCTTGCTAAAACAAAATTATACAAAGTCAACCTGCGCCCGAGGTTTTCTCCACTTTTCAATTAAATATATATTTAGTGTTTCAAACGAACGCTATGCTAAAGTAATAAAGTGCAAATTTGCGTACGAAGCCGACAAATTTGATGGAAAATTAGCAAGGAACTACCTAATTAAAATAACATCGCGAAGGCTGACGAACTATGTGCACAGAGGGGCAATAGCCCCTTAGATTTGAATACCTACCGATAAATATAAATAAATTAGTTCAGTCAAGTGCAAAAATAAGCATCGAAAGAATTCGCTCATAAATAAGTTACGACGTTCTTATTACACAGAATTAGAGTGCATAGGGACATATTTTTGAACATTTTCGTGTACACTTTATTTTGTCTTTGACTGTTCATTTTCTTATTAAAATTTAAATCAACAAAATTACATTCAGAAGCGTTTTCAAAAACAGATCCTCAAAAAGGTATTGGGTGTCCCGAATATTCACGAGAATAAATATGCAGGTAGCTTTTTATTGTATACTAGCTGTGCCTGCGACTTCGCACGCGTGCTGTTCGGTGATCTGTGTTGTACATTTTCAAATGTATGTCTGGTAAATGGGTTTCTTAGAATTGGTCCTTTTGGTGATAAGATATCAGATTAACAGCCAAGTTACAAACGTATTGTGTTCGGTGTAGCAAAGAAATTAATATCATACACAATGAAATAAATGGTTTAGGTACCTATCGTTTGAGGTTAACTTCCAAATACTACGCAAATTTTGATATCTCTAAAGGTAGTAAAATAATGTGGTTTCCCTCAGCAAACAAAACGTAGAACTTACTTAACTAACTTACTATATTAAAAATACAAAAACATAACTTTCCAGCGTCCATTTTTTACCTAAATATATTTTTCTTACCCAAATAACTTAACGAATACTATTTCTTCAACGCACATTGCACCGCACATTGTTCGAAAACTTTTTGAGAACTGCTTTTATACGATAGTACTTTGTCACAGTAACAATAATGATATCCGTTACCGTCAACTGCTGCAACTTTGCCAACGTGCTACAATTTTGCCCATTTTACAAAAACCTACTTTTCTACCAAACTGTTACATATCTTTTCTTCTATAAATAGTAAAATTTGTAGAATTTATCTGGCAACCCATTTCAACATATTTTTTCATGGCAACACAGGTACTTTTAAACACAGTCGGTGTCAACGCTAAAAAAGCTACCACGTCTTTTTTCGATGTGTTCAAAACTTTTATTATAAGTGCGAAAATATCTGTTATAGCCACTTGTGGAGTACTCATATGGTAAGTAAAAAATATGCTCTTTGTGATGCTTTATGTAGTTTTTCATGTAAATAAACTCTTTTAAGGCCAGAATAACGACGGGCAATGTTGGGAAAGGTTTCTTAGAATGTACATGTCCCAAAATTGCCTGGTCTAGGGTTGTCACTATCAAGTAGTTATTATTTATTATTTATTTATTGGAAAACCAACAGCACATTAAACATTCTTAGGCAACAACATTTGTAAACAAGAGGCCAATTAAAGGTTCTTATTACGTATTAAAGGTTCAAAAAAAAGTTGTTATGTACCGTAATAAAAAAATATATGAATGAAAAATAGTTTTATTAATTAAGTCTTTAGCGACTATTAACTATTTGTTATTTCAACCCTTACAATACTGAAAATTTGCAAATTAATAAAAGAAATGCAATTTTTTAAATTTGTAAAATTATTGGTGTCTCATTTGTTTGGCACAACCCTAGCTACGCTTGGGATAATGTATGAAAATGCTGTCGAACACGTCACAACTATGCCTATGTCGTATAAAAAAGACTTGCGTAGTATTTAGTGTATTCTACTGACACCTTGGCTTAGATATGACTGCTATAATATTAAAAAGGGTTTCCATTTTTAAATTCTCCATATATTACCACAGATAATCCACTAGGCAAAGTTGAAGCTTTTGTCTACAACTTTGACTGTAACTTTAAATGTTTGTAGAAGCTAAACTATTAGTATTTGGCATACTTTGAACCCTGATACTAATGTATTTTGAACTAGATTAGCTTAGCAATGTAAGACAAAAGTACACATAACACATACTTTAAGAGTTACTTGAAAAAAACATGAATTTCCGTGCAAAGTTGTAGCAGTTGACGGTACTCTTTAAGATGAGATAAGATAATCATTCACATAATATTTTCACTGTGACAAAGTAATTTACATGAAATCACTTCTTGTAAATGCTATAATTTTCGTCTTCGTATCTATTTACGCCCTCCTATGGAACGGTCTTCACGGAAGACCAGCGTCAAGGTACCCAACAAGTATCTTGACATAAATCTGAGAGAAAACCTTTTCAGCGACGCACTAAAATTAATGTTTTAGTTTGTTTGTATTTTAAGCGCACTGAATAAATTATTTTTCTTCCTTCTTTCTTTCTTCTATTTAGAGAGCGGTCGTGACACTCGTGTCCTTCCTTTGTCTGCCGATAGCTTCAGCCTCAGCCAGGGTATCAGGCATCTTGCAACCCATGGTCTCTGGCTGGGTGAGGACCAGTACACCAGCCAAGAGACCCATGGCTCCGAACATGGCTGATGGGATCCCCGCCCAATATATCGCCTGAAATGAGAGTCACATTACGATGAATGCAATGGGATGCATTAGTTATGCAAACATTGCTATAGCGTAACCTCGCGGTACTAATGGCTACTAAATGAATGGAAAGAGCGTCGCGTACGAGCTTTTCAAACTATAGGTATCTCATACATTAGGTATTATAATACGTTAATCACTATGTATGACTATCACAGAAAACTTTAAATGAGTGATTATTTGACGTAGAGTTTGAACTCCTTTGGCTCAAATTGAAATTTAGTCATATCAGACATCTGGTAATTTTCCCTGCAATGCAATAATGGTTATGAACCCCAAAAGTAGACTAATATTTAGTGCATAAAATTAACGTACACTAACTAGAAGTCCAAGCATCAACCAGACCTTTGGAATAAATAAATGTCGCTGTTCAAGTTATAATTAGTTACCCTATTCATTATTAAAAAAATATATAATATACATGTACTTTTCCTGAAGACGATTATCGCTGTCCTTGTTCAAAGCAAGTGCGCCTAAATTAAATTTATTAAGCCTAAATTTTATCTGAATAAATTGACTATCATTACAGAAATTTGTCATAAAACGCATTACTGTAAATTGATCATAAAACGCAATTATCAGTAATTCCGCTTGACCTCATAAACCTAATCTAACTCAATAAAATTACATCAAATTTCATTGTCATCAATAAACGCGGGTGATATTACTATAAGTACTTATAAATATTGGATAAAACACCCTGTGCTATGCCAGGAAACGTCAGTCTCTGTCTACATTCTACATATTCCAGGATTGAATAGAGTATTGAATATATTTTATTACTTTTCTAACACTTTGGGCTCTACTTTTCACTTACGATCAGGTGGAGTGGAGCCACTTTGTTGTTCTAAAATAAAAAAATAAAACACGTATATGGCCGACCACTGATTTAACCTTTAGTAGAACCTTTAACAAAATATTCTCATCGCGAATATTATGGTTCTTGAGAAAGATATGATACGAGCGAACTACTGAACAGATGTGACTAAAAAAATTTGGTGCTCTCTTTATTTTTCGAACATCCCGCCATCAGATCTCGACTTGATTGAATCGGAACCAGAAAATGATTACATTCAAACAAAAAAAATCTTGCAGAGACGATTAACATTAAAAGAGCACTTCTACGAGAGTGTTTCAACCTCTGACTTCGATGACACGGATCCCGTGAGAGTCAAATTAATATTTGAATATTATCTTGAAATAAATCGTGGATCGGGTAATAATACTGCCACTGAAGACACTGAGATTAAAATGCTCATACTCAAAAAGACGCATTTCTCTTAGAAGTTCTATGGAAGATGCGTCCTTTTTAATTAGCACGGCAGCATAGACATTCCCCAAAAATATTACTCAGACATACCGTACCACATAAATAAGTAAAATATACTAACCAGAGCTGGAGTAAGGGGTGCAGTGATGGAACCGATCCGACCAATCATAGAAGAGAATCCCAAGAGCGTGTGCCGGTATTGCGTTGGGTAAAGCTCAGAAGTATAAATGTAAAGAGACGTGAACACCGCCGAGATTCCGAATTTTCCCATCAGGAACAATATGAGACCCAATGTGACTAGTTCTGAAAACAAAAAGTCTCTATAAGTAATACAAGTATTGTAATCAGTGTAATTAAGGGTGTGTCATAAATTGTATAACGTAAGTAGTAAATTAGTAGTAGTCGATAATTATCAGAACGATAACATTCATAGAGACAAGCGTGAAAAACAAAATTTTATGATAGCGGGTACAATTGCAATGATACGAAAGATATGTATTGGTACTTTTCCCTTAACCTTTTACAAATGTTTTGTACAAAAAATTTCACCAAAGAATAATATCTGTACGAGTACATAAATTCACATCAAATTAACGTACTTGTTGAATAATTTAATTGGTTTAATTACACCGTAAGAAACACACCATTTGTAGCTACATCAAAATATACATTAATCATAGCATAAAAGGAAGATTCCATTTAGCTTACCATTATTATCAATGAATGCGAACGCAATGTTGCAAGCAGCACTCAAGAAGAATCCAGTCGCAAGCACAGCCTTCCTGCCGACTCGATCCAACAACAACACGGCAGTATAAATAGCAGGAACCTCTACAGCAGACACCTGCATATAATTGGCGTACATGTTGCCAGGCAACCCGGTAGAGTTGATCGATAACCCGTAGTAGACAAACGTGGTTGTGATCCACCAGATTGGTGTGGTGCAGACGCGCAAAAACAATGTCCGGGACTTGATAATGCTTCGAATCAAACCGTCGGAGTTATTCGTCTGAAAATTGATAAAGGACATTACTGTAATCGGCATGTTAATATGCAGAGCAATATTATTTATGCAAATGATTGTTTCCTACCTGATTTTCTTTAGCAACCGCAGGAGTCATCAACGCTTGCAAAGATTTTTCGCTGATCTTCGTTTTGTTTACTTTAGCCATTTTCTCGAGCACAACTTTTGCTTCCTCAAACTTGTCTTTGGAAAGAAGCCATCTGGGGCTTTCCGAAACACACCAGTAATAGACGACCATTATGAAGCAGGGGATGTATAATGTCATGATGAAGTAACGCCATGGCTGCACAAGCCAAGCTATGCCCGCCATGGTGATGTGGCCCACCGCGAAAGTCGATAGACATGTTGAACCCGTCAACACACGGAATTTAGGACCGACCAGTTCAGCACCTAATAAATAAATAAATAAATATAAATAAAAAGCACAGCCATATAATTACTCGAAGGATTCCATATATTTAGAAAGTAGTAAAGCTACATGCAACTAAATGGATTTAAATGTAAACATGCCTGTACTTGCAGTCGGAATAAATCAAAACAGCATACCTAAAATAAAAGCAGCACTGTATGTGCCCGCTCCCAGGGTTGTTTGTATAATCTGTAGCGCCAAATACATGGGGTAGTTGACGGAAAAAGCTCGGATGAGACCAAAGAGCGCCAGATTAAAGACGTTAATACAGAGGGCCACTCGTCTCCCATATCTATCAGATATGTATCCCGTGATTGGCAGAACAAGTAGGGTACCAATACTGCTCAAGGTACCAGCCAGTGCTCTCATCCATTCTCTGCAGCCGAGGTCAAACTGTAACAATCGAATAATCGAAGTAATTTGTTTATAAAGATATCATGGTCGCTAAGAAATAAGGACGCGCTATTGAATATTTTAAATTTTACAAATTGTATCACGGACATCGGTAAATTATAGAAATTCACTGGTTATTATTTGATATTGATTATTATTAAATACCTATGCGAAATTTTAACTCACTTCATATACAACAGAGTTGGTCCTCTCATATACAAATCCATCACAATTTTGTGTGACTGCCTGATTGAAGGCTGTAGCCGGACAGTAAGTCAGAGAGCCATTACCCACGGAAGGGTACCGAGAGCAACTGTCCGGATTCCCATTACTGCTGGGCACTGCGTTCAGGATCCACTCGGGGAACAAGTCATAACCTGATCCACTGGTCTCTCCACATTCAGAGATTCGACATCTACAAAAGAAACATGTCATTCAGTGCAAGTTCAATACACGTCATTTGTCGATTTTAGTCAATATTGGCTCATGAATGAATGTAAATACAGTAAAGACTTAATTCTTACATATTTACCTATGAGAAACTGCAGAAGCAGAAAAGACATATTCACTCAAAAATGCATGCGAGATGACCGGGAACATTAATAGCAGAACATTTGTAATCTGGAATCGTCCAAACTGTCCCAGCTCATTGATAAGCACCCAATCCAGGTCTATTGCTGGGCCACCTGGTTTCTCTGGAGATGGTCCTCCATTGGTATTTAACTCCTCGTCTGTTTTTCCTGATCTCCTTTTCTTATCATCTGTTGAGGTTGAATTTTCATCAGCCATGATATTCTGTGTGCAAAAGTGAAGTGACTGAAGCGCTTGACTACTGCGATCTCCATTTGAATTAAAAACATGTTAATGATCTGATAAAGATTATTGTATTTATCGGAACGTCCGGCCAAAACTGCTTTTGACTGCTACTAATAATTTCACACGGATTTGTCTTACACACTGATTATAAACGTCAATACTAAAAACTACTATTATTAGTATGTTGGCTAGGTTTTATGAAATATTCCTGAATTCATACACGCTCTTTAAAAAAGGCACGCCGAAGAACGTTGAAGTGACCAAAGAAAAACCGGAAAACTAACCTTTAATATGAATAACTACTAAAGATACAAGTACAACCAGGCGAAAGAAAGAAAACAAATGCAGATGAAGCGGTTCGGATTATACATCAAATCAAACCGATGCTAAGAAACCGAATTGTTAAAAAATACATTATTAGGATTAACATAATGTGTATTGTAATAAATGAACAAAATGGTGTTAAATATATTTGTATATAAGTCGAACGTGCTTGATCGAAATGATCGATTTCATCTATGTTGATTATCCGCAAATCTGTTTACATCGCGCTTAAGATAAGACTGCTTTTGTGCGCCGATCGTCTCTTAGATGCCTTTTAGACGTTGCTGAATTTGTTGCATATCGCTCATTAACCTGCGCAAAGTAAATAATTCAATAACCCTAGACTCGGGTGCTCAAGCGATTTCTTCAAGATCCCTTCATCATTATCATACGCCGATTTCGTGCCAACGAGACCATCTCGGGGTTATATCCATACAAGTAAAAAAAATATCGATTCACGACTATCGGAGATATCGAGTAACATACTTGCAATAAAAACAGTCGCATTGAAAACTGCCTCCATTTTTGAAGTCGGTTAAAAGTCAGCTCTAAATTGACTAAAGGTCAAAAATCTCTGAACTTTTAACTGAGAATTAGATACCAGAGAAATTGTCAGAGAGAACTATCTTTTAACGACTTAGTTTTCTAATATTCGAAAAGTAATAATAAAAAATGTACTGTCCTAAATGTGAGAATAATAGATAAGCTACTATTTATCTCTATTGTTACATATTTTTCCAGTAGGACAGTAAAATAATATCCAAATAACATTGTAAAATTTATGATCTTTGTAATCTTAATCGTATTTGGCGATAAAATAAATTGTTATTTATTTAGTAACGTGCGCTATCATACTGAGATAATAGATAAGCCTATGATTGTTCTATTAATTCTAAGCAAAACGTAGGTCAAGAACTTAAGGAGTGCCCGTAGAAATAGTAAGTGAGTAGTACATAATTATTAGCAAGCTGAAGTGGCAATGGGTAGGCCACATTGCACGCAGAGCAGATGGCCGATGGGGTCGAAAAGTGCTGGAGTGGAGACCACGGTTTGACAAACGCAGTGTAGGATGTCCACCCACGAAATGAGCAGACGATCTCATGTTATGAAGAATGTAGGGAGACGCTGGTAGCAGGTAGGTTCCAACCGGTGTGTGTGGAGGTCCAATGGGGAGGCCTATGTTCAGCAGTGGACTTATGGTTGAAATGATGATGATGACATAATAACTATAATATAATAAGACGATGATTCACATTAACATCAGAATATAAATTAGTCTTCCGTCATATCAGGCAGGTCGGTGAAAGGTTTTTTACCCAAAAATATTCTCTCAGCAAAATTTATAACAAGATATCCAAAAATTACCAGTGAATACCGCTGGGACCACGAACTGGTAGGATTTTGAACAAGTGTTTGTATTATATTTTTAATTTATTTGCCTAAGCAACCGATGTGAAGTACCTAATCTGAAATCCCTGAAACCATGCGAGTCCATCTGGAACAAGCTTAGCAACCTTATATTCTGCTACAGAGGTAGTATCTTTGTCAAAGGTGTGTACATCATGAATTAACATTGTATGTTACAGTCAACCAATTGCAATCCTAAGTCACTCGGAAACTATGTTAAAGGAAAGGATGCTATTAGAAATTGTAAGAAATATCTTAATCATATTTGTCATTTTGAAATGATTCCAAAATATCCTAGCGTTCCATTCCGACTGGTTCAGTATAGAATTGTATATGCCCAATTGTCGAAAAGTACTTACAGGTTTTTTCTATTCTTCGCTATCTATACCATTATTTTGTATATGAAGGGTCCACGGAAAGAACATGTCTAGTCAATTCAAATTACAGAAGGAAAAACCACCTTACTTTTAACAGAATAAGGTGTGAATTTGCTCTGATTTTTTTAAGCAAAAACATGTCCACATGTTTTTTCCGTGGACCCTTCGTATGTAATTTGGAACATATTTCTTTTTATTTATTTCTCAAAACTCATTTTTCTCACAAATCTTTTTACGATTTACAAATCGTCTTCGTCATCAATCAAATGTCCGTATCAAACTAAGTGACTTTATTATAAGATAAGATTTGCGATCCAGATCTAAGGTAATGCTTGAAGGGACCAGATAGGAATATTAACAGAACTAAAAATGAAAAACAAATTATTTTCTCTAATAAAACCGATTTTCCTTTAGGTACAGTAATAGATTTCAATTTAAGAGAAAAATTGACAAAGATACCTCATACCATTAAATTAGCCTTTTGTACATTAAGCTGTTCGTTTGTGCAATAGTCTAAATAAATAAATAAATTCAGTGCAAACAATAAAGTCAGATTATTCATATAGGTATTTAGCCGAAACAGATACTTGGTGCAAAGCGATAAGATTTTTGCAGTAAACTTGGCTCTCATTGCAAATCGTAAACTTTGATGTTTGAAGATATTGCCATTGCTCGCCAAACAGGCGCAGTTATTTTAAGTAATAAGTCACGGGTTTCAATGATACAGGCCGGCTAATGAAATATTGCCCCAACTTTTGGCGGGAAATTAAAAAAATCTAGGGCTGATCACACATTCAGCCGTAGATTTTTTGAATTTCCCGCCTAAAGTTGGGGCAATATTTCATTAGCCAGACTTTAATGATATCTAAACATAAACGCCATTCAAAATTGACAAGTGGCTTACCTTATTCATCATACCGTCACGCCTACGAATTTCTCTCGTGCTTCTATAGTTGTGATTGGTACATCAAGGTTTTAATACTAAATATTCTATTTGAAATTATCAAAGACTTTGCGCGGTTTTATGAAAAACGTTTTGTCCAGCTGTTCCCAGACAATTGCACAATCGATTTTCGGAGCATATTTGAGATCGCGTTTTACGTCTATTTATGATACTGTATCTACATGGTCGCAGGTAAATACGATGAATTGACCAAAACACAATAGGGTAAATCCACAAGACGGTAATAACAGTTACCAATCCTTTTATATGTTCTTATATCAATTAAGTAGATTTAAGCGTCCACATATCTAACGGGTCCACATATCTATAGGTCTACTCTAGACATACAGAAACTCAACTTTGATTTAATTCAAAAACATACAAAAGAATTGGTAACTGTTGTTACAGTCTCGTGAATTTACCCAATTGCGTTTTTTCCATATTTTCTTCCATTGCTTTTATGACAGTCATATTTTATCGTGTCGAGAAATATCAATTAATAATAATTGCGCCTGTATTTACCTACTTACGTGTACTAAGATCTTGATCAAAATGAATCTTGATTCAAATGTATACCAAAGTTTCGCGCAAAGTCGAAGTAATTATCATTTCCTTTAACTTTCAATGGTTCTTTATTATCTTATTTAGCAGAATATACGTAGCAGTCACAACAAATGTAATAAATAAAGTCGAAATTAAGTAAAGTTGAAACAGGCCTGTAACCACTCAGCGTAATGGGAAGAAACACTCCGGTTTCAATGGGGTAAGTTTTATATTAGAGCTCTTACCATAAATTGGCAGCGTGAGCTTACTGTATCGACTGCGTAACTTGCTTGCTATCCCTCTCGCACCAATGTCCGAGTGAGATAAGGGTCAACATTCTTTTCGTTGTCTTGTTTGATACCACTCTTTACTGTTTCGACTCAGTATATAAAAAAATCCGGTGCACTTCAATTTTTTTTCACGCTTGATTTTAATCCATACATCAGAAATTGAAAACAAATATCACCTCATACAAAAATCACCACTGTGTCACGTTTTAGGTACACAAAATAAAACAACGAAAAGAAATTTGATCCATAAATGAAAGAATGTAATATTAAAAAAAATCTTACACGGATTGGCCAAAAAGTAAGTACCTACATTCCTATTGCCAATGAGGTTTTATCACGCTACTTAACTCTGTAGGCATCTTGGAGCATATATTTTTTGGTGTTAAAGTTCATAATTAGTAGCACCTAGTAACATTTTAGGTGATTTCAACATTTAATCGCCTCTTACGAAACTCACAAAAGCCTACGAGGCTCTTCTGAGTCTCAACCAAAACCTAACCAGGCAACGGAAAGCCCTTATTTTTTGGCCACCTCTTAGAAAAATTACGCAAACTTTGACATTTCGTTAATCAAGCACTGAGTGCAATGTACTTATTATTGACCATTTTTCTTAGCACCGAAAGTAAACTATGCCAACGTAAACGTTCCTTCAAAGGCTAGTAGTTTACTCTCTGTCCATCTCGCTCGCGATTGCGTATGTGTACGAGGAATAGGGATAGAAAATAAGTTACGTCGTGGTTACAGTAAACTGTCCGCGGACCACGAACGACCCGTTGCGTCCCTATCACACTTTCGTCTGAATAAGTAAGTGCAATAGAGACGACGTCTCGATTGTGGTTTATCAGGCCTTCATCTCATGGTAAGAACGCAGATCCGAAGTGAAGGTGCGGCTATAAAATGGCCACGTTATGGTAAAGCTGCCTCCTGCTTACATTAGAACACTCGACATTGAAAATTATGTAGGTAATTTGCAGTCAGACTTACTTAGGGATAAGCTCAATGCTGGTAATACCGTCTACCAGGAAAGTCTGTGTAACAACTGGTTTCCACCCCTAAGACAACAGTATAAGATGCATATGACGGAATCTCCTTAAAAATAAAATATGCCGGAATTGCCCACACTGACCTTACTGTTGCAACTTTAACGATCTCTGAAACTGTCACAAATGTTTGCTTTATTTTTGAGAAATAACTCTAATTGTTTTGTCAAGTGTCCGTGTGGTGACGGCAGTAAGAATACATTTGTCACCTCCCCGACTCCTCCTGCGGGTGTTGTAAGAGTCGACTAAGGGATTGAAGTGTCAGTGACCATTCTACAAGATTGATGAAGGGCAGCAGCGTCATCATAGTGGACACATTACTGCGATCGCCAATCCGCTTGCCCAGCGTGGCGATTAAGGGCATTTACCTCCTAACGCGTCTATACGCATAGTTAAGAGGAGAGGCCTACGTCCAGCAGTAAATCCGTGCTCGAACGCATAGCCATCCTCATCCCTAAAAACTATACAGCTGCAGTGGGGCGCCGACTGCGCCGCCCTAGAGGCCTCCTTACTATTCCATATCACATCCGCACCCATCAAACTTCCAACGCACCCACCCACAGAGCTATAGAACTAATTAATAACTTATTAGCTACGATTCAAAATGCCGATATTTTTTCTGATAGATGGACACAACTTAGACGAAAAATTAACCATTACCTTAATACCTGCTACTGTATAATTATAGGGATAATTTTTCATTTTCATTATTTTGACATAAAATGTTATTAGTTATTACTATTAGAATTATGTTAGCTTATAGATAATTGCACATGTAATGTCTTGGCGTAAGCTATTTTTTACATGGTTGTTATTGAATAAAGAATAAAGTGTGTCTAAAACTCTAAACCACTCGGCCGCTCCAGCTTAGCGGACACCGGTCGAATTTATCGGCTCGGTTTCTTGCTTGCCCCTTAGAGTATGGTTAAAGGCGCCCATTTCAATTCAACACAATAAGTAAATTACATACTATTTTCTTTCAACGTCATACATGTCATAACTTATGTTGTTATTTTTCCATAAATTTTCATTAGACATTCCTCCGAGATCTCAAAAAGCCTCTATAATAAACCTCTCTGTCGACTAACTTTCCCCGTTCCATTCATCACATCATAACTCAAAACCTGAACGGCCTTTTAAAAGTACTATTAAACAGATACATAATAGACCCACCCTCTACTTAATTAGTAAAACTTCCCGAACCCTTCGACCCTAGGCCTCCCTAAGGACGTCGTTGCAATTTTTTATACCCCACTGCATATTTGAGCGTACCTTTTCTTTACAAATTGGATTCATCTATTTGCATTTTTTATTGCAAACAAATTGTTGCGAGCACGACTGCTGAATGGAACAAATATTTCGAATCAGATGGGTAAGATAATTTGCAATAACGTGTTGTTTATTCCCAACCTATCGAAATCAATTCAAGCAAAATCGTAATATTTTTTTGATGGAAGAGTGAGTAAATGCCTCCTTAAAGGATGAGTTTGAAATTCGTTTGATTGCAAATGTACGTGTTAATCGAACATTTTACTTTAGACTGAATATAACATTTAATTTTAACACAATATTTTCTTCGGTTACCGCGAGGATTACACATGAAATAATACTATGAAAACGGATAAACTCGCGTATATTAACTAAAATTAGTTAATATACGCGAGTTTATCCGTTTTCATAGTTTTATTTAATTTTAACTCATATTTTTTCTAGATTTTCCTTACATGTCAAAATCCAAACAAAACATTTTTTTTTTTCAGTTATATTTATACGATAATTTTAAAGCGTGTTGTTTAGATTTGTTACATTTATATTCTCAATTAATGGTTTATCAACATTATGATAACAAGGAATAATCAATGGGATTGGTTCCTTTCAAAACAAAGTATTGATTATAATTATAACCAACGTGAGCCAACCAACGATTATTACTCAATTTCTCCACATGTTTTTCGTCCCATTACGAGGGTCCTCGTACGGAGCACCCTGCGCCCCACTTGAACGCGAAAATATGTCGAGCAATCATCGACTTACATTACGTGAGTAACCCCGATCGATAATATTTTAATAAATTAATAAAATTGCTCATTGTACGCTGCGCTGCAATTACCTAAGTAATAAATGTTTCGGAACATCCTACACAAATCGACCTAGTCCCACGGTAAGCTCAATCAAGGCTTATATGAGTACCAAGCTATGATACGTTATATAAGATTCCTACATACAAATACTTAAATACCTACACAGCCACGACCAAAGAATAAATATTTGAGGTAAATAAATACACAAATAATGTTCTCCAGCTTCTTAGGTAGGGTCACTACCACCTGGAGCCTATTCCTCGAAAGCTTGTAACTTGTAGGTAATACAAGCGGAAGTCCTTATCTTATTAATGACGTGAAAAAGAGACTTCCACTTGTATAGTCAGCATCAGAAGTCACTTTACACTCGAGGTGTCCAAAGAGAGGTTAACATTTAAACTTTCAAAAAGTTGTTGACTGTCATGATAGTATTTACTTGTGAGCGCTTAACAAGTCACAAATATCTTAACAGTCGATTTTCATTAATTTCTTAACAAATCATTGATACCTCAGCTGTTAAAAAACCACTGGTACCTAAGCAGTCAATAAGGCAAATATATCTGAACAAGAATATATCGGAAAAATAGACGTTGTATGGTACAAATATGGTTGAATATTGATTGAAAAATAGCTATACTTATTTTAAGTAACTGTTTTGACAATCATCGAAAGCAGTGCAGTCTTGTCATCAGATACATCTATCTCACATTTTTCTCTTCAATCATTTGACAGGTGCTTCTTAGTCAACTTTCGGATAAATTATTTACTTTTCTCTTTTTACAAGCTTTTAGAATTTAGTTTCAACTTAGTTTTCAGTTCCGTTGTCTATGATCGAATCTTGCAAGTTAAATTTGAACCATTTCCCGATTTTAGATTGAGCTGCTTAAATTTGATGACAATGCAATATTATTATGACAAAGAGCTGATCTGATGGTGGAACTGGAAGGTAGCCATAGGAACTTTGTGATGAAACAACCAACCCCCATTGTGTTTGGGTTTCTTAGAATCGTCTCGATATGTGTAAGTTGGTCGTGGGAAGTAAAGCACAGTCAGCGACAATACTTTGTCTTCTTCTTCCTGCTTTTTCGTTACCCCGGCTTCTGCCACGGCCAGAGAGCCTAGGGCCCGCTTTGACAACTAGTCTCAAGATTTGGCGTAGGTGCTAGATTTTTAAGAAAGCGACTGACATTCGACCTTCCAACCCAGAGGGTATACTAAGCCTTATTGGGATTAGTCCGGTTTCCTCACGATGTTCTCCTTCACCGAAAAGCAACTGGTAAATAATGTCAAATGATATTTCGTACATAGGTACGGTACATAAATTCTGAAAACTCATTGGTACGAGCCGACAGGATTTGAGCCCACGACCTTCGGAATGAAAGCCTTACCGGTGGGCCACCAACGCTCCTCCAGCGAAAAAAGCCTGTATGAAACATTCAATTTTTGAAAATAAAATGTTTTATGTTTGTTATCTGTTTCATTTTATTTTTCTCAAACTTGCAATGGAATATTGACGTTACCTACTGACGTCATATTGATAATTATTAGGTCCGGAATTAATGTACTCCTGCAACCTTCATTTAATTACCTAACAATATGTTATTACAAATATAAGTCATATTTCAATATTCTAAAGCAGTGTTTTTCAAACTTTTTGGTGTCACGGCTCTTTTAGCCACTCAATTTTTTTCGCGACCCCCCATACCTCGTTTCTACGACAAATTCCTATAAGTAGTACAAATTCCTATAACAAGTATAACAAATTTGGAACACACCTTTCTATCATTCACTCAGTACTACATATTATGCGTTTTAGAACGCACCCTATATTTATTTATGTGGGTAGGTAGGTTCTGTTTATCAACCTACCCATTATTTTTGTTATCACGGGAGCGTAGTAGTATGCAGTTTGATTATTTCCCTTGCATGGCTAAAATCATCCAAGAAAGATCTTCAGATGTCTCCGTAAAAACATAGAAATTCATATTCCTGTAATTGTGCAGAGCTTGCAAAGTTTAAAAAAACCAACTCTTAAGTTATTTCTCAAACAAAACATTGATTGTTTGAGAAATAACTTAAGTTGGATTTTGAATCCTTTTTTGAACAAGTCCGTTGAGCTGGCTAATCTCAATGCCCCGGTGAAAGAAACACTTTTGGATCTTGCATCTGATACAATGCTTAAGTTGGAGTTCGTATCTATTACATATGGTGCGTTCTGGGTAAAAATAATGACAGAATATCCAAATTTAGCAAAAGAGGCCCTTAAAGTTTTGATCCCATTTGCTACTTCATATTTATGTGAGCTGACGTTTTCAACAATGGTGGACACAAAAACAAAAAAAGTAATAGATTCAATTTAGAAAATGATTTAATTGTCAGCGTGTCGCGACAGGAACCGCGGTTTGACAAATTAGTCAAAATGAAGCAAGTTCATTCTTACACTAAATTGTCCTACCTAATTATAAAATAAATACCTACAATTTATCTTAAATTATGTGTTTTATTAACAATATTTAATTTTTAAAACCTCCGAATTTTTTAGTTAGAAAATCAAATCAGGCTGTCATAAGTTGCTCTTAAAGCTGAACTTCGTCGCGACCCCCCTGGATGAGTGCCGCGCCCCCCTGGGGGTCGCGACCTACAGTTTGAAAAACACTGTTCTAAAGAAATGTATCCATTTTGAATAGTTTGCCATAATCTGAGATAGATGTATGCAGTGACAAGTCTGCACTGCTTTCGTGAGTTGTCAGTCAGTCAGACGTCAAAGCAATCCTTGTCACATATGGATCAAATATTCTTTATAAGTTATAACCAGAGGGCCTATTGTGAACCACGAACGATGTTTTGCCTCTCTCTTTCGCACTTGCAATGTCGAACGTAAGTGTGACAAAGAGGCAAAACTTCGTGCGTAGCTCGCAATAAGCCCTCAGGGCCGCTACCGCAAAATCCGAAATCATCAAATCGAAAGAACTTGTCATGATCACTCTTATTATACCCCAATTGAAGTGACAAAGAAAGTTCCTTTGCAGCTGTTCAGCGGTAGGTGCCGAAGCTAGCTAGGAAAATACGTTTGCCATTTGGATTGCAAAAACTGCAATGAAAAATTACAGTATTGAAAGTTATTCACATACAATGTTGGTGCTTAGTTACCATTGAAATAACAACTGCTAAGCAACGGGTGGCAACTTGGCTGATGACGTATGTGATTGGCAGGGCGTGTAGATATTAATGACAACTGCTTAAATTTGAGTGCTTAGTTACCACTGACTTTTTAACCGTTATTGACATTGTGATTAAATAACCGTGTACGTGTTAAAGAAAAACTGGAATGTTAAGATATATGTGACGAACTGAAAGCGTATGTGAAAATGATAACTTAAATGTTCATATTTTTCTGACGATTTAAGTGTACATGACTTCTTGGACACCTTGCCCGCTCAGGTATATCTGCTGCTGACTGTATTACAAGTTACAAGCTTTTGAGAAATAGGCCTCTGGGCTACAGAGGATAACAAGGCTTATAAGTTACTAATCTTATACGTTCCAAGATATATTAATGGTAACGATTCCACTCTTATCTAAAATCCCCAGCTAGCAGGGCACAGCCCATATGTTCTGCCAACGGATTACCGACGACTAAGGCCTAAGCCTCAAGACCCCTAAGACTAAAGGTGCGTCCAGACCACAGATTTGTTACTCGAAAACGATTGAGGGCCTACCCGTCGTTCGAATTTACCAGGCCGAACTTCCCTCTGTTCCCTCTCTGTTCCCCCTGCAAATTCGTGCATGTGTGTGAAAGGAAAACAAAAGGCTGATCGGAATTCCTCAAATAGTACATTTCGATGCAAGTGCAAAAAAAATATTTTCGTCGAGGGTGAAAGTTGGAGCCCGAGTGAAACGAGGGCGACAATCACCCGAGTTAAAAAAAGTTTTTGCACGTGTAAGGGACGACCTTCCGGCGTGTTTTAATTTATCGCCACTCGCTTTGAACTTTTTTTATCGCACTTATATCGTAATATTCGTAATTTACTATTTTAGATTAACATTCTTTATTACGCTTTAATACAAGACGTGTTCATATGAGTTTTACGAATATTAGCGCGCGATGTGTTTCACCGCAAAAGTATTTTCTTGGCAGGTTGAAAAACGGTGCTTTTATAAATTATTTTTGCAATAAGCTTATAGAAATATTAAATTCCTTTAGCGAGAATCAAACTCACGGTCTTTAGGCTACTAGTTCCTCCGCTTCTCCGCTATAACCAAACGAGCTGCAATGAATTTTCTCTTTATTCCTAACATTTTGTGTGCGAGATTTTAGTAGAAATTACAGTAAAATGCTGCTTTATTTATGTCAGACGTTATTTGCAGCGAACATTACATTACAATATATGTTACGCGTAAGGATTACCCGGCCCCATATCCTAAGCCTTATAAACACAGCAAATCGGTGCTATTTAGCAGCGCGGGCCCTTAATTAAGGCACAGATTACACGGTTACAGAGATATGCCACGCTCTCATTAGTGGAGCATTTCTCAAAAAGTTGGTACATAATTAAGACCAATTACTAAATGGACAATGACATTGTGGCAATCTCTGGGGAAGGCCTATGTTCAGCGGTGGTCGTCTTTCGGAAGATGTGATGATGATGAATAAATGGATGCGTATGTTTTGTTAACATTCCTCGATGATTAGCAATGCTTTTGTTTTTATTATTTGTATTATTTATTTTTATAATCAATTAAATATAACATTTAAAAATAAAAAAAAACTGTAATTAAAGATTAATCTATAATTTTGTATCATTAAAAAAGTTGGTGAAAAAATAGGAAAACAATTAAGTACATGGCACAAGGCATTTAGCTCTGGTAATTAGGTATGTACGAAGTTTTTAAGAATTTCATCAGATCAAATCAGAGTTTTATCTTTAGAATAAAGTTTTTAATGCTGGCATAATTTTGGAAAAAGACTGAGAGGGGCGGTATCTAATCCATTTAGATCGTCTGTAGCAACTTCCTACCTGAAAAAAATATGTATGCAACTCGATAATCTCGAAGTTTGGTATAATAATTCGATAATAATTTAATGAAGTGGCGAATCTGCTTTAAATCATTAATCTATGATTAAGGGTCCTATTTCCTTGACGTCACGGCGTTAGTCGAGCAGACGAATTGTTTGGACAGTAAGGCTTTACCGAAGGTCTGAAGTTTGAGCCTATTAGTTATGTATAGTCTCATACACATCACTTCACATCAGTTAGGTTTTCGTCTCTCTAGGAGGCATACTAAAATATCATAATCATCATCATTTTCAGTGGTTTATCGTCCACTATTGAACATAGGCCTTTCTCCCTGTACGCCACTGGTCCCGGTCCTGAGCTAACCTTCTCCAAAAGTGACCCGCACTCTTTCGAGTATCGACCACCCATAGAACGGACGGGCGCCCTATGTTCCTCCCGTCTGAAAGCGGCCGCCAATCCGTTAACATTTTGGTCCACCTGCCATCACGCTGCCTGGCAATATGTCCTGCCCAACTCCACAAAAAATTTTGAGAAGCCCAATTTTTGATCCGCATAAAGGGATCCCGTTTCTAAAACCTGCAGTTCTTGTAAACTGCGAGATATCAAATAAAACAAATTACTACGGGGTAATCTTTTTTCAAATCGACCTAGACCCACGGCAAAGCTCAATAATGCCTTACGTATTTTGTGGATACCTACTAAGCGACGATAGATCAATATACCTATTAGGTAGTAACATACAGAGGCCTACTTAAATACATGGAATACAAATACGACCAAGAAACAAATACATCATACACACACACATACGTCACCAGCCTATGAAAGTCCACTGCTGGACGTAGGCCTCTCCTATTAACTATGCGTATAGACGCATTAGGAGGTAAATGCCCATAATCGCCACGCTGGGCAAGCGGATTGGCGATCGCAGTAATGTATCCACTATGATGACGGTACTGCCCATCATCAATATTTTGTCAAATAATGGTCAGTGACACTTCAATCCCTTAGTCGACTCTTACGACACCCGAAGGAGGATTTGGGGTGGTGACAAATGTATTCTTACTGCCGTCACCACACGGCCGAAACAAATATTCGGAACAAACACCCGGGATTCGAACTCGAAACTACCAGCTTCGGAGATAGGATCACTACCAACGCTAATTTTGTTGTATGCCTTATATTGCTATGCCAACTATATACTGCTATAAATCCATAACTCAGTCGCAGTTTCTTATTTAGGTTCGCATTTTATTAGCTCATATATTCTAAGTTCAAGTCTGGAACGTAACAATGCATAAGAAAATCTCGAGAATATGTGATACACAACAAAGCACTTAGCATTCTTATGTAGCTTAATGGACATGTGCTTTTTACGTAGGTAGGTATATTTTTTTATCAATTTTATCATTCTCGTCGCTTTTCGTTGAAAACATGGAGAAATTTGCCATATCTCTGAAAAAAATTATTTGTTTATTTATTTATTATTTAATTAGTAGTTAGTAAAAGTATTTTTCACACCACCTATTCGAATACGGGCCTTTTTTTTACCTGCTAGAAGAGATCAAAGTGGCACTTTTCTGTTCAAGGACTTTCTATTGCCAGCCTAAAAAATTACAATGAAATATGAAAGTACCCGGACAGATAAACAGTACGTTCTTAATTGATAAAAAAATCTTCAGAATCGATTATTTGCATAAATATTAAATATGTGATATATCTTTTATTTTTCTCATAGGTGGTGTGAAAAGCAGTATGTGTCAAACGGTATCAAAATTATTTCGTCTTGGGCGTTAACGATTGAATCCTTCATTACGCTCAGGATTCAATATACGCCCACGCCGGAAATATACCATTTTGATCCCTTGTGATACAATCTACTATTTCTGGCCATTTTCCGCAACTCTACATCAAACGTGCTTATTTTGCGTGGTCCCAACGCTGGCTCTCATAATGCTTTGAATTTCTTCGCAGATGTATGCAAGTTTCCTCACGATGTTTTCCTTCACCGTAAAGCACTTGTCAATTCATTAAAATAAGGTAATTGTTTAAATTCATGTAGATTAGTGTATCATAATTTATATTGTAATTTATTTTGTGAGATACATAGGTAAATCAAATCAAATCAAATATCAATACATTTAGTACCTACATAAGTTTTTGGAAAAACTCATTGGTACGAACCGGGGATTGAACCTACGACCATGATCATATCGATATAAAATTATCATATTTTAATGAATTCAGTACTTACACTGCACTAATTAACTTGCAGTAGAAGTCACTTTACGACAGTATACATAGACTGGAGGTTCGTAATCAAATGACGGATATGAAACAATGCAAATGATACTGTTTCTAATGAGAATCGAACTCACTTTGAGACTCAAGTGGATTTACCAATTAGGCCTGCCAAACGCTACCATGTTTTATATTATGTACACTATTTATATTGCATTATAAGTATTATATTTTGACCTACTATACCTACCTATGGTACCTACTATATAATGTGAAAGAAATATAGTTATAACTAGTATCTACGTAAAAATTCTATATTTTCAGGGTAGTTAACAACTTAACATCAAAATAGGAAGTTGTCTAAAAGTGGTTTTATAAATGTGTATTATAAATTCTCACATTTTTATTGAAAAATACTGCATTTTCGCCAAAAAAAAGTCGGCAACCCTACCTCCAATAGACCCTTCGCAGGCGTCTTTGTGTAGACTATAACAAAATTAATTTTATAAATACAAGTAACCGTTAGCAAAGTTCACACTCATATAACTGTCGATGGATAGCTCGAAGCAAATAAAAACAAAAGAAAATGAAAATAGGTTAAGCGGCCTCATGGGACCCGAAGGTCTCAGACATCGGTTTCTGAAGTGCTAACGCGAACTTCGATAATTGTAAATTTAGAACTTCTCTCTCAGTCACACCCAGTACACATTCGTTAATGTGACAAAGATAGATGATCGAGGTTTTCGATTTTCGAAGTTTTTGGTAGCCCCTATGTATCAGTGGACCGTCTTCGCAGTGTAGGCTCCCTAATAAAAATTTAGCAACACTGAATTGAAAGCAGTATTGTACGCAGGGGAAAACCCTTCTCGTGTTGGGTATAGTTTTAATGTTTCCTTTCTTTTTGTAGATTTAGTGACGTAGTTTTTTAATGGTTGTTTTTGTTTGCCAAAATGGGTAATTCCGATATTGAGTGGTCAGTAGAGTGACACATTTATTTTGGAATAATAGTGTAAATATGACTCTTCCCAGCAATCCTACACATTATTTTCTTTCGCTTCGTATTTGTTGTATGATTTTCATCCCGGCTAAGCCCTTCTGAATACCGTTAATTTGTTTCACAAAAATCTCCTTTTTCCATCAAAAGTAGTAGGTAACGCTCCGCTCTATACAATTCTTAAATACTTACAGTCAAAGGCTTTTTCCTAACTAGTGCGGATAAGTAAACTTTGCGCACGCTTCGCTTGCGTAAATTTCTCTTTTTAAGGCACTTGTCATGAAAAAAATCGTTCGATACACGTGTAAAAACTTCTTTTTAACTCAGTTGATTTTCGCCCTCGTTTCACTCGGGCTCCAACTTTCACCCTCGTCGAAAAAAATTTTTTTTGCACTTGCATCGAAATTTACTAATAAAGGTGTATATAAAAATGTTCAAAAATATGTCCCAGTGCACTTTAATTCTGTGTAATAAGAACGTTGTAACATATTTATAAAAGAGGATTTTTGCGATACATGTTTTGCACTTGACTGTACTACAATATACCTATACTGCCGTGCAATTCCTAAACCACAGTAACTGACAAAAGTCGATTTTGAGATAATAGCAAAAAACAGTTTTAAAGTAATATATTTTCCAACATTTAATAGTTATTGAGATTTTTTTTTGTCCAAAATGAAGTATTTTAATCATACAATATGATAAATTAAAAAATACGTACTTCTGCATTTTCTAAAATTAAATATGTGTTTTTTCGAAATTCTGTGTTTGTACTGCGCTTTTAAAAACAGGGAAAAATATAACAATTACTAATTAAGACACAGTAAAATGACCACTTACTGCACAAATTTTGCGTGCTTTTTAGAGATAGGCGGCATTTTACAGGTTAAACTGCAGTCAAAGGGACTAGTGTACTGTAATTTAACTAGTATTTTGATTGAATTTTCGTGCTACGAACTTCATTTACAGCAGTAAAATATAGTTTTTTTTTAAAGTAATTAAAATACAACAAACAATTGTAACAGTATTACATGATTTTATTATTAAGAAATTCAAACACGCTTATCAAGTTTCATGCCAATGTGACACACAGAAGGATGTAAAAAACGATTTAAAAGTTACTTGGAAAACACAGTTTATTTAGGGATTTGTCGTCAATAATACAAAAATTAGACAAAAAATTGTATTACCACATTTTCTTAAGAAATAAAATAACAATCAACTTAAGGTACCAGTATCGGTTGTAATCATAGCAAATGGCACATTATATTTAGCCTTACATTGATTTCAATGAGTAAGCTCACGACTGATTATGGCGTAGCACTTCTACGATTAATTTTAATAAATTTAATTTCTTACGTATTCGTGTCAGTTATTAATCAAAGTCTTTAGAATACTGTATATTATAATACAAAACCCTATAAAATAATAAATTATCATCAATTATGACCTATTACTACAATAGTACTCCGCTCCTGGAGTATATTTACGAGTATGTATGACACGTTATAGGTTTTGTTATGTTTTTTGGAGAAAACTAGGAAACAAATTTGGTTCGTTAAGGCACCCTGTTAATAAGATAAATAAATGAAACCTCTTTAGTCATAATTCTAGAACCGCCGGCCGGTTTGTGGAGGCCTTTAATAAGGCCATGACAGACAGTGTTAACCAAACATCTTGACAGGATATTACTGATGGATGATGGGATGATTATTTAGAAAATAAATTATAAAGTTCTTTTTGTTCGGTAAATGTTTTTTTTTTTATTTCTAGTGAAAGTTAATTGTTTTGATGTTAAATTAAAGTCCCTTAAATATCCGTGACTAATTTAATAACAACGTATATATATTACGAGTAAGTAGCAATTCATTAAAGAAATAATTAAGAATTTACTTTCATATTTTATGTTTAGCTTTGAATTTAAACTAACAAAGAAACTTAAACCAAAAAGTATGTAGCAATCTTATCGAATCCCAAAACAGGTAAATACAAATTTCTAAATACTCGATTATTGACCGGTATTGGCGGTATTCGTATAATTCATATGTATAATCTACTTCATACGTTACGGCGAGGTACCGCAATAAAGAACAAATGTAACAATATTATGACATAACGATGATATTTGTTGGCAAGGCATTGCTTTATAAAATGATACCGCCGCCTAGGAACCATTACTCGCATAGCAAAATTAAATGTGTACAAACTAAAGAGAAGGTTATTTTTTTTGTCTTTTAAGAACCTAATAATTAGGTAATAATCAGTGATCGGTTTTTTGGATTCCCCCGGCGGGTCTCCTATAGTCACTTGAATAATAAACTTTAATTATATTGCCATATTTCTATTTCATAAAATATTGCCTGGTGTGTATAATACAATAGTGTTAAATATTTTTTATAGTCACACCCGTATTTTTTTATACGCGAAATCCCGCTAGGGGGAATCCAAAAACCGATCACTGGTAATAATATCTTTATGTGTTTAACTATATAAGTTTTTACTCGTTTATCAACAGACGACACCTTAGTTGTTTTAAATTGTAAATGGGTCAAAAATTATTTTACTATCTTAAACAGGATGTTCTAACGATATCACTATAAGCTATCTTCAAGGAAGGTCCGAGATGGAACTACTCGTAATTCGAATTTGCCACTTAAAATAAACGTCTAAATGCAGTTAAAATAGTCAAATAACATAAAAATACTGCCTAAACTGGCAGCCCCTTGGGGTGCTACTGTCCTTTAGCTAGTATTATTGCTATTGAAAGTAATACAACATACAGCATAATGTGTACATTCATGAACTTGTTACTGCAGTTTAGATGGCAATACGATACTTATTTGAACAGTAGTGTACCACTTTAAATATCGTTATTTTATTCCTACTGCGTCTTAACTAGTAATTATGCTTATTAATCTATGAAACTGGAAACGCAGTACAACACTTTTAGCATAAAAAATGTATACTGTGTTTTAATTAGTTTCTTTATAAATGAGATACTATGAGTTTACATGCTAAAAATCATGAAAATCTACACCTGTACTGCGTTTTAGTCAGTATCGGCCCAAAATCCGTAGCCGTAGACCATTTTACTGCGCTTTATATTGCATTGTGCAGGAAAAACTAGTCACTTACTGCTTTTGGGGTTTCGAGTTTCCATGTTCCAGTTTTCCAAATTAAAAACCGATCGATTGGGATTATTCGTTTTGATTTGCTGATTATAGATCACCAATAAACCAAAAATCGGAAAATTGACAGTTACTGTGGTTTAGGAATTGCACGGCAGTATATGTGAGTGAGTTTACTAAAACGTCCCACTTTGTCGTTTGCCATAAAGCCGCTTTGTCAGTTTATTCATATGAAGATACAAGGAAATCTCGTCTTTATGGTAAGCGACAAGGTGGGACGTTTTACTAAAAACTAACACATATTATCAATTCTTGCAAATGTACTGCCTGGATCTTTTGTTAACAATGCGTGTTACTGAATATACTAGTGGCCAAAAATACAAGTGCATTCCTGTTACCAATGAGATTTTAGGTCGCATAATGGAATGCACTATGGGATTTTTTTAGAAATTACTCAAAATTTGTAATTTTAGATACCTAAATAAATCATTTTTCATTTTTTTTCATTTCAAAGTACTAATAGTAGTACTAATTAATTGCAATGTAGGTGTTACCTACCATTTTAACCGATATCAAAAATTTCTGAAACTTTAAAAAGTTTCAGGAGGCTTAGGGTGCGGTTCCACTGACGCGAAGCGGAACGGAGCTGTGCAAAATTGACCAATTACATTCTTCAAATTCAAAATTCGAAACACTGTGATGCGGTCTCCTTGGCCGAGCTCCCATAGCTCCGCTCCGCTCCGCGTCAGTGGAGCCGCACCCTTATTCTGAGTCCCAAAACCTAACAGGCACTGGAATTGCACTTATTTTTTGGCAACCTTGTATACTTACATGGGATTTTTAAAGTTGTGACAAAATCTTAATTTTACGAGTTTTGTCTTTATCACTCTAACGGAGGCTTCATTAGAGAGGCAGAGACAAATCCTCGACATTTACGAACTTCCTGCCTGAAAGGCCTGCATACTCGTATAACAAACTTATCAATTAAGTAAATATTTACGAACGTATTGCGAAAACACCTCTGTATTGTGAAAACCTCGGACATTAGGTGATCTTGGTCGTTTTTCTTTGGTATATGACATCTAATATTTATAATTTAAATATTTACGTTTATTTATAAATCACGCGTTTTCGCAGCATTCGCGAAACATGCAAGCGACAAACGTCCACAACGCTCAGCGTTCTGTACCTTTACCCTTACTATGAGCCATAATAAATACTAAAATCGCTATCTCGATTTTTCATTGAAATTGCGAGCGTTGGTTGTCTCTCTGTCACCCCTATTACACCATCTTCAGAAAATTGATACGAGTAAAAAATACGAGGAAAGAGGTTTCGACGTCCGCGGTAGGCCTAGGTATCAATCGCCATCAGATATAGGGTAGGGATATAGGGTTCCGTAGCCAAAATGGCAAAAACGGAACCCTTACCTATAGTTTCGCCATGTCCGTCTGTCAGTCTGTCCGCAGCATAGCTCAGTGGCCGTTAATACTAGAAATCTGCAATTTGGTACATTTATATGTATTAATCATGCCAAAAAAGTGGTACAATGAAAACTAGAAAAAAACCTTTTTTTCGGGTACCTCCCCAACTGGTGAAGTGAGTGGTTTTTTTATGTAATCCTATAGTGTGGGGTATCATTTAATAGGTCTCTTAAAAAGAATAAGGGTCTTAAAACAAACTTTTTTTTTAAGACTATATTTTCGGATATAATCGCTCCAGAAGAAAAAAAATTGTGTCCCCCCTCTAACTTTTGATCCGTAGGACTAAAAAATATGAAAAAATCATGAATAAGAGTACTTTAACATAAAACTATTTCAAACATAATCGGCTCAGCCGTTTTTGAATAACTACGGAACCCTACACTGAGCATTGCCCGACATGCTTGGCCGGTTTTTTTTTGTATTACTCGAAAATTCGCATAATCGTTATCACTACCAACTAAATCCGTACTCAAGCCGTACCATGAACTTGAAAGTAAAGGATACGTTAGGTTTTACTCGATACGTAATACATTCTATCATTTCTATCGCATTCTACTGGCCCGTGGTAGCGCTACTGACGCGAATAAATTAGATTTATGTTCACAAGCCACTGATGACACTATCCCAGTCTCCACGTGAGCGGGCATAGCTGATAATGATAAATGAATGTTCATCACAAATACACGAACGCATGAAATGGAGTAAGAACTAGGTCATTTGAAAACTATTTCAAAGTAACGCTTTAATTCAAATTGTAAGAGATTTCGTACCATTCATTTGTTTTTTTCCATGGTTCTGTCTGTATCTATAAATTTCAAATTCGTTTTATTGCGTTTCATTTGGTAAGTATAGTCAACAAAAAAGTGGTTTACCACTTTTCGACTGTATTCAGTGGTGATAAAGTTGAAAAGTGGTAAACCACTTTTTCGTTGACTGTATAGTATCAACATGAACCTTGGGAGCGAATAGCAACTTTAATTAATAATTAAGAGAAAACATCAACTAACATTAATTATTGTTACTAAGATTTATACTAATCTTAGTAACAATAATTTATGTTGACAGACAACGGTTTTATCAACGCACTAATTAAAATGGACGATCTATTTCTCACTTAAAAAATCTTGTATGTTATAGTATGGTTTGCAGAGGAAATCTTTTAACTAAGCTCTGAAATGGAATTCGAGATCAAAAATGTAAACAATCTATGACAATGACATGACATTACAAAGTCAATGTTAAAGTGACATTCCAGGGTTATTAAACGTTTTAGATCGAATGTAGTTTTTAACACCTTTCTAAATTAACGTCGCATTTTGAGACTTGTTTTTTATTTTATTTTATTTATATCTACACTAACAACTATCCTTACATGTACTAAACCTAAGACAATGTTTTATGTGTAGATGTAGATACGCGAAAGTCAAAGCATGTTCGATACACAAAGTATCACAATCGTTAACATATTTTTGGATATGACAATAAAAAACATACGTCTGAGTGTCCACGGTTCCTGATTACAAAAATAAACTTAAAACCTAGAAAATTTGCTAGAATGATGTAAATAATCAACATAATCAATGTTTGAAAACGAATGTCGTGTTACTTTAATCTTTAGGATATTCGGGGAACGAATTCCAGTCTTCATTTTAGTTACGATCGAACCCGTTACGATTAAAATATGAAAATGATTGATTTGTAGGTAAAAATACTAAAATCTGTATTAATGTACTTTGTAATGCTAAATTTTAGGAGTTTTTATGAATTCATAAAACAGTCATTTGGTGCACCCTCTTGTTTTGATTTTTGAAGTACATAGTTATAAATGCGAACCCTCTTAATGTAGTTACCGTATTAAATTACGAATAAACTAGTTATTGTTATAACTGCGAACCAAATGTTTAAGATTTCTTATCATTGCCAGTAGTATAAATTAAACACCTTACGTTTGATTAAAAGTAGCGAAATCTATCATTAAAAAATTATATATTTCGCTTAATGTTTTGTATTAAAAATTTGTAAAATACCTATTTAAAAATTATACGTACCGTCAGTGACGGTAAATACGCATTTTTTATAAGTATTTGAATGATTTTAGATTACCCCCATCTCGTGATTATTTTTTTGTGGTGGTATCCCATTTGTTGACATTTTTGATCTCCAATTCGATTTCACACCTTATGATTGAAATTTTTGAATATTAGTAATTTCAAATAATAAAATCCGATCGGTACACAGTCATGGTATAAATAAACTGTTTCCAATAAGAACAATGCACGCTACAAAAAGCCTAAGATTTACAAAGTATTACAAAACAGGTAAAACTCACTATAAAAACTGTGACTACTCTTAGCAACCTCGTATGTCAATATTTAATTAGAACTGAGATACGAGCTTTATTTCAAGTACCTACGTATTTATTATTTTTCCTAACCAGTGCGGAAAAGTAAACTTTGCACGCTTCGTGTTCGTAAATTTCTCTTTTTAAGACACTTGTTATGAAAATAGTCGTTCGATACACGTGTAGAAACTTCTTTTTAACTCGGGTGATTGTTGCCCTCGTTTCACTCGGGCTCAAACTTTCACCTTCATCGAAAAAAAAATTTTTTGCACTTGTATCGAAATGTACTATTGAGTTTTGGGTATATCAACCAGCGAAATACAAAACAAGCTAAGTACCTCTTGTTTCCACGAATCGACCGTAATAACAATAACAGTAATTGGTACAGCGCAACAATAAAATTCTTGTAAGATATCTGTTGTTTCCATTGATTCCCTAAATACGAAACAAGATATTATTTGAGAGCAATATCGTGTATAGCTTCTGTAGCCAGCCTTAGCATGAATTGGAAAGACGACTTACAATATGCGAATAGTGGGATGGAGAGCGCAGCGCAGCGTGGGAAGGCCCCCCACAAGATGGAGCGACGACCTGGTAAAGGTTGCGGATGTCCAATGGATGCGGACAGCTCACGACCGATCTTTGTGGAACTCTCTGGGGAAGGCCTATGTCCAGCAGTGGACGTGAATTGGCTGATGATGATGATGGGATGGAGAGAAAGTAAACCCGCGTTAATATCGTGGTGACAGCTTATGGTATGTACCTTATGGTGCATTCAGCCCAAACGAGCATTCGCTATTCTATCCCCCACTCCACGAAATCAACGAATCACGTTTTGTGTAACGATCGAATTTCGTAGAGTAGGGGTTTAGAATGGCGAATGCTCGTTTGTTCTGCATGCACCTTTACCACGAGCTGGCAAGTAACGATTTCGTTAGGGTATAGGTACATTAGGTACTCAATGACTTTAGAAGAATCGGTAACGTTAGGTTTTACTCGATACGTAAAGCAGACTATCGCGCTCGCTCTAATATCTCGGTGCGAGCGCGATAGAATGCATTACTTCTCGAGTAATGCCTAAGAATATTAACGTAACCTTTACTTTCATGGTACGGCTACCGATGTAATCGACGACAACAACGTATAAGGTGCAATCTGCGATTTTTTTTTCATAGCAGATTCAACCCTACGTTCAACGTACAAAATGCTACCTACAATGACAAAACAACCGCAGGTTGCACCTTATACGTTGTTGTCGTCGAGTATTGGAGAAAGCGTGACGGACTACTTTGCGTATCGAATAAACGTTCCTTGCCAATTCATGGTAAGCACACCGTTTTCAATAATGGAAAACATTGCTTCGCTACAAAGACCTCAGATTTCTGATTCTGATTTTTGATTACTTTCAAAAGCTCGAAATTTTAAGGACAGTCAAGTTGGAAACGGAATCAATTTGACTTGAAATAAAATAGAAATTGGAAACGATATCAGAAGGCTTAAGCTGTTTTCGAAGATGCAGATTTTGATCCAATGCCGATTTTATTCGTTATGATTTGAACGAGCTTTGTTAAGTCTTGTCGTCACCGAAACTTGGGACAATAGCGGAATTTCTCATTAATTGAGAACAGTTGAGTAATAATCTGTATCATTTGGCCCTGAAGCGTAGAGCTAAGTTCCAATTTCTAAATTTTGATCACTTTGATCATTCAATTGGAATGAGTTTATTTGTCGCTAATAATAGATTATCTCGGAGTTCTTAATGAATTTCTGTTATGTACCTTTTCATTTTACTTTAAATTACTTAAATACTTTTAAAGTTTTTAATATATATTTATTTTCATAACTACAATTTATGTACATAGATTAAATCTAACTATTCTACAACCTAACCTATGTCTAAGATTGGCCCTTGTGGCATTGTACCGAGGATGCTGGCGGCATTTCCTCACCTTATCGCAATACTGTTGCGTTGCTTACTTTTAAATAATTAAATGTCATAAAGCATTGCATTTAAACTTTCGTGAGACATAATAACTATAAGTAAACGGTTAAACTCACATGTATTTACCCCCTTATTCATAAACGTTTGCTAACTTAAAAAGCCGCTAATAATTGTTTGTCCCTTTCGGTCTTAACAATGTGTCCATAAGAGCAAAAGGGACAAACAATTATTAGCGGCTTGTTAAGTTAGCAGACGTTTATGAATAATGGGGTTAGTCACCACGTGCGACATGTTTCGGAGAGCCTAGGTCTCCATTATCAATGTAAGGATAATTCCAAAGTGGAAAATTACAGGCCAATTGCTATTCTCTCCACTTTAGCAAAATTGTTTGAGTCCATATTGCATCGTAATATATCTGCACAAGTTGAGCCATTTCTTTGTAAGTCCCAGCATGGTTTCAGAGCTGGTCGCTCTGTTGATACAAATCTTTTAATCCTGACTGACGCCATCTCGGAGGGTTTAGACAGCGGCATCCAGGTCGACGTCGTCTATTTTGACTTTCAGAAAGCCTTCGATCGCGTGGATAATGACATCCTATTGAATAAACTTGACGATATTGGCTTTTCTCCTAAGTTGCTCACTTTGTTTGCTAGTTATCTACGCGATCGGCAGCAATATGTTAGACATGGTTGCTTCGTTTCGGATCCATATCACACCCGTTCGGGCGTCAGTCAGGGCTCCATTTTGGGACCTCTCTTGTTTAGCCTTATGGTCAATGACCTAGAATCTGTGGTCTGTAAAGCTAAATGTCTTTTGTACGCTGATGACCTCAAGCTTATTTATGGTGTGAAAGATGCTGCTGATTGCATATCCTTACAGAAGGATATTAACTCCGTGGTAAAGTAGAGTATCGATAACAAGCTGTCGTTCAATACATCGAAGTGTTGTGTTTGTACGTTTGGGCGAAGTTCCGCTCCTATACATGCGCAGTATTTTTTGGGCAACGATGTTATTAGTCGTGTTTTCTCGGTGAAGGACCTAGGTGTCGTTTTTGACACACGTCTTACGTTCCACGAGCAGATTCGTGCTCTTGCTAGTAGCTGCTACCAGAGGCTGGGTTTCGTGCTCCGTAATTGTAAGGACTTTCATGAATCCGGTGTAATAAGGCTCCTCTTTAATTCCTTGGTGCGAAGTAAGTTAGAGGCGTCTTCCCTTATTTGGAATCCATATGAATCTACATATGTGCTACTCCTGGAAAAAATAAAGAAGGCGTTTCTTAGGTTCCTGTATAAAAAAAGGTTCGGATATTACCCTTATTTATATCCCACTAAATTCTTGCTCGGTTGCCTAGGATTCACTTCCTTAGAAGTGAGGCGTAATAACAACCTCCTCATCACTGTATGCCGATTTTTACGCGGGGAGTCCGATATTATCCAACTAGTGGATGGTGTAGTGCGCCTGAGTGTTCCGGACGTGCCCCGCATGCCGCTGCGGCCGCGTGCGCGCGCCCTGCTGGCGGTGCCCGCGGCGCGCACCGTGTCGCGCCGGAGTGCGCCAATACCAAGGGCTCTCTCGCTACTTAATACTCTCTTGACATCCGTGCCTGAATGTGATTTGTTTGCGTGGAGATGGGTAGATGTGTGTCGAGAGTGTTTAAGGTTTTGTGAGATGATGGACAATAGGCAAACTACTGTACGCTAATAAAATGTAAAACTGTGTAAATTCATATTTGTGTGTGTTGTTGTCCAATCTAATATGTTTTAGATACTTTAATTATTGTTATTATATAAGTAATCTGGTTTCTCGGTGTATTGGTTCGCTGTAATGCCGATGTAAACTAATTGAATAATAAAATAAAATTAATAAAAAATAAAAAAAATCAAGCACTGAGTTCACGTCTCACGATTCGCGATAAACTAAATTACGCAGCCTCTAACAAATAGCTAGCAAACTCTTGTTAAATATAGGGTCTTTAGAATATTAAGCGTAGTTTGTCAAAGAGTTTCTAAACTAGAGGGTAGAAGTGTTCCAACACGCATGAATTGCTGTTTATGCCTCATAATCTTCTAGATCCGGGACTTACAGGCTTACAAAATTATCTCCGACTTAGTTTAACCGATAACAACCTTTATTGCCAAAAGGGTAAGTGTTTAATTTAGGGTTTATTAAGTTTGCGGGTGTGCCCGCTAGGTTCGTGTCATCAATCTTGCTCAGACCCGCATAATCGTGGAAAACTTGGGATTACGTCCCACATTTTTAAACGGTATTTATGTATAACTATCGGGAAGTGATTAAGGTCTGGGCGATTAAATGAGTGACCCGAAGGTTCTGCTAAGCTTCATAATCTCGCGGCCTTTAGGAGATATTGCGCTCCATACACACAATAAAAGTGCATATAGTTACTTAACATAAGGACGAAATTTACTTGTAGGTTTTCCCTGCAAGTTACTCGATGCAAATCAATAACATTACATCATCAGCCTATTAGAGTCCACTGCTGGACATAAACCTTTTCTAATACTTATATGTAGGTATGGACGCGTTAGAAGGTAATGTCCATAATAGCCACACCCACGCCACACTGGACAAGACACTCAGATTCGTGATCATAGTAATGTGTCCATTACCTATTTCATCAATCTTCAATACCATACATATTTTGAAATTAATATACAGTCACGTATTAGCTGAGAGTAGTCCCAATTGTAAAATATGAGTAGCGTAGAGAGCCATGGAGCGAGCCATGCTCGGTATTAAACTACAAGACCGATTTAGAAACGTCGAAATCAGAAATCGCACCAAGTTACGAGACGTAGGAGATACCGTTACTAAACTCAAATGGAACTGGGCAGGACATGTTGCCAGGCAGAGTGATGGCAGGTGGACTAAAGTTCTCACGGATTGGTGGCCGATTTCGGATGAAAGAGCCCCCGGGCGTCCGTTGGCTCGTTGGGTCGACGACATTCGTAAGATTGCGGAACAGTTCTGGGTTAGATTGGCTCAGGACCGAGATGAGTGGCGTACTAGAAGAGCGGCCAATGCTCAGCAGTGGGCGATAAATGGCTGAAATGATGATGATGATGAGTCCCAATCGTAGTGTTCGCCATCAGATATATCGGAGCATTCGGAGCAGCCATTTTGCTCACAAGTATTTGAATAAGCCTTTATTTTCATGTCGGTAAAGTGGATTTACACCAAACGAGCGAATGCTCATTCTATCCCCCACTCTACGAAATCAACGAATTTCGATGAATCACGTTTTGTGTAACGAACGAATTTCGTAGAGTGGGGGATAGAATGAGCGAATGCTCGTTTGGTCTAAATGCACTTTTGAGACGTGCTCAGATATTGTGAGCCTGGTGGCGACTGTACGACCACCTGTATACCCAAATGTGAGTAATAGGTATTCTATTCTATATAGGTATGAATAATCTATCTTGCGCAGAGTGGTGACGGCAGTAAGAATACATGTCACCACCCCAACTCCTCCTGCGGGTGTCGTAAGAGTCGACTAAGGGATTGAAGTGTCATTTACCATTATTTAATAAAAGATTGGTGATGGGCAGCAGCGTCATCATAATGGACACATTACTGCGATCGCCAATCCGCTTGCCCAGCGTGTCGATTATGTGCATTTACCTCCTAATGCGTCTATACGCATAGTTAATAGGAGACGCCTACGTCCAGCTGTGGACTATCATAGGCTGATGATGATGATGATGAATCTATCTTAGCGTCCTTCGCGGTAAAGATGTTTAAATCATGTTTATTGTTTAGATATTTCCAGTACCTATAGGTAGGTACTAGGTACCTACCAAAATTTTTTTATAATGATTATGTACTTACCCATTCGAATCCTCACGCGCGAGGGCATTTGTTTGAGTGTTTATTATCAGATTATCACCAATTTATTCCTTGGCCATGGTTGTTTTCTATGTATGCATATCGTCCATTAAATACAAAAGCGACACAACTCAAAAACCGTGAAAAATGATTTTATTGCAAAAACGACATTATAAGCACTAATATTTTACGTGACACTAAGACACCTGTCGATTTGACGTTAGTAAGTATCAAAATTATGCAGGTGCCCTTTTTGCACTATCGCTCTTTCGAAACTAATTTCAGTGCTAAACTGCCATTTTGCCAGTTGCGACTCGACTGTCAACCAAAACGCACGACATTTTTGTGAAAAAGTGCCATGAAACGAAAAAATAAGTGATTACGTTAAAAAATATGTAAGCAAAAGTGCCATATTTGTAGATGTGGCCGTTTTGAAGAAAATAAATACGTAAATATTATGTTTCTTTATATAAAAAGGAGTCGCAAAACGGAATGTGGCAGCTTTAATTTTAAAATATATTCTTAAATTTGATTTTTCATTCATCATAACTGCCGTATTAGGATTTGCAACCTTTTTGAATTAAAAATATATTCGAATGCATCAATCACAGCAGCCATATTTATACATGATGCTGTTTTGAATAAAGTAAATATGTATGGTTTAGATTTCTTTATAAACAAAGGAGCCGCAATACGGAATGTTGAATTTCAAAAAACATTGTTGCATTTAGAACCGTTTTTAATTCAGTATAATATTAAAATCCATAAATGTACCAGATTGAATAATTAAGTATCTTTTGCTTGAAATCTTCAAAAATACAATACCTCTTATAAAAACAGTAATTGTAAAACGTGGTACTTTGTATTGTGTTCGTTTTACTTAAAAGTATATTAGAGATTGTGTGGAAGATGACTGTGAATTTTGTGTAACTACCTATAATTGCGACTACGAAGAAACAATAATGGCATAAACTTCGGATTATTAAGTATTTGTCATACTTTCCTATTATATTATTTGTATACAATACAAGTAAAACAAACAAAGATCTAACCCACCGGGGTATCATACACCGGTATGTCTTAACGAATCTAAAAACTTATATTAGTAGTATTTATTTTTTCAATTTGGGGATGCCATATAGGGATGATGACTGTATTTAAAATAAATTATTAGACATTATGCACGGCATCATACACGAATAAATTATTACTAAAATATAAACTGCAGTCATTATTGTACAGAACTTTTATTTAATATAAGTGTAGTATACAAACGTGACGTTACTTTTGTGTACTTTATGTAAATCTTTCAAAAATCGGAAAAAGATGTTGACTTGACTTGACAGTCATCATGCCTATTGCTTCACTACCATAGGTAGAACCCAAGTACTAGCGCTAAACTGTCATGTCGTCTAGAAAAAAAAATTGTTACATTATTACTAATCATAAGTAGATTTTTAAGAAAGATTTATTATCTCTGCAATTAAATATTGAAAGATATACTTTTGTGTCGGCAAAAATTAAGTTCTTGCATCATTTCTAATGAAAAAACCAGTAAACCGTCAAAACATATCGATTTGGATCATTTAGTATGGGATCATAGTAATCACCACACTAATACAATACACATAGAAAAAACAAATAACTAATGATGTGTTTAACCGATTTTTATTACTTACGTGCTTTTAGGTGGGCTATCCAGGTTTCCAGTTTATAGTAAAAATAAGTGGTATCAAAGTATTAATTCCATTCTCAACAATATAACTTTGATCGCGTTGTATTTATTTTATATTTATTAACTAAAGGTACCACATTTTTTTATATAGCAGGTTGATTCTTGAAGAAAACCGATAATTATATCTGAATTTTAAACTAGTACGTCCGTTAAATTCATCAAAATATATAACCAAAGTTAAAATTAATCAAAGTAACCCCGGTTTACGGTACCTATAAACATGTTCTGACAATATGTAAGTAAGGAAACAGTAAGAAAAAGTTTTGTCTGGTTCAGTTTTGTTAAAAAAACAGTATTTCTATGTTTAAGACATGATTTTATGTATGATTTAAATGAAATAACTGGTTATTTTTTTGTATTTGTGGCCTTTGATGGGAAAAAAAAATTCAGAGTTAATGTTATTTTTTTATGCAAAACGGACGTATACGCTCATAAAAGCTTGCACAGCACATATTACTTTCTAATAACCAAACACATCAAAAGAGGGTTAAAATACCTATAAGTTGATATATAACACATATATTATTAATGCTGTAAAAAAAAATTGTGAACAAAAAACGAATACAAAATCTTTAAACAGCTCCCCTGTAAAAAGTAATTTTTTGACTTGTGTCGCTTTTGTATTTAATGGACGATATGTATAAGTATCTATATGTGTCTATATATTATATAAACCACGGTACTAGATTTTGACGATTTGTGTATGATTGTCCCACGATATCTATATTTATTGTTGAATAGATTTAACTAAATGACACCAGAATTTGATTCCACAATCCTAGTGACTTACCTATCCCTATTTAGAAACAACTGCAGCATCAGGTTGGTAATACATAAATTTATAGTGACCTTAGTAGGCTGGAACAGGGGCCGACAAACATTGGTTTGCGAGCTGATAATGCTGCTTTTTTCAAGTGCGACAGGCTGTTTTAGTTTCCTAATGACATAATTATAATAATTATAACACATACAGTCAGCAGCAGATATTGTTAAGCGGGTAGGGTGTTTATGTTTAAAATAAACTTGGCACGACTAAGGCACTGGTCTCACCGCCAGCTACTAAGCTATGAACTATCGGCTATAAACACGAACAAAAGATGCGCACTCCCATGTAAATAAAAGAGACACGGCGATACTCGCCGCGCGGCGGCTGCGCGGCGGCTATTACCGCCGGGCGAGTATCGCCGTGTCTTGTTTTTTTACACGGGAGTGCGTATCTTTTGTTCGTGTTTATAGCCCATAGTTCATAGCTTAGTAGCTCGCGGTGAGACCAGTGCCTAAGACTATACGAGTGTGTTAAGATAATTTGTGAACACCCTACCCGCTTAGCAATATCAGCTGCTGACTCTACAGCCTTAGCGAACCTTCTGGGCAAATCCACAAGACTGTAACAACAGTTAGACAGTTACCAATTCTTTCGTGTATTTTTATTTTACATTAATTTATCAAAGTTCGTTTAAATAGTTACTATTAAAAATTTAAGTAGAATGTTGATACTTCGCTAATCCCTGTATCCTATATACAGATAATCTAATGTATAATTAGGTATGTGGCAAATTCAGTCAGTTCAGTGTAGACAACTTAGTTTAAGTATTCGGTAAACATTGTAATATGTTTCATCATGTCTCTCAAAAAACCTACTTTTTTAAACTTAGTATTTTGAATGACAATAGGGATGATGACTGGCAAGTCAAATCAGCATCTTTTTTCGAACTGTCAAAACGATCACCAGAATTTACCACTATGGAATTTTATATGAAATACTCAAAAGTGACGTCACGTTTGAGTACTGCCAAATGACCTACTCTTTTAAGTTCTTTTCAATTTATTAAATAGAAGTTCTGTACAAAAATTACTTCAATCTACATCTTAGTGATAATTTCTTCGTGTATTATGTGGTGCATACTGTTAAATAATTTATTTTAACTACAGTCATCATCCCTATTACTGGGGTGTTCAAACTTTTGGCTGAACCACCATACTTTTCGACAACTTCTAGCAGTAGCCCAACCGCGAACTTCAAAAAACGTAAATTTCAAGCATCTGTCTCTGCTACTCCACCGAAAGCGTGTTCAGTATGACAGAGACAGCATGTTCTTTAGGCTTCTGGATGTCTACAACAGTTCATTCTTCTTTATAAAAGATTGCGAACTCCTGTAGGTCAAGACCAGTAATTAAATACTCGCAGCTGATTAATACTCGGCATCAATTTTCCGATTATCCTCTTAGTAAAGCTGGTTACGTAATTAGAATACTTTCAAAACCGGATATTGTAGACATTAACAGAGCCACGCTGATTTATGTCTCCGAAATTGTATCAGGATTTAAGATACCTATTTTTTTACGTAATGCTGGATGATCATACAGGGACGGGAACCGGTATTTTAGAAAAAACTTTAAATAGCCCAATGTTGTAAAATGTTTATACTCTTTCTGTACTACTCAATATTTTATGTAATTTACAAAATCGTATTTTTAAATGACTTCATTAATTCTTCTTCTTCTTTATTACTTCATTTCAAAATTACTTCATTTTCATTCGGGCCCCCGCTAGATGGCGCGGATGACCGACGCGTGCGCCGATCGCAGGTCTCGCTCAGTATTAAAACCCGTCGCCCGCGCTCACACCAGTTAGCGCCGTCCAAACAATTTGTAGGAATTCTTCAGGGAATCGGCGTCAGTTAGCGACGCCCAGGAAACGCGGATATCGTGATGTGGATAGACGATGTGTACTGTTGGTTCTTCTTTATAAAAGGTTACCCAGCCCTGTTGGTAAAGTAACTGTTTTAATACTTGGCACTGAGATTATCCTCTTACATTAGTTTTCCTGGCACATATGATGCTATATTTTATACGTACAACATTCAGTTTAATATACAACTCTCACTTAAACATTGTTTTAAACGATACTTTAGTACGAACGACACACGCATAGAATGTACAAGTAGTACCTAATATATTTAAAACCTTTATGATATAGGTACGAGTAGTCATGTGAGGTAAACGTAAGCAGTGGGTAAGTGTACGCAATCACATTATATTTTAGACTTTAAAGGATTGCGTACTCTTTCTCTTGCCCACTGCATTGGTGCGTTTAACCCACCCACCCAAACAGTAGCCGTACAGTCAAGGGCAAAAATATGTATACAATTGTTTACTTATGTCTGGAGCATAAGGTCTAAAATTGTATATATGTTTATGCCTTTGGCTGTACCATGACTTTGCTAGTATCGGTAACGTTAGGTTTTTCTCGAGACGTAAAGCAGATCGCGTTCGCTCCAACATGTCAATGCGAGCGCGATAAAATGCATTACGTATCGAGTACAACCTATGGTATCCATTTTTTCCAACTCATGGCTAGGGCATGCAAACCGGTTTTTATTTGTATGAGATAAAAAACCTCCAGCTTCGTAGGCAGGATCACTACCAACTAGGCTACAGACGGCCGAAAACTTCGATACCTATTCGTAATTTCTAAAACTTGTCTCTGTCACTCCAAAGAAGGCGTCATTAGAGTGACAGAGGTAAATCTTCGAAATTAGTAGATTCTATGTTCGTGGTATGGCCGCTGGCCTTACGATTAGGCTCTGTGCTGACACGAGTTGACGAAGTAAATTCTATTCATCTCCACGACAAACGACAATACACGAGTTTGAAAGAACGGGATGGACAGAAAGGAAGTTTGCATTATGCACGGGGGCAACCCATGGTAAGCAAGATGTAGCATGATGTCATATTCACGCAGTGTTGCCAGTGTGGACCAATTGGTCCGAATTTGGATCTATTCGGCTTCTGGTGCATCTTTTCAGATCCCAGATCAAATCCGACTATTTCGGATCTTCATTAATACTCCCCATTTTTATATCATACGCTTGAAAATATTTGGTTTCCAGAACTCCTAAAAGGGAAGGCCAAGGGTGAACAAAACTCTGGCGAATATTTTTAGAACTTTTCGGATATTTTTGCAGCCGACATCAGAGCGAATCAAAATACTGAGCTGGCAACACTGGTGCAGCGACAGCATGCAGCAACACAATGCATGTTTATTTATATCTCTGTCTCGCTCAACCACCGTCATTAGTACACACACAATCATATTATAATTTGTATGCTTCGATTTTTTTTTGATTCGTTACTCTATTTATAGCTCGATATGCACTTGCAATGAAGCAGGCAAGGTTCGATGAAACAATAATAGCAACAAATGTGTCAGAAACGTGAACGACCTACCAAGATCACAAGCCAAATTCGCCGACTAAGAATATCCAAGGCAAAATTCTTCAAACAAATATGAGGTATATACTTACTATACTCTGGTCCATCAGTTTGTCAATAGCCACTCACTTGCTTTGATTTTTGCGATAGACTCTAATGTCTATGTAAAATAAGAGTGATGACATATATCAAAAGCTACATGAAGCAAGTGAGTGGATAGAAAAGGCGGCAAAAATCAGAACATGTAGACGCGAAAAGTTGTCTGCGCATAGAAATTTTCAATTTTTTATCGGTAACGTTAAGTTTTAGTCGCGCTCGCTCTAATATGATAAGTGCGAGCGCGATAGTTTGCATTTCGTATCGTAAAGTCCATTTCAAATACGATGGCCCGATACCACTTGACAAAGTCATTAGGCGTCAACAATAGGATCATTAGGCTGCGGCTCCATTGAGGCGGAGAGGAGCGGAGATGTGCAAAATTGGCCAATGAGTGCGTGATTGGTCAATTTTGCACATCTCCGCTCCTCTCCGCCTCAATGGAGCCGCAGCCTTAATAACAAAAGATACCTGGCCAGACCGTTTTGTGACGTGATATTTTTTGCATACATCGGTGTACGACACGTGCCAATTTGTAGTGGACCAATTAAATGACAAAAATTTTGAGTAGCATTAGGCATTCGTATTTGAAATGGACTATACGGCTACTGAGGATAGGGATAAAATAAAATAATATAGGGATTAAAGTGTCACTGACCATTCTACAAGATTGATGATGGGCAGCAGCGTCATCATAGTGGACACATTACTGCGATCGCCAATCCGTTTGCCCAGCGTGGCGATTATGGGCATTTACCTCCTAATGCGTCTATCTATACGCATAGTTAATAGGAGAGGCCTACGTCCAGCAGTGGACTAACATAGGCTGATGATGTGTGTGTGATGTGATACGGCTACTGTATCTGACTTTGCAAATATCAGTAAGGTTAGGTTTTTCTCGATACGCAAAGCAGACCATTGCGCTCGCTCCAATTTATGTCCGTGCGAGCGTGATAGAATGCATCGTATCGAGTAAAACCTAACATATCCTTTACTTTGCTTTGCAAGTATGGGTAACGTTAGGTTTTACTCGATACACATTACTACATGAAAATATTCGCGTCTATTACGTTTTGAATTGACATTTGTGTTAAATGAAATAAAATAAAGAAACCGCAAAATCGTTATTTCGATGTCTCATTGTTTAGAATATGGCCCGAGTGTGGTTCAAGGTGCATTCAGACCAAATGAGCATTCGCTATTCTATCCCCCCACTCTACGAAATTCGATCGTTACACGAAACGTGATTCGTTGATTTCGTAGAGTGGGGGATAGAACAGCGAATGCTCTTTTGGTCTGCATGCACCTTTAGATTTTACTCGATACGATACACATTACTACATGAAAATATGCGCGTCTATTTCGTTTTGAATTGACATTTGTGTTAAATGAAATAAAATAAAGAAACCGCAAAATCGTTATTTCGATGTCTCATTGTTTAGAATATGGCCCGAGTGTGGTTTAGGCATCAGCCGGGAAAACTGATGTGGGTTCAAATCTTCACGTCCGAATTTAGTAAATTCGGTATTTTCTTGGGTAAATGACATCTTAACCCTTAAATGCATAGTGATGTATACATGCATCATGTATTCTTGGCTCTATTGACAGCATGCCAGAATTCAAATTTGAATAAATCTTTGTCAAGGTCATGTATTTAAGGGTTAAAATTTGGTAAAGGCGGTGGTGGCTCAGTGGTCTAGACGTTTGCTGCGACCATATACATATAACATGGACGTCTAACGCCTGCTCAAAAATCAAAAAACGTCGTAATATACTGGTGCGAAAACTAAATTCGTAACTCGTGTCGATTTAAAGCACTCCCTTCGATCGTGCTTTAATTTACCTCCACTCGTTTCGAACTTATTTTTTTCGCACTTGTATTGTAATGTACTATTAACTACTGTCATCATCCCTATTGTCACTCACGTGTTTCACATTCCGAACAATATCTAGTGAGTAATATTTTCTTCGGTTACATACCGCGATAGTTATTCATGGAATAAAACTTTGGAAATAAATAATATCGCGTATAATCATGGTAAAGATGCAATTAGACCAAGCGAGCATTCGCTCATTCTATCCCCCACTACGAAATTCGTTCGTACACAAAACGTGATTCGTCGAAATTCGTTGATTTCGTAGAGTCCCCGGGATAGAATGAGCAAATGCTTCTTTGGTCTAAATGCACCTTAATAATCACTCGTATTCCAAGAACCTGTGTGTTCGAAAAGTCACATCATCAGCCTATATCAGTCCACTACTGGGCAACGGCCTCTCCTTGGCGTATGGACGTTGAGGCAAAAGCCCATAATCGCCACGCTGGGTAAGCGGGTTGGCGATTGCAGTCGGTTCGATTACCAGACGATGCAAATATTTTTTTTATATGTAACTCTACCTTAAAAAAAAATTGAAAATAGCGTAAAGTGATAAAGTCTTCTTTGAGCAAAATATTACGACTATACTGACGACTAATATGACGATATTTAAGGTACTCCTTTCATGTCCCGTAGTTTTGAGACGTCCTGTATAACAGAAATAACACCCAATATAGAAACACCAATAGGAACACTTTGTAGTCCGTCTGCCCGTCCGTTCGTCTGTCTGTCAAGATCAAGGCCCTTTTTCTTTAGTACCTATAGGTGATACATGTAATATTTATAAGGTCATCAATATCACTATTATTGCCGCGAATCGTGTTATATCGGAATCGTCTAGATACCTGCATCTCAAGTAGGCCGGGACCGGTTATAGTTCAATAACAAATTACTGTTTTGACGTGTCGGAAATCTTGTTTGTTTTGGTTTGAGGTGAACATGGTGACCTGATGACTGACAGACTATTAGATAATATTCATAGATCGATCTAATCAAAACACACACACACACACAACATCAGCCGACATAGGCCTCCCACAAATACTACTACTAAACTGCAAAGTTAAGGTCATGCCTTGCAATTTTTAAATATTTAATGCTTGTGGTTCTAAACACACTTTTAGGTAAAAAAATCGATTTTTCTCAAACATGCAATGAATTATTGTCTTTACGTTCCTTAAAATAGATTCGAAAGTATCGCTTTTTTTATTTCTTTGTATTTTTGAGAAAAACAATATAAATGCCTCGGCGTGAAAACGGATTCCCGGCCTCATTACCTATCCGGTGTATATACCAACTTGGCCGGAAATCCTCATTTTCCCGGCCTCTGATGTAATGTACTATTATAACCTAAAAGTGCACTTTTTATGATAAAATAGACTCACGTGGCAGCCTATTTCAGTCCACTACTGGACTCTCCTATTACCCAATTTACCTATACATATGTTAGGAAGTAATGTTTACAATTGCCACGCTGTGCAAGCGGATTGTCGATCGCAGTAGTTTGTTCACTATGATGACGCTACTGCTGCCAATCATCAATCTTTAATAGTAAATGGTCATTTCTCCGAGCGTTTCAATCGCCGTGACTTCGGTGGCAACATTATTACCCGATTTCCGTGTGTATTTCATAAATTTTTGGGATATCTTGGTAGTTGTCAACTACTTCTACCAATATATCCAAAAGTTCTTGCATCTCTCAAGGGATTCGTCTGATAAGGTTGCCACCGAAATCACGGCGGTTGAAACGCTCGGAGAAATGCCCAAATTAATGATCAGAGTTACTTCAATCCCTTAATTCGTCTCTTACGACACCCATGGAAAGAGTTGGGGACCCAAACTCGCGTAAAGCGACATTTGGCAGTGATTTCCTGTGCGATTTAGTTTCATCATGTAGAGCGTGTGTCAAAGAACCGACATCATCTTTGACACACTCTCTAAATAATAAAGTTGGGGTCCCCAACTCTTCCAACGGGTGTCGTAAGAGGGTCATTTGCAGAAAAAGTGTACCTTTTAATGTCACGAAAATAAGTATGTACATTGAGATTTCTCAATTTAGTTACTGCCATACTAAAGGTATGAAAAATTCTGTAACAATTTTTTTATCAGTTTCGTTACATTTCGTTTCATACATTTAGTAGGTATGGGAGTAACTAAACTGAGTAATTTCAATTTACATACTTACTTATTTTCGTGACATTAGGGACAATTTTTTTTGTTTCATAACTGAAAAGTACGCATGATGATCGCAAAAAAAATTAAAAGGTACCTACACTTTTTCTGCAAATGACCCAAGAGTCGACTAAGGGAATTAAATGTCTCTGACCATTAGAAAGAAGAATTATATTATAACTAACGTGAGACTCAAACATATAAACATATTATCGAACCGGGTTACTCACGTATTTAATCGATGATTGGTACGCGTCGGGCTTTGACCGAGGGCACTCCGGACGAGGACCCTCTTAATGGGTCGAAACATGTCGAGCAATCATCGACTTAAATGCGTGAGTAACCCGGTTCGATAATATTTTATAATAAGAAGGCACATATTTTATGAAATATTTTTGATAAGTGTTTTTATGTAGGTACCTATACAGTGTGTAAGTCTAATACGGGCGATCAATTAAACCAGGCATGGGATTCATTAGTGTAATCTTAGATTACAAGGTTTTTTTAAAGTTACTCTTAATTATGACCCCACAGAATTTTTTTAAGATTATCGGAGCAGCAATGTAGGTACGAACATTTGTTATTGTTAACATGGCAGTTATGTCATCTGCATTTGATATTAGCTGTCAACGAGTATTTAACTCGCGTATGTTGCTCTACATTGCGCGCCGAATTATTTTGTATGGAAAAATTAGTTGCTCTAATTGTAAGTAAAAGTTGTTTGAATGTACTTATTATGTTGTAAGCTAACACCCGTTAAGAGCTTCGCCCGTATTAGACTTACACACTGTATTAATATGTCATACGCCAGAGAAATCGATGGGTATCGCTCAAACCGCGAGAGGTTTAGGTATCCACCGTGAAGGCTGAGGAGGTGGGTTCCAATCCCAGCTGAATATTTATTACTTACTAAATGACGAATTTCGATATGATTTTTTGTGGCTTCAAAATAATGTAGTTGTAGGTAAATTATGAAGCCGTAGAACTGAATATTACTGCTATTACAAAGTATTTCCAAATTCGATTAATTTTTAAGAAATAAAACGGCTGGCATCACGTGTTACGTGATAAATTGTAAAAGTGTGAAACTCGCCTACTTGCGGGCTGCGTTCAAAGGCCGTGCCATAAAATGCACTTATGTAACCATTTTAACCAACCTAATCTAATATTTCAAATTATTCTTGTGGTCGTAATAAAATAAAATGCTCATGCCGTAGTCTTTATTTTTCATATGCTTTAAATTATTGATGCCAATTGGTGCTGAGACGATTCGAGATTCACATTGAATATTAGTATCGCACAAGCATTTGACTCGTTAGGAGGATCTCTACTTAAATTTATTCTAAAGACTTCTTATAAAAAAAAACATTAAGTTCTGGTGTGGTAAAATAAAAGTGGCTTGATCAAAATGAACATTAAAGTGATTTCGAAAGATGATGACAAATCAAATGCGGATGTGTTTTCAAAATTGTGTGATTTTGGAACGTTCCAGACTGTTCAGTATTTTTTAATTTGTTTGCCGTTGATAATGGTGTCCATGATGAATGTGAATTATATATTTGTTGCCGAAAATGTCAATTTCAGGTATATATTCATTTACTATAATATTAAATACTTTGTCGAAATCTTGTTTATTACATTTTGTCGTTGCATTAACAGTAAAAAAATACAACATTGATCAGCTGATCGGGTCGCTTTGTGTGGGATGGGGACTTTTTTTATTTTTCGATATAAACAAAACATAAAAAATCTTAATCACGAGCACATAGGTACGTAGGTACCCTAAAGGTGCGGTTAAACTAAAAGAGCATTCGCTGTTCTAACCTCCCACTCTACGAAATTCGATCGGTACACAAAACGTGATTGGTTGATTTCTTAGAACGGGCGCTAGAACAGCGAATGCTCTTTTGGTTTAAACGCACCTTAAGACGTCGGCAGTTATTTTAGAATCATAATAACTAACGATAACGTAAGATTCTATCATAACAAAATATATATTGGCAAGTAATTTGAAAACTCCTTTATTAGCAGTGCAAAAGTTACAAATCACGATGCAATCGAAAGTTGAATATCTCTACCACTCAATTTTTTTAAATTCATGTTTGAACGAGTCCGTATGTTTTTTTTTTAATATGGCTATCCAGTATAATCAGAAATGTTTTTCAAAAGGGCTTATCTTATTATTGGGTCGGCAACGCGCATGTGACACCCCTGGGGTTGCAAGCGCCCATAGGCTACGGTGACTGCTTTCCATCAGGCGGGCCGTATGCTTGTTTGCCACCGACGTGGTATAAAAAAAAAAAAAAAAAAAATCTCCAGTCTGGCAACAAGGGTTATTTTTGCTGTTTTCATAGGAAAACTAATCTCTATTGACAAAGTGGAAATAAGCCCTTTTGAAAAGACACTCCTCAAATAAGCATAGTTATAAGCGATTAAGTCCTGTTTCATTAAAATACTAACTAAGTACCTATGTCAAACTTGTGAAAGTTTAAACCGGTAGAATAAGAGATTTTTTCGCGCGACACTAAAACACAAACCATCAGCCCGCTTCTCGGCAAGAATTCGAAACAATGAAATAAATTGCTAGCATACCGTTATCAAATGACAATATTATTGTAATCATTAATGAATCGACAATGATCTTGACCGTAACCCGTCGACCCGGAAGACGTTTCGTTTACGAATAGCAGTGTAAGCAAATGATCGTATCCGCCATTATTTAATCATATTCCATGTAAAATATTGTTTTTAGTACAGGATGGTGCCTTTTTTGGCTCTAGTGCGAGAAGTGTAACATTTTACTTCAGGTCCATAACTTCGGAGGGCCATCTGCACTAAAAAACGTCGTACGAGACACGTGCAAAATGAAATTCGTAACTCGTGTCGATTTAAAACACTCCCTATCGGTCGTGTTTTAAAATATCGCCACTCGTTTCGATTTTCATGTTTTTCGCACTTTTGTCGTAATGTACTATTATATGAATAGTATAAAATATATTCAAAAACACTAAAATATAGCTTACAGGACGTTGTCCAGTATTTTGATGCCATTGGGTGACATTTCTTCTTTGTATTCGTCAACTTTATTAATTTTGTTTGTATTTTATATTGATACGAGTACAAAGGTATACGAAATTACGATCAAAAACAATCGTGATCTATATTCTGTTTAATGACCCATTCATTATCGTAGTCTAATTAGGGATAAAGTCTCCTACTTTTTTTCAATCAGAAGCACATAGGCACAGGACCGACTGTGTCCTCAAAAAGATCATCACTGTTTTGTTACTAAATTAATTTGAAATAAAATAAATACGACAATTTAATAAAAAAATAACGTGACACTGAACCCGCTGGCAACATTACCTGGTCGGCACACAATCTACTTCCAGGTTTTGCATACGATGGGTCTTCTCTAAGCCTATTGTACGATTTTTTTGATGATGTGAGCTACCAACAACGCGGCTATATTTTCTCCATTTTCCTTACTTAGTACCTACATGTTGTGTTTGCCGGGAGCTCGCGGTATTCTGTTTTCGATTGTATTGATTTAGAAGAGACAATACAGTAAGCCGTGTGGTGACGGCAGTAAGAATACATTTGTCACCACCCCAACTCCTCCTGCGGTTGTCGTAAGAGTCGACTAAGGGATTGAAGTGTCACTTACCATTATTTAATAAAAGATTGTTGATGGGCAGCAGCGTCATCATAGTGGACACATTACTGCGATCGCCAATCCGCTTGCCCAGCGTGGCGATTATGGGCATTTACCTCCTAATGCGTCTATACGCATAGTTAATAGGAGAGGCCTACGTCCAGCAGTGGACTATCATAGGCTGATGATGATGAATACAGTAAGCCGCGAGAAGACCATAACCACAAGTTACTGTCAAACACGAAATATGCAAACCTACTAGACAGGTTCGGATCGAGGATTTCGTTTAGGGGAGGGCATTGACTTTTATGATAGTAATTTATACTGAAATCTCATCAATTCAATCGTTAAAAAACAGCACCTAGGTTTACCTAGGTCCAGTGTCAGGGGGGAGGCAAGTGCCCCCATTGAAGCGCCTGCCTACATTTGCATAAGGATTCCGTTGCCATTTTGATTACAAAAAAATGTATCAGGTCAAAGAACGCAACATTGCATGCGATCAAATGTCAAACGAGGGTAAACCGGCCTGACGGGGTCGAACAATTTGCAAATTCCACTTGTTTTGATGACATTTCGTGACATGACGATAAGTGAGCAATTTCGAGGATGCATACTGGATTTTTACGGGCAATTGCATTTTAAGGTGCAGTGTGTACATCGAACCCAGTTCTTGAATAGTTATTGCGCTTTAGTTAATAATATAATATGATACCTAGCATGAGAAAATTGTGAAGAGACAACTGTAGCTGTATCATGAGCATGACTTTGCAAGTATATGTCACGTTAGGTTTTTCTCGATACCTACATACGTAAAATGTTTTAGAATGCATTACGTATCAAGTAAAACTTAACGTATCCTGTATTGTTTTAAATAAAAGATGTTTGGATTCTTATTACTTTCTGTATTTTTAAGTAACTTAATAATTAGTAGTACAATGCTTCGGAGATGCGTGTTGTTCGTGTCGGGCGATAGATTCAAGAGAGCGAGTAGTCACCACTGACAGCTGTCATAAGGTGACAATGACATATAGTTATAGAAGCGTTCAGAGATATCACAATCTAGGTATACTACATCATCCCCTTTTTAAAACAAAATATTATACAATTTTACTTACTACAATCTCATGAACATTATACAATACTAATAAATGTATGGAACATTACACAACACTAGCTTGCACCTCAAATAACTTAAATTTATGGAACATTGTACATACAATCTTTTCATCCCCTTTTTAAAAGTACAATAATGCTAATTCTAATATCACTATTAGCGCCACACATTCGACCCATTGTGGTAGACTTGCTTACAGACCCGGTGAGACATCCGGCCCAGCTAAGGAGATCTAATGTGAAAAGAGGTTCTGTCATAGATAACATTGTTATTATCAGCTACACTATAGGCTCTATTACCATTAAAACTAACAATTTTACCTTCTAGCCAAATATTTTTATTTGGTTCTTTTTTAAACCATATTGTCTGACCTATTTGGAATGGCTTCTTATATCGACTAGATTTATTATAATTTCTAGTATTTCTTATCCTAGTTCTGTCAAACTCGTGTTTTACATTAGCATTTATCTTTGGCAGCAGGTATTGAGTATTAACAATTAGTTTAGTCCTTAAATTCCTGTTAAACATTAACTCAGATGGTGATAAGTTCGTACCTGAAACAGGTGCCGCTCGATAATTTAGTAATGCTAATCTAAAATCCGTGTTATCCTCATGACACTTAATTAAAATCTTTTTTGCTATCTGTACACCCCTCTCTGCCATACCATTAGATTGGGGGTACCTAGGGCTTGTATATGTGAAACTAAATCCATTTTCACGAGCAAAATCTTTACATTCCTTAGAGTTGAATGGTACATGATCAGAAATAATTTCCTTAGGAAACCCAAAATTTGAGAAAATATCTGTCAAGACTTCGATAATAGACTTAGCACTCTTATTCCGTATGTATTTGATATCCAGCCATTTTGAATAATAATCGTAAACCACAAGGTAACTTTTTGTTTTAAAATCCATGATGTCTATTGCTATTTTGGCAAATGGTAAATTAGGTATCTGATGTGACAGTAATGGCTCTCTAGTATTGTTATTTTGGTGAGTTTGGCAAGGGTAACACCGCTTAACAAATTCCTCTATATGGGCGTCAATATGAGGCCAGTAGTATAACTTTCTAGCTAGTTGTTTCATTTTCGACATGCCTATGTGGCCTTCATGCAGAATTTTAACAAATGTATTTCTCAAATTTTTAGGTACAATTAATCTTTCATTAAAAAATATCAGGTTATCATCTACTGAAAGCTCACCTCTTAGTTTATGATAATCATGCAAACAATTAGGAATATTTTTATTATTATTTGGCCAGCCATTTTTAATGTAGTTTTTTAAAATGCTTAACTCGTTATCACTACAACTTTCATTAACCAACATGTTTTTCTGTTCTTTAGTACATTCTAAATTTTGTGACAAACCCATACAATGAATTACCTCGTACATATACGATTCATCTACATTCTCATTAGAAGTCAGATACGAGCGTGATAACAGGTCAGCAATAAACATAAATTTTCCTTGTAAGTATTTAAACTCTAAATCATATCTTAAAAGTTTAAGCTTTAATCTCTGCAGCCTGGGTGACGGAACTTCACTTCATGAAGATGCTTTTTTAATAAACTTTCCAGTGGTTTGTGGTCATTTAAAACTGTAATTTTACGGCCGTAAATGTAATAATGAAATTTACGTGTACTCCATACTACACTTAGCAATTCCTTTTCAATTTGAGAAAAGTTGCGTTCAGCTGGTGTCAGGCTTCGTGAAGCGAAGCAGACCGGTTTACCTTTTTGGAGTAGGCAGCATCCAAGACCATCTTTGGATGCATCACACTGTATGGTAATTGGAATCTTGTCATCAAAATTTTGGAGCACTGGGGCTTCACTGATTTTATTTTTAATATTAATGTATACCTTTTCATGAACTTCCGTCCAAAGCCACTCCACATCTTTTTTGAGTAAAAGCTGTAGTGGGGATGCAATATCAGCCAAGTGCGGAATGAATTTTCTTAAATAATTAACCATGCCTAAGAAGATCTGTAAATCTTTTTTATTATTAGGACTTTTCATATTTATGATAGCAGTAACTCTGTCAGGATCAATTTGCATGCCCTTGTCTGAAAATATATGTCCAAAATACTTTACTTGTTTTAGTTTAAACTGAAATTTTTCTTTATTAAACCGAACATTGTGTTCTTTGGCTCGACTAAATACCTTGGCTAATATTTCATCATGTTCCTGTTCATTATCTGCGCAGATAAGAAGATCGTCACAATAAACAATTACTCCCGGAATATCTCCAAAGGCAGCTTCACTGTATTTTTGGAAAACTTCCGGAGCCACAGATATGCCAAAGGGACATCGTAAGAATTTGTAACACCCAAATGGACTGTTAAATGTGCACAAGTCACTAGAATTATCAGATAATTTAATGTTATAGAAGCCATCCGATAAATCCAACACAGAAAATATTTTTTTATTACATAATCTTGGAACAATTTCATCTAAGGTTGGTATTAAGTGATGTTCTCTTATTAATACTTGGTTCAGATCCTTCGGATCTAAGCAAATTCTGAGTGAGCCATTCTTTTTCTCAATTACTACTAAATTACTAACGAAACTTTTTGGATGATCTACTTTAGCTATGACCTTATGTCTCACCAGCGCTTCCAGCTTCTCAGCAAGACGTGTGAGGAGCGCGCTGGGCACTCTGCGAGGAGGTCTCACCACAGGCTCCACTCCGGGTCGAATGCGAAGTTCTAATTCATTTTTGAATTCTCCAACACCCTGGAATAGTTCAATATTCTTATTGATGATACAGTCTTTATTATTATTAATATTAGTAGAGGTTTGGTTCCTATCAGGTACACTTTGAGGAGTGGTGATGGTTGAGCAAAAAGCCTTTTCAGTTAATATTTCAGTATTTTCAATTTTAAGTAATTTTAATTGGACCAAAGACCTTAAACCTATAATGGAACGTACATTTTCTTCAACTATACGAAATTCAGTACTTAAACAAAATTCTTCATTTTTAGAATATGTGTTCAAAGTGACTTTGCCTATTGACACTAGTTTGCCACCTCCGAAGACCTCTATAATACTTTTTGTCTCAGACATTTTAATAATATTTTCATCATTGACAATTTTCTTCAGAGTGCCTAGGCTAATCACATTAATTTGGGCCCCTGAGTCACATTTGAAATTAACCCTTTTATTTTCAACCCTTAATGTCTCGTACCACTCATTAGCATCCAGATCTATCGAATATACTAGTCACAAATTCTGCACATCATTATACGGCCCGTCATCAACATTATTAATATAGTGAACTTGTTGCCTTGAGAAAGTACAACCAACACTAAAATGGTTAGGTTTATTACATTTAGTGCAAATTTTCCCAAATGCAGGACACTGCCTTGGTCCATGCTCAGTATTACATTTTCTGCAGTTGTAAAATTGTTTACTATAATGAGTACTGCTAGTACGCTTGTTGCTACCTGACTGAGACCAAGTTCTATTATTATTGTAATTACTATAATACTTAGCTTTCAAAGGATCTTGTGACGTAGGCTTGCCGGACTGGAATGCATGCACCTCCGGGTTGTTAAGGGTCTTGACGAACTCCCTGGACAGCTCCGCCGACCGGCAAACGTCCACAGCCTTCTCAAGCGTGAGGTCCTTGACTTCAAGAAGCTTTTGCTGTATCCTTTGGTCCCGAACTCCAATGACGATCTTATCTCTCAGCATCCTGTCTTTTTGATCTTCGAAGTTGCAGTTTTCCGCCAGTTTTCTTATTGCAGTGTAGTACGCGTCAAATGATTCACCATCTTCTTGCTTGCGCTTATTCAAATTATACGTGTTGATCACCTCATTTTGTCTGGGTTTAAAATAGTTGTCAAAAATGGTTACCACGTCTTCTAATTTGTCTTTACCTTCAGTCTTCAGCACATTAAAGTACAACTCTTGTGCTTGTTGTCCAATGCAGTTGATTAAAATAGCTGCTTTTCGAGCTTCAGACATTCTCTCGAAACCCGCCGCTAGTACAAAGTTTCTGAAAGACAGCTTGAATCTTTGCCATTGTGGCCAGCAATTTTCAATATCTTCAAGATTCAGACTTTGTGGCATTTTATATTCCACCGCACACATGTTGTCGACTTTCATAATACCTGAATCCACTTCTTTACTGTCGTCGTCGCTCATGATGTTTTAATGGCGGACCGGTGAACACGTTTTGTGGTGAAATCTTGTTTAATCTTCGAAAGTTCGGCTCCGTTTCGACTGCGCCATGTATTGTTTTAAATAAAAGATGTTTGGATTCTTATTACTTTCTGTATTTTTAAGTAACTTAATAATTAGTAGTACAATGCTTCGGAGATGCGTGTTGTTCGTGTCGGGCGATAGATTCAAGAGAGCGAGCAGTCACCACTGACAGCTGTCATAAGGTGACAATGACATATAGTTATAGAAGCGTTCAGAGATATCACAATCTAGGTATACTACATCCTTTACTTTCGAAAACGCGACTACAAGCAGTTCAAACCGTTATTATTTAGGTAAGTATAGTAAATTGGTCAAAAAAAACTTTTCCCTTGAAGAAGGAAGAAGGCTATCAAAAAAGAAAAAGTCCTCAATTTCAACCTGAAAACGACATAAAAAAACTCATATTAAGTAACAATACAACTAGGACAAAAATTTTGATTGGTCAAGTTTTTAAAGAGGAAATATATTTGGACAACAAAATGCTCTTGCGATAAAATGTGACCTAATATCGTCGGGTTAGAGGCAGAAACAACTATTTCCTTGAAGTTGGTTTTTACAAATCGTATTGTAGCCACGCCGGCGATGGCGGGATGAACTGGACTCCTTCTTGAAGGAATGGCCAAACACAGCGCTTGACCAGGATCAGTCGAGAGATTGGGGGGAGGCCTTTGCCCAGCAGTGGGACCCGACAGGCTCCAAATAATAATAATTATATGCCAATGGCATAGGAAACTATTTGCTAAGAGATATTTTACCGGAATAGTTGGTTCTGCCTCCAAACCGGCGATATTTAATCGTTCTAAGCTGCAAATGCCTCTTCATCTTACACTCTTCTTAATTGTTGGGCCCTTATTTAAGGCAGAGCCACACCGGATGCGTGTGCGTGGCGTGTGCGTGTGCGTGGCGTGTGCGTGGCGTGTGCGTGGCGTGCGCGATGTAGTGTCGGATTTCGAAGTTCGCGACAGGGCCGCAGGCAGGCCTCTCTATCACGACGTTGAGATGTTCCGATATTTTTAAACAACGTGGCCGCTCTGACATATCTGACGGTGACTGTACAAGTTTTTTGTACTAATATAAATAAATATCTTGGGACAACTAACACAAATCGCCCTAGTCCCACGGTAAGCACAAGCCTTAATTAGACGATATACAGGGCGTCCCAAAGTTATGGAACATGAAGGGGAAGTACCTTAAATATCATAGATAGGATATTTTGCTGAAAGAAGACTTTATTTTATTTTGAAAATTAAATAATACTGCATTTAAAAAAAAATCAATAATATTTGCTTTTTCTAGACATCGAACCTACTTTAATACGAAAAATGTTTTTTTCGTAATTTTATGATGTCATTCGAAATAATGGATAAAAAATAACAATTTTTCTTAACATTGTACCTAAAACTAAAAGAATAACCAAACAAGTTTGGTTCAAAAGTCGAAAATAATTGTAGTTTGTTCGACTTCCGGGTGAAGCAAGTAATTTTTTGAAAAGCTTTGAATGCACTATTACTATATTTTAAAAATAACATTAAGTCTTCTTTCAGCAAAATACACAACCTACGATATTTAAGGTACTTCCCCTTCATGTCCCATAACTTTGGGACGCCCTGTATACGAGTATAATAGGTAGATAGAAACATGTAGATAATTAAATACCTACATAGACAGCCACAACCAAGGAACAAATATTTGTGACAAATAAATACACAAATAATGCCCTCGCTGGCATTCAAACCCGAAACCTCCAGCTTCGTAGACAGGATCACTACTAACTAGGCTACGGAGGGTGACAGAATATCGCTTTCTAATTGCTCAAGCAAGACTGATAAACAGAGATCGCACAAATGTACGTCATTGTTCGCAATAATATGGACATGACTCCAAAGTTGATTGAATGAATAATTTAGCGAATAATTTCTTAAAATTTGATATCGACGGTTTAAGGTGCCTATTTACTAAAGTTTTCATTGTTACCGGTCGGTGTCACATAGGTGATTTTCTAAAAATGATTAATTATTCAATCAACTTTGGAGTCATGTCCATATTATTGCAAACAATGACGCACATTTTTCCGATCCGTGCTGAAAAATGATGTCATGATGTCTTTTTCAGATGTCGAGTTCCAGAATGCGATGGACCCAACGCTACCGCCTCCACGCCTCTATGGTGGCCCAACACGGTGGACTACAAATGTATGAGGCCAATATTCAACCTCACAAATTCTGAGGATTCGTGTTTGGATCAAATTGCTGTGGAGTTTAGAGAATGTGATGAATGGATTTATGAGCATGGAAATTCAGCTGTCATTGAGGTAGGTTGAAACCGACACCTTTATTTGGGTTATATGTATAAGTAGAGTATTGTTACTAACGGAGTGTTTCACAATAATAAAAATATATCCAAATATTATAATAGCCGCGAAAACAGTTTATACGCATTTTTTTGCATATGCATTCTGTTCTACATGACATCTTATTAATAATAGGTATAATATCTAATGGGTACCAATATTTTCTATTCAATGATTAGATTTTTTTATTCTATGTAATTATTAGTGATCATCGAATATAACGTAGGTCATCCTAATGATCCTATTATTTGAATTGAGACAAATTTCTTTGAAAATTCATATTTTTATCTTTTTTATCTTTATATTTAGTACGGTCAAATCGTACATTAAACTCGCAAAACATGTAGTAAAGCTGCATTTTTGGTATGTTATTTAGACACCATAGGGCAGTATAAAACCACATTTTGCAAGGAAAGAAAGTTGTGCTCGCTGCGTTATACGTGATAAACTGTGAAATTTACTGTATATTTTTAGTTTCTGATTTTTATAAAAAAAGCCTTACGTTTTTTGACAATATGTATCAGGTAACGTTTAAAGATGAATGAATTTGTAACAAGATGAGATAACATGTATTACCGTAGGTCTTATAGTTTCAGAGATTCGAGACTTCAAATAGTACCCTGTTTTGTAAACTAGATAAAATGTTGAGTTTTGCTAACGTTTTTGGTTTGATATCGCCTTACCTAATTATGCTACGAAAAACATGAAATTATTATCTTATAGCGCAATTAATATTCTTTCATTTAAGGGTAAAATCAGGTCAGTAAACTTTGTAACTGAAACTAAAAACGCGAAATTCAAAAAGCAGGAGGTCCGCTATCAAAGTTTTTCATACAAATGGGAAGTCGTGTTGCAAAGCTGCAATTTTTGTATATTATATAGGCTCTATAGGGATGTACGAAAATGCATATTACAAGAAAACAAAAAAAAGGATTTAGTTATAAGACGTAAATAACTGAAATAAAATAAGTAAAAAAAGTTTTAAGTTAAACGGTTTTTATTGCACCAAAAACTAGAAAATAAAAATTAGTTGTAACTAACCGTAGATGCTACTTTTTGTAGATTAGTCACGTGAAACTATTATCACTGTAGTCTTCTCAAGTCGGATGCTGAAAGCCACGTTTAGCCTCTATGTCAGTGGATTAAGCGTATCCTAATCGGAAACTTTTACCAAACTGAAATAAAAACGTGGGGCGTACGCAATTGTAATTAAGTTACTATAGTTATTTAAGAACACACATAGAAATCAAGACAGCAATAGAGTAATAAGTTTTGTTCCGGCCTCGATAAAAGTTATTTCCATCTGTAGAAGTGTTGGAACAGATGGATGATTCATTGCAAAATTAAAGCTACAATTACATATTTTGAACTTGTATGTTTCTTCATAATAACGCCCCACGTTTTTATTTTAGTTTGGTAAAAGTTTCCGATTAGGATACGCTTAATCCACTGACATAGAGGCTAAACGTGGCTTTCAGCATCCGACTTGGGAAGACTACAGTGATAATAGTTTCACGTGACTAATCTACAAAAAGTAGCATCTACGGTTAGTTACAACTAATTTTTATTTTCTAGTTTTTGGTGCAATAAAAACCGTTTAACTTAAAACTTTTTTTACTTATTTTATTTTCAAGTTTTTAGTGCAACTTATTCTAGATCAAAGGATGTTGTTTGTAATATGCAATACAATTAGGGATGCTAACGTTTAACTCTCGCGCTTTAATTACGACACAAACATGTGTAAACTTAATGGAGAATATTTTATGTGTAACGAGAGGGGAATCGCTGCTGAATAGATATTTTTTGAAATCCGACACTAAAAAAATGTCAGCTTGAATGCCCGAAGTGTCTCAACTGGACGTGTTATTCCTACAATACCTTAGATAACAGAGATCTGACAATAAGGAATATATCAATCAATTTGGTTTATTAAGAAAATCAAGTTTAAAGCGAGGCCCAACGGCTCGCCATACTCGATCCACTCACGCTGTCACCCTATCAGCTGGAGGGCCGCAGGCCCGACGGCTCACCCTAGGCGATCCACTCACGCTGTCACTCTATCAGCTGGAGGGCCGCAAGCCCGACGGCTCGCCCTACGCGGTCCAATTACGCTGTCACTCGATAGAGCTGTCAAGCTGATAAGCTACGCGATCCACTCACGCTGTCAGTTTATCGGCCAGAGGGCCGCAGGCCCGACAGCTCGCCCTACGCGATCCACTCACGCTGATGTCACTCTATCAGTCGGAGGGCCGAAGGCCAGACGGCTCGCCCTACGCGATCCACTCTCGCTGTCACTCTATCAGTTGGAGGGCCGCAGGCCCGACGGGTCGCCCTACGCTACGCGATCCACTCACGCTGTCAGTTTATCGGCCAGAGAGCCGCAGGCCCGACGGGTCGCCCTACGCGGTCCACTCATGCTGATGTCACTCTATCAGCTGGAGGGCCGAGGGCCCGACGGCTCGCCCTACGCGATCAACTCACGCTGTCACTCTATCAGCTGGAGGGCCGAAGGCCCGACGGCTCGCCCTACGCGGTCCACTCACGCTGTCACTCTATCAGCAGGAGGGCCACAGGCCCGACGGCTCGCCCTACGCGATCCACTCACGCTGTCTCTCTATCAGCTGGAGGGCCGCAGGCCCGAAGGGTCGCCCTACGCTAGACGATCCACTCACGCTGTCAGTTTATCGGCCAGAGGGCCGCAGACCCAACGGCTCGCCCTACGTGATCCACTCACGCTGTCACTCTATCAGCTGGAGGGCCGCAGACCCGACGGGTTGCCCTAAGCGATCCACTCGCGCTGTGACTCTATTAGGTGGAGGGCCGCAGGCCCGACGGGTCGCCCTACGCTACGCGATCCACTCACGCTGTCAGTTTATCAGCCAGAGGGGCGCAGGCCCGACGGCTCGCCCTACGCGGTCCACTCACGCTGATGTCACTCTATCAGCTGGAGGACCGAAGGCCCGACGGCTCGCCCTGCGCGATCCACTCACGCTATCACTCTATCAGCTGGAGGGCCGAAGGTCCGACGGGTCACCCTACGCTACGCGATCCACTCACGTTGTCACACTATCAGCTGGAGGGCCACAGGCCCGACGGCTCGCCCTACGCTAGGCGCTCCACTCACGCTGTCACTCTATCAGCTGGAGGGCCGCAGGCTCGACGGGTCGCCCTACGCTACGCGATCCACTCACGCCGTCAGTCTATCAGCCGGAGGGCCGCAGGCCCGACATGGCTGGCAGTGACACGTGTCTCAGCAGCATCAGGTTTGAGGAGTTGGAAGTCAGTATTAAATCCGTCTGTATCTTTTCGTCCAATATTCCGCAGGGTTTGAAGACGAAAGTCTTTGGTTTAGTGTATGTTGCCAGTGATGACCTACGGTACTAAACCGTGCTCGCTTACAATGGGACTTATAAGAATGCTCAATATCACCCAAAGGGCAAAGGAGAGGGCTATGCTAGAAGTCTCTCTGCGTACGTATCGGATTAGAAATGAGACCATCCGCAGCAGAACCAAAATAACCGATATAGCTCTTCGAATCGCTAAACTGAAGTGGCATTGGGCGGAGCTCGTCGCGCGTGGAACCGATGGCCGTTGGGGCAGTAAGTTTTTCGAGTGGTGGTCACGTACCGGAGTGCGCAGCGTGGGTAGGCCCCCCACCAAGGTGGACTCGTGACCTGGTGAAGGTCACTGGATGCGGGTGTCACAGGGCCGGTCCTTGTGGCAATCTTTGGGGGAGGCCTTTATTCACCAGTGAACGTCTTTCGGCTGATATGATGATGATTAGGTATGATAATGAAATCCGTATGTTTCTACCAAATGTCACAGAGAGCAGTACTTCAAAATCTACAGATCGCTAAGCCTAGCGGTTGTGGCAGGCAGTAGCACTGGAGTATCAGATCTGAGGAGTTGGACGTTAGTATTAAATTCGCATGTTTCTACTTAATATCTAAAGAACTTCTTTAAAATCAAGAAATCGATAAAAGATAAACCTTGCGGTTATTGTGGGCAGTACTGCAGCATCAGGAGTGAGGAGTTGGAAGTCAAGATTGGGCTGTTAGTATTTGATTATGCCAAACATGCTATACTTTCATTTTCACGTGTCTAACACTCTCGGTTAAGGTAAGCAGTACGTCTGCAGCATCAGGCTTTGAGGATACAAGGATACAAATATTATAATATTGCATTGTCAAGGAGACTTGACACGAGTTCCAAATTTCATTAATTTTGGTGCAGTAGAAGTGGTCGAAAAATCGATCACAAGATTTGAAGCATCGACGACAGTTGATACGCGGTGAAGTTAATAAAAACCGTTTAAAAATATCGGACTTTTTTTAGTTTTTGACGTTTAACTAAAAAACTATAACTTTTTGATACTAATTGCTATAAAACTATGAAAGAATATTAAATTTGAAAGGATATGAGTAGTAGAGGTCCAAATGGAAAAAATTGTGCGCTGTGAGTTACAGTTTTGTAATTTTTACCAGAGCTAGAGGGTGTAAAAATAAGAATTTTTAGATGTGGAGGGAAAACCAATTCCCCCCCTGAACGAGGGGGGAGGGGGGTGAATGTGCAAACGGAAGGGTTATGTTTAACATTTTTTCGTCTAATATTTAGGCCTACTATTCATTGTTTGGTATCATTTTCATATAAAACAGACACGGGGAATTCATTTTTGATAATAAACATGAGGATTTTCATATATAAAAAAAGAATTATTGGTATAAAGGTAAAATAACCACCGTTTTTATTTTGATTGTTGCGTTATATAAGTATTACCAAATAAATATATGAAACTAAAAAAAATACTACAAGATAGCATATTTATTGTAGTTTTTAAAAATATATACTTTTTGGAACTTTCCATGCAAAAATAAGTTGTAAAAAAATTGCACCTGTCGCGTACCTCGAATAAAAAAGGGACGTTGCTTTGACTTATTGTTGACAGTACGTTTCTACTGCGGGAATTTAGCGATTTTGCGTAAACAAAATGCTTCATAATGTCTGTTAGGGCAAATTGCATCAACCTGGGTTAACCAAGCAACCCGGGTTAAACGTTTATTTCACATGGAATTTGATAATTGAAAAATTTCTTATGAAGTAAGTGACTGACCTGGCACTATACAGAGGATATCCGAGAATCAGCCTATGTGATATTAGAATGGCTCTTGAACAGCTCAAAAATAACAGGGCGTCTGGAGAAGACGGAATTATAGCTGAGCATCTGAAGCCAGGTGGTAAACCAATCCTTATGGCCCTTCACAAGTTGTTCAACTCCGGAAGGGAAAACACCTTAGGCATGGAACAGAAGAGTGGTGGTACTGTTCTTGAAAAAAGATGACAACGCCTTATTGAAGAATTACCGATCCATCTCACTTCCGAGCCATATTAATAAGATGTTTTCAAGGGTCACTACGAATCGTCTTGCACGCAGGTTTGATGACTTCCAGCCTCCCGAACAAGCCAGTTTCTAAATTGGCGTTTCGTAAATGTTACACAGAAGACCGAGGAATAGGTATAACCTGCCCCTCTGTTTAGCGTTTAGCGTTTGTGGACTACGATAAGGGGGGTTTCCATGACGTACTAATGCGGTTTAATTTAGGTCGAGAGAAAGGGACAAGGCTATACGAGTCGTGTATCACTGTCCCTTTCCCAGAACTTACACTGAATCGCATTAGTACGTCATGGTAACCCCCAAGGCCTTCGATTTGATCGAAACTCTGGGCAGGTACTACAGTCTCTTTAACGGTACCAAGTAGACTACCTCTATGTCGAAATGTTGAGGTGTTTGTACGAAAGCGCCACTATATGAATCCGACTCCAAGACCAGAGCTTGAATCATATTATACTGCAGCGGGGAGTCAGGCAAGGCGGTGTCATCTCCCCTAATCTGTTTACCGCTGCACTGGAAGATGTCTTTAAGACTGGACTGGAGAAGGTGAGTATCAACATAAACAGCGAGTACCTCACTCACCTTCGATTCGCTGATGATATGGTGGTCTTGGCTGAGACCTTGGAAGATTTCAGTACGATGCTCGCTGACCTCAGTAGCGCCTTCGAGCCAGTTCGTCTTAGGATGAACATGGATAAGACGAAAACACCCGTTACAATCGGAGACTAAACTCGAAGGTGTAGACGACTATAATATACCTAGGACAAACTACCCAGTTAGGTAGGTCCAACTTTGAGTAAGAGGTCTATCATCGAATCCGACTAGGTTGTGCAGCGTTTGGGAAGCTACGACACATCTTTTCGTCCAAAATTCCGCAGTTCTTGAAGACAAACGTATTTGATCAGTGTGGCAACAGCCACTGTAGCCTAGTTGGTAGTGACCCTGCTTACGAAGCTGGAGGTTCCGGGTTCGAATCCCGGCAGGGCATTCTTTGTGTATTTATTTATCACAAATGTTTGTTCCTTGGTCATGGCTGTGTATGTATCTAAGTATCTATTATATATATCGTCGCCTGGTACCCACAACACAAGCCTTAATTGAGGTTACCGTGGGACTAGGTTGATTTGTGTGAGATGTCCCAATATATTTATTTATTTAAAAAAGTGATGACATACGGTACTGAAACGTTGTCGCTTACAATGGGCCTCATAAGAAAGCTTAAAGTCACCCACAGGGCAATGGCGACGGCTATGGTGGGAGTCTCTCTGCGAGGTCGTATTAGAAATGAGACGATCCGCAGCAGAACCAAAGTATAGCTCCATAGATCTCCGAATCACTAAACTAAAGTGGCAGTGGGCGGGGCACATTGCACGTAGAACCGATGGCCAATGCGGCGGCCTCGCAGGTGGAAGGCACAGCGTGGGTAGGCCCCCAACAAGGTAGACAGTGAAGGTTTCAGGAGTCCGCTGGATGCGAGTGGTGCAGGACCGGTCATTGTGGCAATCTTTGGGGGAGGCTTATGTTCAGCAGTGGACGTCTTTCGGCTGATATGGTAATAATGATGATTTATGAAGTAAACGTTTAACAATTGATTGTCAAATTCCATATGATATAAACTTTTAACGTAGGTGAACTGGGTTAGTTGTTTAGTCCCGGTTACTGAAAATTACGTTTATCGTCTTTGGTAATGAGATTATTACCTAATAACACTCGTAAAAATGATTACCCATTCCGATTCATATGATCAGATAAACCAGATATGTAATATAGACGCAGTAAACAATAATCGATAAAATTTTAAAAATAGAATCTGATCAAATAAAATTCTTAATAATCTTAGGTTATCTAAAAAAAGAAGATCAGAAAATATTCAATCTACTTTCATATCAATAAATATTTATAATTGTAATATGAACAATAATATGTAAGTACAAAAATATGTATAATCTATGAGCAGTTGCCGGCACAAAAGTCTCTTTTTTGAGGTTACGCGAAGGTTTTTGTTAGAGGTACGCGTCAGGTAAATTTTTTTCAGTGATATTTTGTATGAAAAACTACAAAATGTGTATATTTTTAAAAACTGCAATAAATATGCTATCTTACACTATTTTTTTAAATTGGATAAGTTTGTTTTTTAATGCTTATATCACGCTTAAATTAAAATAAAAACGGTAACTTTTTTACTTTTATTCCAAAAAATCTTCATTTTTATATGAAATTGCTCATGTTTATTATAAAAAATGGATGTTTTAGGTCCGTTTTACACGGAAATGATACCAAACAATGCATAGTAGGCCTTATTAATTAGTAAAAAAAAATTTAACGCAACCCTTCCGCATGTACATTCACCCCCCTCCCCCCGCGCTCAGGGGGGGAATTGATTTTCCCTCCACATCTAAAAACAACTATTTTGAGACCCTCTAGCTCTGGTTAAAATTACAAAACTGTAACTCGCAGCGCACAATTTTTCTCAACTTTGTATGGACCGTGACCCTTACTAGAGCTACCTTGCATTACCCTAAATTATATAGATTTAGAGATACGACATTTCAAAATGTGCCCTTCATTAAGTTAAGAAAATAAATGCATGTTTTGAAGCCTCGTATACCCCCAACTATAAGACTTACAGTAATTGTTATCGGCTCAATTTGTTCCAAATTTAATGTAGTTATTATCTACAATTACTTTTTCTTCTTAGCGCGAACGTTTTGCCAATATTTAGTGAATAGCATTAACGTAACCTAAAATTTGTTTATGTTTTGATAAAAGGGCACTTTATGAAATGTCGTATCTCAAAATATATATAACTTACGGTGATGCAACGTAGATCAAATCCTTTCAAATTTAATGTTCTTTCTTAGTTTTATAGCAATCAGCATCAAAAAGATAATAGATTTTAAGTTAAACGTCAAAAACTAAAAAAAGTGCGAATTTTTTCCGTTTTTTACGTCCTATGCCCAAATTATTTTTTTGTTTTTCTTTTAATATGCATTTTCGTATATATCTATAAGGCCTTTATAATATACCAAAATTGCAGCTTTGCAACTCGACTTGCGATTTGTATGAAAAACTTAGATAGCGGGCCTCCTGCCTTTGGAATTTCGGGTTTATACTTTCAACTACAAAGTTTTCTGACCTAATTTTACCCTTAAATTAAAGAATATTAACTGCGCTATAAGGTCATTATTGCATGTTTTTCGTAGCATAATTACGTGAGGCGATATTAAGTCGAAAACGTTAGCAAAACACAAAATTTTATCTAGTTTACAAAAAGGGATTCTTTTTAAAGTCTCGAATCTCTGAAACTATAAGACCTACGGTAATGCATGTTAGCTCAACTTGTTGAAAATTTATTAGTCTTTAAACATTTCATAACATATGATATCAAAAAACGTAAGGTTTTTTTAATAAAAACCAGAAACTAAAAAATGGCCCTAAATTTCGCAGTTTTTCACGTACTACCCAGCTAGCACAACTTTTTTTTGCTTGCAAAATATGGTTTTATACTGTCCTATGGTGTCTAAACAACATACCAAAAATGCAGCGATACTACTTGATTTGCGATTTCAGGGTAAAATTATGTACGATTTGACCGTACTAATTTAATTAAAAAAAATAATAATTATATTTATTCCTAAAACTTTGAAACTATACTTTATTGCAAAATAGCAATGAATTTAAAGTAGATATCTATATATGAATATTGAACAGTTTTTCTCAAAAAATATATAATTTTAATTGTTCTACACTAAAACACAATATTCAAGATGAATTGGAAAACAGACTTAGTTCATGTTAGTCACGTCTCATCATCGTGTGCAGATAACTGATATAATAATTATTATAATAATAGATTGAGTTTAATCGCACGTAACGTCTCCATGCGTACGTCGGATGTAATATGCATATGTAATTATTTATGTATTGTGTTCCGTGTTTTATCCAAATGCGTAGTTCACGAGTAACGAAATACACGGTTATACATTGAATACACAATACATTGCTGTCCGTTTAAGACGTAGACATAGACAGATGTTAATTGGCATCATCATGTTACAGAGTTAAAAAAAAGAGTTAAAAATGCACAATAATAGGCCATGATAAAGAGAAAAAACTAATTTAAAATTAATCTTAAAACGTCACAAGTAGATACATCCATAATCGAGTAACAAAACCTAAGGACATGTTTGTTCATTATCGTGTTCCGATCAGGAAAAAGTTGAAAAAAAAATTCACGGGATATTTTATTTTTATTTTCTATGGAGCATCGGCTAACTTGAACGACGTGCCGCATAAAGAATATTTGTTTTTGGTGAAAAATAATCTTATAACTCTTATAAGAGTTGTACTATTTCCTACTCAACGAGTCAACACGATACTGAACATATGCTTAAATGAGAATATCGATGAAAATGTCACGTTGTATACCAATTCTTTGGTGTTAAGTAGGTAAGTTTCTGCCACCAAATCTTCTAATATTGTAAAAAATATACTTAAAAGAAATGTGATAAATCGTAACCATTCTACAGTAGCTACGAAATAAATCCTGGCATATGTTTGTCAGTTTATTACATTTTGCATGTAACAATTAAGTTTTTTAAGGTTTAAATATCCGTTAAACTGGCAAGTATCATCATCATCCTGAATCGACTGCTGGACATAGGCCCATAAATTCTGTTTTTAGTACAGATGGTGTCTTTTTACGCGCTAGTGCGAGAAGTGGCTCATTTTACGTCAGGGCCAACGTCGTACGAGACTACGAGACACGTGCAAAAACGAAATTCGTAACTCGTGTCGATTTAAGACACTCCATCGGTCGTGTTTTAAAACATTAGCCACTCGTTTCGAATTTCATGTTTTTCGCACTTGTGTCGTAATTTTTAATAATCGTCAACTATTTTTAATTTCTAGCTAGACATCGGTTGCCAGTCATGGAAAGCTTCCTTTGTGGGCAGCATTCACAACGTGGGGATGCTATTCTCAATGATATTGATGGGCTGGATAGCAGACAGGTATCTATCTCATTTGCCGTTTTATTTCAAACTGGCGACCCGCCACGGCTTTGTACGGCTAAAATTCTGATATTAGAATAGAATAGAATAGATTTTTATTCACATAAAGCACACATTACAGAACAACAAAAGTAAATACAGTGGTAACATTTTCATCAGTGGTAACATCTTATAGCTACACTAACATTTAGTCGTAGCAAGATTATTAAATGTGAATTATATTTATACGAAGAAGATAATTCATCTAAATATCTATACAATTAAATTTCAAAACAATAATATTTACCAAATGAAAAGAACAGAAAAAAAAAATCCTATTAAAAATTAAAAAATAAAATATTGGGTTTGCCCGTTGCGTTCAGCAATGTGTGCAATAAAGAATGGGTTAAGACTCAGCTTAATGTTGCAAAATTGTAGGGACAAAATCACAACGCTGTTTTTCAGTCTTAACCTCCGAGTGACAAAACAAATGAAAAACATGAACAAAACAAATACATAGGTGGGTACTTTATAAATACGTAGTTGGGTACTTTATAAATATTTACATGTAAAAAATAAAATAATATAGGGTTAGGTTAGTTAGACATACTAAAATAGATATTAAAAAGTGAAAGCGATGCGATACTCGTATCGTATGATAACCAAAACAGACAAATAAAATTACCACACGAGGTCCTCAGAAAAAGTGCGGCGCAACGGTTTCAGACTTCTGAATGTTTAATAAAAATTTACGCAGATTATACTGGAGGCTAGATTTGGATATTAAAACCTTCCTTTTGAATCAATCTATCTAATCATTAAAAAAAAACTCACCAATATTTTTCCTCACAAATATTTAACCATACATAGGGATATAGGGACAGAGAAACCCATTTTGTTTTAAACTATGTAGTGATGATACTTCATTGAGCTTAAATATATTATTTCAATAGTTTGTCAGATACGGTGATAGCCGAGTGGTTCAGAAGATCGATTTTCATTTCTGAGGTCGACGAGTCTTATCTAGGACTAAAAAATATTTGAAAATGTGCTTACCTTTTGACCTACGGAATATCTGAAACAATTAATAATATAGAAAATCATCCCTGTCCTATATCAAATGAAGGGTCCACGGTAAAAACATGTCTAGTCAATTAAAATTACAGAAGGAATGAAGTGAATTTTCCCTATTTTTTTTAAGCACTGGACATATTATATTACAGATTCATGTTATATTATTTTGTACCGTTTAAATTCGAAACAACCGAAACTAGTTGCAATTCTTTTAACCATTAGGGTTAAATTCCTAAACGCATCTTCCAATAGGCCAGAACTGACAAGGCTAGCATATAAAGGTAGGCTAAATGACCCGAACCCTGACATTATTTCAGATTCGGAAGAAAACCAACCATAATAGTATGCGCAATAGGAGGAGCTGTCGGGGTGTTTAAAATCTTTGTCACCAACTTCTACGCTTATCTGGCCATAGAGTTCTTGGAGTCGTTTATCGCATCCGGACTTTATACTGTCGCCATTGTTTGGAGTAAGTTTTATCACCCTTCCCTATCGTTAATTCCTAATGACCTGTATGTAGACGCTAGTATTCGGTATTACAACAAAGGGCAATTTATCTCTTGGTACACATTATGTTTCTGACATGCGGGTTTTATGAAGTTGGATAATGTTATGTCGCGAATATTTGCAAATAAAACAGTAACAGATTACACATATTTAGGTTACTTATTTATCTACATATACCGTAAATTTTATTTCCTTGTATCAGTTTTTAGTTTTCAAACACGTCACATTGTCATATTGTGTTTTAAAAAAATCTATTTTGGTCAGTATTTTTGAGCTTGAAGGTTAACTTTAGCTTCAAATCTGAGGCAAAGATTTCTTATAGAATAGAATAATACGCTTACTTTCTGCTTGAGAAATGTTTGCTCGGCAACCTCTACTAATTTTATTATTTTCTTTACAGTGATTGAAGTCGGTGGTGAAACAAAAAGAGTATCTGCTGGTGTCATATTTTCATATGCTATATACGTAGGTGAAGTAGCATTCGCCTTTATAGCAATGGGTCTACAGCATTGGAAATCTTTAATACTAGCCGTGTATGCACCTGTGACCATATTCATCGTATACACAATCTTGCTGCAAGAGAGCACAAGATGGCAACTATTAAGAGGAAAAACAAACGATGCAAAGAAAACGTTTAAAATAATTGCCAAGATTAACAAGCTATCGTTAGGAAATGATGAAATAGATAACATAAGTGAAGATGATTTGAAATTAAAGTTTAATGTTGCGTCTCAAAAGGAAAAAGAAACTATTAAGGATATAATCAAATCTAAAGAAATAATGATACGTTTGACAGTAATTTCTTATTGCTTCTTCACTTCGAGTTTCGTGTATTACGGATTGGCAGTGCAAGCAATATCGCTGCCGGGTGACAAATACTTAAATTTTGCTTTGACCTCATTGACATCGTTTCCTGGGGATTTGTTGGCGTTTTTCACTTTTTCGAAATATGGTAGAAGAATTTCTTTACAAGGCGGTTATTTTGCTTGTGGCGCATTTATACTTGCGCAAGCATTTGCTCCTGAATGTGAGTATACTCTTCTTTTGAACATATTATTTACATTTAAGGATCATTTGTACAAATGTACATACACATATAACCGAAATTGCTTTTGAAATTGATGCATTATCTTTATTATTTAACAACGCAGCACATTTTACTGTCAATTTATGAGTTAATGGAGCTAGAATAAGGCTAAATAAAAACAGCAATACCATCCACGAAGTAAATAAGTAACTTAGTACAGTTAGTACAGACTTAGTTTACCCTCATAAAACTTCTTAATCTGCATGAATAGCCAAGTTACCAATCACTAATGCTCAGTAGCATTTCGTAGATTTCTCTCTGTGTCACTCTTTCTTATTAGTGCAACAAAGATAGTTGCCTTTCGTTCACGATTGACGATTGAGCATTAGCGATTGGCATCTTGGTTGTCACCCTCTTCTTTTAAGATCTTCTGTGCTCAAAACGCAGATCTTCTTTCAAAAAAATGTACCTTTTTATATTTTAACATATTTCGTATTAAGTTTATTTATTTGTTACAGCAATGCCATGGCTAAACTTACTGCTATTTTTGTTCGGGAAATTAGGAACGGCATTATGCTTCACTGGAGTATACACGTACAGTTTAGAACTATTCCCTACTAGTGTGAGAGGGTCACTGTTTGGTTTCTGCAATACCCTGGCGAGGATCGGCAGTATGTTGTCGCCACTTGCTCCACTTTTAGTAAGTAGTGTAAATTCTCTCTTACTTTATTCCAAACGCCTTCATTTCGGTTAATGGTCAAGGGTAATACAAAAAGAAAAACATAAATTCTGTGTACACATTGAAAAATATTTCAGGCACATAGTTAAATATTCGATCTTCTGATTTTAACCTCGAGTATATCAAAAATGTTGCCGGCATTTTAGGTATCGCGTAAAAATTATGCGGGAATTATACTGCGTCGTTCCCCTAATGCGGCCGAATCAAAGTATGAGGTTGCCAGGCAACCAACATTGTTATAATCAAAACAAATGAATACATGTAGGACTTCGTATCTGGGCGGCTTATACATACCTAGGTATTATATGGATTGAGATTGGGACATTCAAAGACATCTCATACCATTCACAACACGGTAAGCGATTGCTTCACCTCCCAGCATGCCTTTGATTATGGCTTCTTGGGTTTCAAAGCAGATATGCACGGACAACGTGTTATGTAAACTAAACGTAAACGTATCAAACAAACCTTTAATGTAATTAGGATTTGAATAGGTATAGGTAATTTCATCACACACACATCCGAATGAAGTACTAATTGCAAAAAAGGTAGTGAATGAATGAATGACTTGCGTCAAAATATTGAAGCAAATCCCTTGAACAAAGTTTTTGGTCAATCTTACAGTTGCGATTGGGTTTGCGGTCAACACGAAAAAAGAACACTAATTTCAAATACCCCGTGTGTTTACATGACATGTTGATGTGTGCGTGACCTCAACTCACGTGGAACTATCTATACTCATATACCTACTGGATAGCCAAAAAATTTGTGCGTTCCCGTTGCCTGTAAGGTTTTGGGCCTCAGAAGGATGTTTTTGGGAGTTTCTGAACTATTTTTTAAACGGTTTTTATTAACTTCACCGCGTATCAACTGTCGTCGATGCTTCAAATCTTGTGATCGATTTTTCGACCACTTCTACTGCACCAAAATCAATAAAATTTGGAACTCTTATCAAGTCCCCATGACAATGCAATATTATAATATTTTTATCCTTGTATCCTCAAAGCCTGATGCTGCAGACGTACTGCCTACCTTAACCGAGAGTGTTAGACACGTGAAAATGAAAGTATAGTATGTTTGGCATAATCAAATACTAACAGCCTGATCTTGACTTCCAACTCCTCACTCCTGATGCTGCAGTACTGCCCACAATAACCGCAAGGTTTATCTTTTATCGATATTTTAATTTTAAGGAAGTTCTTTTGATATGAAGTATAGGTAGAAACATGCAAATTTAATACTTACGTCCAACTCCTCAAATCTGATACTCCAGTGTTACTGCCTGCCACAACCGCTAGGTTTAGCGATATGTAGATTTTAAAGTACTGCTTTAGATATTTGGTAGAAGCATACGAATTCAAATATTATGATCATCATCATATCAGCTGAAAGACGTTCACTGGTGAATATAGGCCTCCCCCAAAGATTGCCACAAGGACCGGCCCTGTGCCACCCGTAACCAGCTACCTGCACCAGGTCATGAGTCCACCTTGTGGGGGGCCAACCCACGCTGCGCCTTCCGGTACGTGACCGCCACTCGAGAACCTTACCGCCCCAACGGCCATCGGTTCCACGCGAGCCCCGCCCACTTCAGTTTAGCGATTCGAAGAGCTATATCGGTTACGTTGGTTCTGCTACGGATGGTCACATTTCTAATCCGATCTCGCAGAGAGACTCGTAGCATAGGCCTCTCCATTGCCCTTTGGGTGACTTTGAGCCTTCTTATGAGGCCCATTGTAAACGACCACGGTTTAGTACCGTATGTCATTACTGCGGCCCTCCGGCTGAGAGACTCATAGGGTCACGGCTGATAGGGTGACAGCGTGAGTGGATCGCGTAGGGCGAGCCGTCGGGCCTGCTGCCCTTCAGCTGATAGACTCACAGCGTGAGTGGTTTGCGTAGGGCTGGCCGTCGGGCCTGCGGCCCTCCAGCTGGTAGAGTGACTGCGTGAGTGATTCGCGTAGGGCGAGCCGTCGGGCCTGCGGCCCTCCAGCTGATAGAGTGACAGCGTGAATGAATCGCATAGGGCGATCCGTCGGGCCTGCGGCCCTCCAGCTGATAGAGTGACAGCGTGAGTGGATCGCGTAGGGCGAGCCGTCGGGCCTGCGGCCCTCCAGCTGGTAGAGTGACAGCGTGAGTGGATCACGTAGGGCTAGCCGTCGGGCCTGCGGCCCTCCAGCTGATAGAGTGACAGCGTGAGTGAATCCCGTAGGGAGAGCCGTCGGCCCTGCGGCCCTCCAGCTGATAGAGTGACAGCGTGAGTGGATCGCGTAGGGAGAGCCGTCGGGCCTGCGGCCCTCCAGCTGATAGAGTGACAGTGTGAGTGATTCTCGTAGGGTGAGCCCTCGGGCTTGCGGCGGTCCTGCTGATAGAGTGACAGCGTGAGTAATTCGCGTAGGGCAAGCCGTCGGACCTGCGGTCCTCCAGCTGATAGAGTGACGACGTGAGTAAATCGCGTACGGCGATTAGTCGGGCCTGCGGCCCTCCAGCTGATAGAGTGACAGCGTGAGTGAATCCCGTAGGGCGAGCCGTTGGGCCTGCGGCCCTCCAGCTGATAGAGTGACAGCGTGAGTGTATCGCGTAGGGAGAGCCGTCGGGCCTGCGGCCCTCCAGCTGATAGAGTGACAGCGTGAGTGATTCTCGTAGGGTGAGCCGTTGGGCCTGCGGCCTTCCAGCTGATAGAGTGACAGCGTGAGTGTTTCGCGTAGGGTGAGCCTTCGGGCCTGCGGCCCTCCAGCTGACAGAGTGACAGCGTGAGTGGTTCGCGTAGGGCGTGCCGTTGGACCTGCAGTCATCCGGTTGATGAGACTGAGAGTATGAGTATACCCCTCGGGTTCGCGTAGGGCGTATCGTCGGGCCTGCGGCCCTCCGGTTGATAGGCTGACAGCGCAGGTGATTTGCGTAGGACGTGCACTCGGACCTACGGTCCTCCAGTTGACAAACAGGGAGATGGAGTCTCTTGGATTTACGTAGTGCGTGCCATAGTGCCGTCGGGCCTATGGTCCTCCGGTTGATAGATTGCATGGATTGACCCTTATGGCCCTCGGTTCGCGTCGGACTTTCCGTCAGACCTGTGGTCTTCCGGTTGGTCGGCTGACATATTGAGTTTATAGTTTATAGTCTCGAAATTCGACTTGTATAATGTGTAGGTACAATATAAAAATTTTTACTTGATTTCCTCAATAAACCAAATTGATTGATATATTCCTTATTGTCAGGTTTCTGTTATCTAAGGTACTTATTGTATGAATAACACGTCCATTTGAGTCACTTCGGGCATTCAAGCTTACATTAACCACGCCCAGCCTTTGGTTTTCATTTGTCGATCGAGATATTTAATAACATTTTTTTAGTGTCGGATTTCTAAAAATATCTATTCAGCAGGAATTCGCCTCCCGTTACACATAAAATAATGTCCATTACGTTTACATATGTGTCGTGATTCGAGATGAAAGCGTGAGAGTCTAAGCGCTACTTAGCATGTATAATTTGTATTACATATTATAAACAACATCTTTGATCTAGAATAAGTAGGTATAGTATCGGAAATTATCTTAACAATTGCACTAAAAACTTGAAAATAAAATAAGTAAAAAAAGTTTTAAGTTAAACGGTTTTTATTGCACCAAAAACTAGAAAATAAAAATTTAATGTATCTAACCGTAGATGCTACTTTCTGTAGATTACTCACATGAAACTATTATCACTGTAGTCTTCCCAAGTCGGATGCTGAAAGCCAAGTTTAGCCTCTATGTCAGTGGATTAAGCGTTACCTAATCGAAAACTTTTACCAAACTAAAATAAAAACGTGGGGCGTTATTATAAAGAAACGTACAAGTTCAAAATATGTAATTGTAGCTTTAATTTTGCAATGAATCATCCATCTGTTCCATCACTTCTACAGAGGCAAAGAGCTTTTATCAAGGCCAGAACAAAACTTATTACACTATTCTTGTCTTGATTTCTATGTGTGTTCTTAAATAACTATAGTGACTTAATCAAAATTGCGTACGCCCCACGTTTTTATTTTAGTTTGGTAAAAGTTTTCGATTAGGTAACGCTTAATCCACTGACATAGAGGCTAAACGTGGCTTTCAGCATCCGACTTGGGAAGACTACAGTGATAATAGTTTCATGTGAGTAATCTACAGAAAGTAGCATCTACGGTTAGATACATTAAATTTTTATTTTCTAGTTTTTGGTGCAATAAAAACCGTTTAACTTAAAACTTTTTTTACTTATTTTATTAGGGTTCTATAGAACAGAATGGTTCTATAGTAAACTACCCTTTACTTGTACCCTTATACTTTCGCCATGTGCGTCTGTCCGTTTGTCTGTCCGCAGCATAGGAAGCTCCTTGGTCGTTAGTAGTACTAGAAAGTCGAAAGAGTGGTAGAATAAAACATACAATAGTACATTTCGATACAAGTGCAAAAAAAATTTTTTTTCGCCGAGGGTGATAGTTGGAGCCCGAGTGAAACGAGGGCGACAATCACCAGAGCTAAAAATAAGTTTTTACACGTGTATCGAACGACTTTTTTCATAACAAGTGCCTTAAAAAGAGAAATTTACGCACGCGCAAAGTTTACTTTTCCGCACTAGTTAAGAAAAAACTTTTTATTTTTGGGTAATATTAAAGTAGTATAAAGTGAGGATGATTTTTTTTATTTTTTTGCGTGCATCATAATCTTTCAAAGAGTGCGCATTTCCCGCCTCCTTGACTAGCAGACATTATACTAACCAATTCTGCGTTTGTGTTCAGGTGAAGGAGCTGCCAGCTCTCCCGTCGCTACTCTTCGCATCAACGGCAATGATGGCGGCCCTGCTGCTGACATTCACACCTGAGACAAAGAGCATGCCACTCTTCGACACTGTCGAGCAAGTTGAGGCGTATAAGTCTAAACTTACTACTAAGCTGTAATAAAAACATGGACTGTGTTCATTTATTTTATATTCCACACACTCCGGGCCCTACAGCCTGCCTCAGGGCCTACGGTAGATTATCTGGAACGGATGCTCGTGCGCTAATAAGTCCATAAATTATATAGAAAAAAAAATATATTTAGAAAAAAACATATATTCTACTCGGTTATGATTATGAATATGAATGATCCAATATGCGTACGTACCAAATATTTGAAAATGCACTCTACTGCCATGAGCACCCAGGGGCCCATTTCTCGAAAGCTTGTAACTTGTAATACAAGCGGAAGTCCTTATCTAATTAATAGTGTCAAAAAAAGACTTAAACTTACTTAGAAATGGGCCACTGGCCGCTTCAATATATCTAATGGTAGTATGGTATATTTGCTTAATTATATAGATACCCACATGAATTCTAATGTGGAAAACCCCAGATTGATATTGCATTAATGCATATAAACACCAACACAGTTACTAACCATACATGACTCTTATTGCAATGCGTTTATAATTCACGAATGTTCAGTGAACCTATGTTGGTGATGGTACAAGGAAAAAACATTTGTAATTTCTAACTTAAGCCAAGTTGTGTTACCATCTACAGCCAAACCGGTACATCGACGGATTTCTAATATCTCATAAATGTGTATTTTACTGTGAATTACAGCTGATGATTACATAAAATTGGTGTCAATAGCTGTCTTTTGTAAACATAGATACACATATATATGTAGGTATAAAATACTTAACTATTATTCATCATCATCTCAGCCATAAGACGTCCACTGCTGAACATAGGCCTCCCCTCTGGACCTCCACATGTACCAGTTAGAAGCGACCTGTATCCAGCGTGTCCCGGCGACCTTCATACGGCTGTCTGTCCATCTTGTGGGTGGACGTCCTACGCTGCGTTTGCCTAGCCGTGGTCTCCACTCGAGCAGTTTTCGACCCCCATTGACCATCAGCTCTGCGTGCAATGTGGCCTGCCCATTGTCACTTCAGCTTGCTAATCCGGAGAGCTATGTCAGTAACTATTATTACTATAATGGTGGAAAAGCAACAATGAAGGTTTTTAATACTTTTTCTGCCACTATGGGGCGGTGAGATGGCAGCACTGTGGCGTAAGGTCCAACGAACTGTCAAAATAAATAGGTACGCTAATTTTATGTTTAATTTTTTTTGGTTTATTTGTTCTTTAAAACATTACTTTTGAAATATTGTTTTCCAAAATAAATAAGAAAAATAATTTTAAGTCAATTCCTATGAAACTAACAAAGTTCTAGTAATTTTCTTTAGTACCAATGATAAGTCATAAAAGGCAGTAAAAGTTAAAACAGGGGTGCTAAGGCACCCCTGTTTTAACTTTTACTGTGGGCCGGCATCCGATTTGAGAAAAAAAATCTGATCTTCCAAACATTTCCCCCTACTAATATCTCAGGGTTTGTATGGAATATTTTTTTTGTCGGCCCCATGGTAAATTATTCATTAATACAACCTCAGAATTAACCCCCGAAAATTTGAACGGTGAATAAAAAATCAGCCTATATTTCATAATTACTAAAACGAAACATATATATCGAAATCGAACCACTCGGTAAATTCACGTCGCAATATTCTAAATAGCCGTAATATTTCCCGAAAACTTAGAAACTTACTTGTATAAGAATATTGATTAAAAGGAACCCTCATCCATTCTTTACATTCAACAAAAACAATTCCAAAATTCAATTTAAAAGGATCATATTTCCAGACTGCATTTTACCGGAATGTGCTAATAACGAGAATAAGACTGGGGTGAATTTTAATTAAAGGCCTAGGACATTAATGAGATGAAAGTGAACTCGGGCACTTAATCGTGATTTGTTTGTCTGATATAATTGCGAGGGGTCACGTTTCTATTGGAATTTATGTGCGATAGAAAGAGATCTTTTAAAAGAGCAAGCTTGTAGATGATACTTATATGCTTTTGTGTCCGTGTGGTGACGGCAATAAGAATACATTTGTCGCCACCCGAACTCCTCCTGCGGGTGTCGTAAGAGTCGACTAAAGGATTGAAGTGTCACTGAACATTATTTGATAAAATATTGATGATGGGCAGCAGCGTCATCATAATGTGGACACATTACTGCGATCGCCAATTCGCTTGCCCAGCGTGGCGATTATGGGTATTACCTCTTAATGCGTTTATACGCATAGTTATGGAGTAATAGGAGAGGCCTACGTCCAGCAGTGGACTATCATAGGCTGATGATAATGATGATGATGAATTTGAAAAATGGGAAATAGCCGGGCGCCTACCGGACGACGTTTCAAACACAGACCAACCAAACCAATAATCATGTTTTTTTAACATGAAGAAGGTCCTTAGGTTACCATTTTTCATCCACTGAAAACTGAAAACTCGCATCAGTTTTATGCAAGGTTGTATGTAGGATAAGAGCCTCTGAACACAAACTTTAAAAATAAATCACATCTTAATTTGTCTCTAAAGCTTAACTTGGATTGCGTGCGCATGTTCCATTGTCCCCAAGCAATGATATATCAATTGTTATACTATCAAACCTTTGTATTAACAATGCTCGCTAGTATTTGCCAACGCAAACACGTGGAACCTCCCGTTTTCGAATGAGGAATATATTTTCTAAAACAATACTGTATCTAAAAAAAACTCATTAAATGAGTCCTTTGGAAACTGCTAATATAGGATGACCAGGGGCTTTTATTTATTCTGGCCTAGGAGGCCATTTAGTAATAATACAAGACTATACATTTCCGATTTTCCGCTGTAGCTCTCGAAAGAAAAAAAAGCAACGCGAGAAATCCAAACTAATACGGACTTCAGGGCGTTTTCTAAAAAAAATCCTTAAAATCTGATTCTTCCAGATCTGGAAAAATATATTGGGGTTACTGTGGAACTGGGCTGACGGCAGAAATAATACATTAGTCCTCACCCCAAATGTTCCCGTTGGTGTCGACTAAGGAATGAAAGTGTCACAAATCAATCATTTATTGATGATAGCCAGCAGCGTAATCATACATACTACTGACATTCTGACATTGTTAACCCTCTTGCCCAGCGTGGCGATTAGTGGCACTACCTCCTAATCCTAAAGCTCATATACCTACGAATCGGTAATAAAAGAGACCTATGTCCAGCAGTGAACTGAAAAAGACTGATGATATGTATTTATTTATTCATAATGATGATAAATACTTTCCGATTTTTAAAAGAACCTATCGCAAAATCGAAAACTAGAAATTTACGGTTCTCATGCTCCCACTTCCATCAACCTAGCCTACAGTCAAGCGTAAAATGGCTTAGAGAAGGCTACACTCGAATGGTTAGCGAATACATGGACAACAGGGGGTCGGAAGGCGACGTCATATAAGGCGTCGTCTAGTTATGATAGCAATTTAGCTGTTTATGACATACGCCCCGTCGTGGGGTCAGTTCATGGGTCATGCGCACATTACCCTATGGATGTTTCTCCGTGTGGCTTATTGAGGCGCAAATTTTAGTACGGTCGGAACTAATAATATGTATACGATTTTGAACCTTATGCCTTTGACATACGTTCCGAAATGTAGACATATTATTAGACGTGACTGTACAACCCTGCTGGTAGACGTTGTGGTATATGATGTTTTAAATTAAATCACTGCTTACTACTACGGGCATAACATCATGCTCGAAGAGTCAGGAAAATAATGAATGCAGCTTCCCGATTAGTAGATCCGTGGACGTCTTATGTCTGAAATCATGATGATGAGTTAATTGATAACTAACTATCAATTATATTAAAATATTATCGAACCGGTCTACTCACGTATTTAAGTCGATGATTGCTCGACATGTTTCGACCCATTAAGAGGGTTCTCGTCCGGAGCACCCTGGGCCAAAGCCCGACGCGTACTGTACGAAACATATCGAGCAATCATCGACTTAAATACGTGAGTAGCCCGGTTCGATAATATTTTAATATGTTTGAGTCTCACGTTAGTTATATTATAATTCTAAAATTATCAATTAACTCATAATTAAACATAAACTGTTTTTGCTGGTGGTATAGGACCTCGTGCAGGGTCCGCCTAGATAGCTGCCACCGTCTTACCCGTTAACCTGCCGCTAAATAGCAGTGTTTTCACTGCTGTGTTTCGCTTTGGGCGTATAAGATAGCCGGTGTAATAACTGGCGTAGATAGAGGCAATCCATCTAAGTCCTCAGGGTAGGCAGCAAATAGCCGATTTTCTGATCGCTATGTCCATAGGCCTCAGTTCCTGCTTTCCATCAGGTGGGCTGAGAGCTCAGTTGTCTACCTTCGTCACATAAAAAAAGTCTTTTTTCACGTTTTCTTGTTTGTGTCCGTTGTGAAAGTTGCTCGGTGTGACCGTCCCTAGAACTCATGTTCACGCCTGCTCCATAACCCAGATGTCACCCTGTATTTGTGAGCTAGACTAGTCGTAAATACTAACCCCCTTATTCAAATAAACTTCTCCTAACGTTCAACGTAACGCCATCAATAATTATGTTTTTAAGACCGATACAGGGACAAACAATACTTATTGGCTTGCTAAATTAGGAGACGTTTACGAATAAGCTGCCGGGTGGTGACGGCAGCAAGAATACATTTGTCACCACCCCAACTCTTCCCGTGGGTGTCGTGAGAGTCGACTAAGGGATTGAAGCGTCATTGACCATTCTTTGATTTCATTGATGATGGGCAGCAGCGTCATCCTAGTAGACACATTACTGCGATCGTCAATCCGTTTGCCCAGCGTGGCGATTACAGGCATCTACCTCCAAATGCGTAAGAGGCCTACGTCCAGCAGTGTACCGAGATGTATGAATAAGAGGGTAAATGGTTATGATTATCCAAATCACTCTTATAGGCTTAATAATCTATGTTTCTAAGATTTAAATTCAACAAATATTGTTGGTCACACTAAACTATTTACTATATCCCACCTAATTTTATACCAGGATAAGAGGTCAGATTTTTTTCTTGGATCCCAATGAAACTAGTTTATTTGGTACCAGTTTAACAAAATAGGGTTAAGTTTAGCTTAGTATTTTTTATATAAAGAGCCATAATAAAATTACAATTACTTTACAAAACCGTCCCACTTTGACATAATGGCACTTTATTCAATTTTAACGCAACTTACTTTTCTATTTAATTTAAATACAATTACTCGGGTTCGTCGTTGAATATTTCCAACCGGCCGGCGACAAACGCAGTGGAGTATGAAATTCGCCAATTATCGTACAACCCGCTTAAATCGGCGCAACTGACAATATTCTACTAAGAGCTAGTCACGAGATTTTATCAATAGTTTTGCAGAAAGCGACCAACTACAATTTTTTGACAATCTGACTACATATCGAGTTTGGTCCCCTTCTGCACTGTCAAAAAGTTGAATTTGGTCGTTTTCTGCACAACTATTATGGACATTTATGGTCCATTAATCGTCGTTGGTAGGTATTTTAGGTATGCAGGTAGCTTACCTCTACGTGATTTTTAGTACCTAGGTATAGTCATTCACCGCAGAAATAAACTTGGCCGCGTGGTGACATACCTAGTGAGAATACATTTGTCACCACCCCAACTTTTCCCGTAAAAGTCGACTAAGTCGTTTGAAGTGTCACTGACAATGATGATGGACAGCAGCATCATTATAGTGGACACTACTGCTATGGCCAATATGCTTGCCCAGCGTGGCGATTATCGGTCTCAATGCATCCATACGCGTTGCCCGCGTTAGTACTTAATAGGAGAGGCCGATGTCCACTGTCCAGCAGTGGCGTCTTCACTAAAGGAATCGCGGAAAATCACCAATTATCACCATAGGGGAGGGGGGGTCATCGGACAAATCACGTGTAATTTTTGTTAGTCTGCTGAACAGTATTATAGCTAGTAAAAAAATGCTTAATAAATTACGTAAATTCAAATGTTATTAAAAGTACTACTTAAGTTGGTAATAAATTACACGTCATATTAGCTAGGGGGTTCTGAAAATATCACCAAATATCACCATGGGAGATGATTGGGTCCAAAACAGGCAAAAATCGTATGGCGTGATTAATGGACAAGCCCAAACCATACACTGCTCCTAAACTATTCGGATCACAATTAAATACCCTTGCTTCTTTAAAGGGTTTTAATTTAAATCTAGCCCTCGTAACGGTCGTTATTAGCACGTTCAACTAGTGAAGCAGATTCAAAAGGGTGACCAGCCTTTGAAAACCACATTTGCACAATTCACGATTAGGTTGAGTTTAATCGTATTGCGAATATTTTTAAAGGGCCATTGTGACGGGATAGGATTATAGATCAAAGACCAGAGTTTGGAGGAATTTGGAGAATTTCAATTCCTTTAATGTAACTTTTGATTCAAATTAACAAATCGATTTTTTCTAGGATAACTAACAGTAGTTGTCTGTTCGAAGAGAAGATTTTAACATCATCACTAATATTTTTATGAAAAGTAGGTATAATTCGTAGTGGAAGAACATCAGTGATAACTCTTTGGATCTACAGTAGTGATTTAATTCTCTTTGTGATAACTCTACTAACCGTCTTGTGAACGTGTTCATATTTTTGTCGATTTTTATAACGTGAGAACCATGAGTAATTTTTTTTTGTAATTCGCGTTTCAGTATTTTGAGCTACCGTGTACCCGCAAATTGCATCTGTAGTGTATATATATATATATATATATATATATATGTATATAAATTTGTAATAAACCTATTTACAATTTTACAGGCATTCTGTTATTTCAATTTTCACAAATAATGTGATCGTATGTACATTTTCGACGATATTCAGTGGAGTAACAAAGTCGAAGTCCTATTTCTTCTCAATGTTAACCATACACCAAATAAAACTTTCTGTTTGGACCAAAGGTTGACTGTAGAGAATGCCTCAAGGCATGAAGCCCGCCATTTGTATTTTTTATTGTCCAATAAAGCTTATATATAAATACCAGACCACATTTTTGTTGACCTGTACACTTGTCATAATTTGACCACGTAATAGTAACCTAATTCCAAGGCAAACATACTTAAGGTCCACTTTAACCCCCTTGTTCATAAACGACTCCTAACTTATCAAGCCGATCTCAATATGTCTATAAGATCGAAGGAGCCAAACAATACTTAGTGGCTTGATAAGTTAGAAGACATGATTTATGAATAAGGGGCTAAGAGTGTTACCTACTTATAACATACCTAAGATTAAGATAATATAAGAGTAATATACCTACCTATAATTCCAAGCTCTTGGTTATTCATTTATAGTAAGGTAAGGTGGGGTAAGATTGAACGGTTTTTTTAATGGGGTAAGACAAAAAATCACACACAAGCACAGCGTAATACAGGTAGCTTTTTGTCTTACCCCATTAAAAAAACCGTTCAATCTTACCCCACCTTACCTTACCTACTTATACCATAATATATGAGAGGTAAATACCTACCTACAATGTATGATTTGGAAATGTGTGTAAATAATTCAATAATTTTATTTACTTCAAGCTCCTCGCCATCTTTTCTGCACGCAAGCAGCTCAACATTCTATCTTACGAGTAGATACGAGTACCTACTTAGTCATATTCTATGGTGCGTCTTAGAAATTCAAGACTGTTGTTAGTTCTGTGCCGTCTTGCGTAAATCCTAAACCTAACAAAAGGCCGCGTTACAACGTCAACAAGCAAACCAAAAGCAAACGGAAACTATAAAAAACCGGCCAATAGCATGTCGGGCCATGCTCAGTGTAGGGTTCCGGAATTAATGGAAAACTGTTCAATTTATCAAGTTTAGAAATCATTTTCCTAGTAAGTTTTTATAAAGTTCAACTTTTGATATTTTTTTCATCTGTTTAAACTTAGGTATTATTGAAAAGTTAGCCCCGGGGCCTCCACGAAAGAGGGGCCTCCACAATAGAGATTTCGAAAAAAAAAATCAATTTCCAACTAGTAAACACTCTAAACACTAATAGTCATTTTTTTTATGAGTATTGAAAGTGATCTACTCCGGGAACTAGATTTCAGCGAAATCATCAACAATTTTTTGGCGAAAAAAGCTCTAAAGATTCCGTTCGTTAACGCTAAAATTTCAGGTAATTCTCGTTTCCGATTGTATTTAGGTATATGTTTGTTAAATAATAAAATAATATATACTTGTTTCCATAAAAAAAATATTTATTGAAAAACTTGACTGAAAAAAATTGTCTAGCTACTTTATTTGGAAAATAATTGGGGGCCAGGGGGCCTCCACTCCTTTGTTGCCCCGAAGCCTCTCAACCTCTAAATCCGGCCCTGGGGGGGGGGGGGGGCGTAATAAAACCTTTTTAATTTTACCACTTTTTTAGCGTGATTGATTAACATAGTGGCACAAAATTCCAGCTTTCTAGTGCTAGATAATGGTCATTGGGATTATACGCGGACGGACGGACGGACAGACAGACCTGGCGAAACTATAATATTGTTTAATACAGAACCCTAAAAAAACAGGGGAGATGCAACTGCAAACATCCAATCGCACCCCCTTCGTTTGGGGCGAAGAAAATTATCTCTTGAATAAATTATATTCCCCTGTTATGAAGACAGTTGAAATGCATTTTCGTCCGTTTTTTCTCGCTCAAGATCAAAGACATTGCCGGAATACCACCCGTGACCTCGCAAAAGTAAAACGGATAAACAATTTAATGTGACTTGATGTCCGGGATAATAATGTTAAAGTGCTTTCGGAGTTTTTTTGTAAACCTTGTTTGTTTTGACAATTCAATTATTTAAGCTCTTGCTGTCTGTACGTTTACGTTATTTCGACAAATCAAATTATTCTTTTGCAAATCGTCTTTTGGTCGTTGAAAGTTTATTTGTTTGCGCAGAATACGCGTTTTTAGTACGTACGTATCTTTACTCAGTTACAGCCAAACGCTAACGTAACTTATGCAACAGATACTTGACGAGAGGCATTAAACACCAGTGTTTTATGAATCGAGCATCAGCGAGTTTCATAATAGGACCACACAAGTGGTTGCATACATTACGTACTTTTTCTAAAAACAACCGTAAAGTTCTCTAAAATTACCTGCAGTGAAAATAATTCTACTTGTAATATTCCTGGGTCGCGTTTTATAAAGTTACAATTTACAATTTCGCTGTTTGCCTCTCTTTCTAGCCAATATGTGTATGCGTTAGAGAGGCAAACAGCGAAATTGTAAATTGTAACTTTATAAAACGCGACCCTGACATTCCTGCCTGTGCACGGTGTTACGCGAGCATTGCGAAATATTTTAACTATGCATTCTAGACATCAAAATAAACAAAAAATATTATGAGACCTAATGTCAATTCCACAAAAAAAAAAATTTTTTTCTTTTTTTTAGGCCGATTTGAATATTTTTTAACATTTCCAGTACTTTTTATCATAACAACAATTTATTTAAATTATTTATTTCTATTGTTTTTTTTTTAGGTAGAGGTTATTTCGTCAAGTATATTCGTATTTTTTGATTGTCAGGCAAAAGGTGTGGTAATATTAGAACACATTGTGGTAGCATTGTAATCCAAAAGAAGTTAAATGACGAGTTACGTCGAAAAACTTATTTCGAAAAAAGGTTGATTATCTCTGAAACCAAGCCGAATCCAGGAAATTTTATATAACATTAAAGACTCTAAATATGGTCAGGAATCCAGCATTAAAATCTTTCGGAATGCTGACGTAACACCGTGTATAATGTGTCTGTGCCATCAAGTATTTGCCTTTCGATTTGACTAGAAACACTGTCTCAGAGTGGCTATTAATCATATTTCCAACTAAAACTAAACTTACATACAGTGTTACTAAACTTTTACCTAATTCTAACCAGATTTGAGGTACTTATTATAATTTCTTAGAAGTTTCAAATATTTTCTCCAAGCACTTCAAAACAACTTAAAGCATACCAACCCCCAAGGAATCTCTAAATGATCCCTATTGACCGAAAACTCAATAAAATTAAACTAAAACAATTTGCGTCTCTCAATACTCATCAAGAGCAATCGAGTGGAGCGGTCCTTAGATTGACCTCAGGCTCTAGGCGAATTGAACCGTTTCGACTTTAATTAATTGAGATTGTTCGACGAATCATATCGCCGTTTATTTTGTCGCGGCGATATCGATATTGAAATTACTCCAATCAACTTAGGTATGTACCTAAAGGTGCATTTAGACCAAACGAGCATTCGCTCATTCTATCCCCCACTCTACGAAATTCGTTCGTTACACAAAACGTGATTCGTCGTAATTCGTTGATTTCGTAGAGTGGGAGATGGAATGAGCGAATGCTCGTTTTATCTAAATGCACCTTTTCGTGAGACTCTAATATAGGTATACTCAAATATTATCTAATTAGTAGCCGTACCATCAGTTGGAAAGTAAGGGCTACGTTAGGTTTTACTCGGCACGAATAGATAGTTGCCTATTTCTAAGAATGAACATTTAACAGTTTAGAAATGAGCCTTATATTAAGACGTTAAGACTATTGGAAAAACTCTGTCAAAAGTTCAATTTTAGATGAATTTTAGTGACGATCAGCGCCACTGTAGGCGGTTTTAAAAAGTTACAGATGGAATCGCGTCAGAGAGATGTGAACAGATAAAATTACTAATTGTCCGATGAATTGAAAATATTGTGAAATATAAAACAAACTGGTAAACTGGAAAATATGTAGGTATCTCTGGAATTTCCGTCGCCAAATTTGAAAATTGGAAATTTCGGACATTTGTCTCTATCCCTCAAAAAAAAAGGCGCCATAATTGAGACAGGGACAATTTTCGAAATTTATAATTTGAAAAGCACTGATTGGATATGGGTATTTACTATAAAAAACGATATTTTTTAGTTATTTTTCGTTCTTCGGTATATATGTATAAATTATTTGTTAATGGAGTAATTTAAAAATACGATGTTGATAATTACATCAAATATTGAGTACTAACTGAAAGAGTATACAACATTTAAAAACATTGGGATATTTCTAGGTTTCTCTAAAAAACCGGTTCCGATCCCTGGTGAAAAAATCGTCGTACGCCTCCAGTTCTCAGTTGTCCTCATTGACTGGACTATAAATACGAAATAACCGAACCAATTAAGACGAAGTGCCTCGGCATGAAAGTTAATTAAGAAAACAAAAGTTGGGACTAAGTTAATAAATTAACAATTCGTTCTAAATATTTATTTTATGTTTATAAACAACAAAAGCAACATAAGCTGCCATATATGATTTTAAATAATCGGAACATATAACAGCGTAATATATTACAGGTATATAACATTGTATTATTAACAGAGATCTGACAAATGTGCGTCATTGTTCGTAATCACAGAACTAAGATGACAAAGAATGATCGACAACGATTAAAAGCATAACCAAAAACGAAACGCAAGTGTGTGCGTAAATTTGTCTATGTGTGGTCAGGAATAGGGTTGCCTATTACAACAGAGCAATTATCTATCGATGTTTGACTGTTTTATCGACAACATGGTATTTTTTATCTTCGTTTTTTGCTATAAGTTTTATAGTACAATGTGAATTGAGGGTGTTGAATTACAAATTGCAAACGTGTGTGAACTTAGCATCTGGCGTATCCCTTAAAATTAACAGAAATAATAAAAAATCGTATAGTATCAAAAAAAAACTCTCAAAACATAGTAAGGTCCTTCAAGTTTGTTAAATACACATTCGTACTTAAAACCTGGGAATATGACGGCATTGTAATGTAATAAACTGATTCGGTATGTTTATCGAACGAATATCGATATTGATAGTTCAACGTTTAGTCAAGCTCTAGCGTAGCGTGACCATTTATATTTTTACACAAAATATCCTTTAATATTAACTGTTGTGATAAATTATTAGCGCACAGTGATAGGACAACTAACAATGAATGCTAGAAAGTGATAACTTACACGATTTATGCTACTAAATCGCCAAAATATCGTTTGAAAACAATCAACCGGAAAATCAGATTTACCTATGAAACAAATGTTTGCCGTCATTTCTTCGGTGGGTAACAGGGCAATCCTTTACACTACACGATACCACATAGGTTAATTATTTGTCTAAATTGACTTCTTACTAGAATTAAATATAAAATCACTTTTAAATAACAGTCTCCGTCGAGAAGGCTGATACGGCTGATATGTCACTCCGAAAGTGGGTACGCTTTTGGGATTGTTTTCTATCTCTTTTGCACTCATGTAAAAGTCATATGACTAGTGGCTTCCCTTTCACACGCTTCCTTTCTCTATTAAGCGCTAGCGCGGATTCTAACTTTATGTTCGTAATAATATGGACATGATTCCATAGTCGATTAAATTATTAATAAATGAATAGTTTCTTTTTATTACATATTTAATATCGATAGGTATGATAATCTGTGTAAATAGTCACCTCAAGGCTTCGAAATTAAGAATTATTCGATAGATGCTATGATAATAGTATTTTATGCAACCCTTGTTTAAGAGAGGTCAAAAAAGGTGAGTGGCGTGGGTAACAATTTGAGGCGAAGCCGAAAATTGTTATTAAAGACGCCACGAGCATTTTTTGACTCAGGTAAACAATGTTGCATACAGTCAAGTGCAAAAATAAGTATCGAAAGAATCCGTTCATAAATATGTTACGACGTTCTTATTGCACAGAATTAGAGTGCACTGGGACATGTTTTTGAACGTTTTTGTATACCCCTTATTTTGTCTTCGACTGTACAATACTTTTTGTACGACCACACATTTATTTTTAAATAAAATTGTAAATTTTAGAAATATTCTTAGTCAAACACGATTTTATTAATCATCGAGGTCGGGCGGAAGGCATCAAAATTAAAAAAGAAAACTCCTCTATGGTTTACTATTCATCACATTTTTTTTTTAATTAGGTTGCCAGGCATATATTTCATTAAGTCTTGTATACACGAGCTGTCTTAAAATGCATAAAACGCACTGCGTGTAAACCCGAATGCGTTTATAGGGAATAGACAATATAGACTTATCTTGACATCTGTAAGGTAGGGGCTTAATGGTGTGTTCACGACCATGTAAATGACAAATAAAAGTACGGGAGTAGAAAAATTTAATAAATTGTTTAGTCCTATCAATATCCCTACCAACGATGATGCCCATTTGTCGGATCTCTGATTATGAATTATGATGTCACTGAAAACTATTTTAAGTTGTAACAACCAATGGGAAAAAACTAAACTAGCACAAGCAGCAACACTTAACTGTATGTCGACGGACCTTATTACAAAAGTCATAAGGTTTAAGATAGACAGTTAACAGTATGGGCGATGGTATTTATCCATTTCTCCACCACGTCAAATAAAAAATAGCGTGCCATCCACGCCAAGCAAGAAAACAGCAGTGTTATTCACTAAGGAAACCGCCTTGCTAACAGCGCTGTGTCAGCGCTGCGGCAGCGTCGACCCTAAAAATGGTATTCACTAATGCACTTTAAACGACACTAGCGCTCGTCGACGAATACGGCGTGAGATGGAACTATACTGCGTCGAGAGTTACCGCCTACAGTTCGACGACGAGCTGTTCTATGTTAGTGAATACCGTTTTTCGCAGCGCTGCGCTCTACGTCGAAGTGAAGGCTGTCTCATCGTCGAGCTCATTGACGAACGCAGCGTCGAATGTGTGAATAAGAGAATAGCATAGCAGTACCCGGCGATAAAGTTTGCACATCGTTCTTTAGAAAGAGACAAATATTATTGCATAAACGTCACATAAGTTCGAGGGGGACAATTAATGCTCTATGAAACTATGAACGAGTCTCTTTTCTATGAGTGATTTTAAAGACAAACGGGTCTTAATCGCGTAAACATACGTTTAATTATTATACCCGTGGTCGCAGGCAGGTCTTTAAAATAAATGAGTGATATTTTTTTTTGTCAGCCTCCGTAGCCTAGTTAGTAGCATACCTGGGATAACTCGGGGCATTTATACGAAAGTGATGTAGCAAAATATTTTAACTACTAAAAATATATCGATGTTACTGTGAATGACAACATCAAAATGTTATTCGGCATAAATAAATATTAGGTACAGTCGAAGACAAAATAAGGGGTATACAAAAACGTTCAAAAATATGTCCCAGTGCACTCTAATTCTGTGTAATAAGAACGTCGTAACATATTTATGAACGGATTCTTTCGATACTTATTTTTGCACTTGACTGTACTTACACTTCAATTAAAATAAAAAATAAGTTTAAACGGGTAGTTACGCGTTTATTTTAAATTAGTTCTCAAAATATACAATTAATATTAAAATATCAATATTTAAATTGTCATTTTGATTAAAATGACATCTGCATACAAGAGGCCCGATATCAGATATCACATCGAACCTCTGTACTGTAATCGATAATGTTCAATAAGCACATATTTTATTATAATTATATCGACATATTTTTAATCGATATCAAATCCCTATAACTTGCCCCCAGTTATCGCAGGTATGGTTAGTAGTGAACCTGCCTACGAAGCTGGAGGTTCCGGGTTCGAATCCCGGCAATGGCATTCTTTGTGTATTTATTTATCACAAATATTTGTTCCTTGGTCATGGCTGTCTATGTAGTATCTATATGTATCGTCGCCTGGTACCCATATCACAAGCCTTAATTGAGCTTACCGTGGGACTAGGTCGATTTGTGTAAGATGTCCCAAGATATTTATTTTTAATCGTGAACGTTTAAATCAATGTATGAACTTTATACCCGGGTACTGTAAATGACTATCAACTTTATATTGTCGAATGGAGGTGCGTTTTATATTTGAATTTTGTGACTTAATATCAAATTTTGGCGTATCAGGCACGAAGTATTAATAGGTGTAGATTTGGAGCGGTGTAAACAGATCTATCATTAGAAGCATTTTGGTTTGTATGAAACATATTATGATTATTACCAACATACATATCTTCAGAAAAACAATAAACAACATCACATTTTAATTGACAAGCATTAAATGTTTTAATTATTTGCCCGCAGATAAGGCCATGATTATACTAAGTGTACCAGTAAATATTAATATACATTTGGCACTTTCTAGTACCCTGATAGTTAAGATAAGACTTTGTTACACTTGGGGTCTGTTTCACCATACCCAAATAAATTTTACCTGTCAGATAAATGTTACCTTCCTTTTTAGGGTTCCGTAGCCAAAATGGCAAAAACGGAACCCTTATAGATTCGTCATGTCCGTCTGTCTGTCTGTCCGTCTGTCCGTCTGTCACAGCCGATTTACTCGGAAACTATAAATGCTACAGTAACGAAATTTGGTAAGGATATGTCTCGTATGAACCGCTACAGGATTATGATACTAAATTGTAAAAAAAAACCCACTGGGGTGGGGGCCCTCCATACATGTAACTGAAGGATAGAAATTTTTTTTTAGTTGTATATAAGCGTGTGGGGTATTAATAGAAAGGTCTTTGAAAATGATATGAAGGTTTACAAATCTCATTTTTATTTAAGCAATTCGTTTTCGAGATATCAGCTCTCAAAGTCTGAAAAATGTGTCCCCCCCCCCCCTCTATTTTTTAAACTACGCGATATAAAATTCTAAAAAAATATATGTTATGTAAATTAATAAACTTTATCAACGATTTTTGGTTTGATTAAATTATCTCTTATAGTTTTTGAGGTAGGTTGATTTAACTATATTTTTTTAATAATAAATTGATAATGGTACGGAACCCTTCGCGCGCGAGTCCGACTCGCACTTGGCTGGTTTTCTTTTATATGCCTGGAAAAAAGGATGGTGATTTTATCTGAAGGGTCCACGGAAATAACATATCTAGTCAATTCAAATTACAGAAGGAAAAACCACCTTACTTTTAACAGAATAAGGTGTGAATTTGCCCTGATTTTTTTAAGCACTGGACATGTTTTTTCCGTGGACCCTTCATCTGATAGATATATTTATCTGGACATAGTGAAACAAGCCTATAATGGGAAAAATGCAGAATATAATACCTGGGTGAATATCTGACCGTTTCAACCGCCTAATTTTGGTGGCATCATTTTTGCCGAAGTTTCTAAACATACCGGTACCGTGCCTCCTTCAAATGACAAAGTAGCACATTGTAACGAATAGAAACTTCGGCAAAAATTATGCCACCAAAATTAGCCGGTTGAAACGCTCAGATATTCACCCACCTACAGCCAAAAACATGCTATTACTTTTAGACTTTATTATAAAGGAATAAAGTCGAAAACTAGTAGACCTGATTTTGACTGCTGATAACACGCATTAGAGCCTGATATAGCCTATGGATGCCTACTCGAGAGGTGTCACATACGCGTTTCCGATCGTTAAAAACAGGATTATCTATATCAACGGTATACTGGACAAGTAGATATCGATTCTAATGTCATTTTACCAGTTCCAAAATCATTCATAAATGTACCTGTGTACAATTGCCATCATATTCTGCATTTCACCTGTACTGTCAATACTCTTCTGATTTTTAAGTGAGCATTTCACATTCATAAATGGTTGATTATTTATCTACTATGATTTTATTCACAAGGATGTTTGTTTTTACATTCCATTTTAAACCATTTACTTATATACTAAATACTAATGCAATTATAAATCTAACATTACTATGAGCTTGATTTTACCCAATGTAAGACCATACAACTCGGCAAATATAGTCTTGCAAACCAATTTGGCAGTAAAACAAAGGTGTTTTATATGAGTGACATTTCCTAGTTATTATTTTTATTACAGTCAATTTTTACTGACTACTTGGTTTGCCAATAAGTAATATCCTGACACCTGTAGCCGTACGGCTTTGCAAGTATCGGTAACGTTAGGTTTTACTCGATACCTAAAGAAGGCCATCACGCTTGCTCCAATATGTCGCGAGCGCGACAGAATGCATTACGTATCAAGTAAAACCTGTTGCACATAAGGTGAAACGCATTTCATTAAAAAACAATTGTGATAAGGCACTGGTCTCACCGCGAGCTGCTAAGCTATGAACTATCGGCTATAAACACGAACAAAAGATACGCACTCCCGTGTAAATAAAAGAGACACGGCTATCACCGCCGCGCCGGGCGAGTATCGGTGCGACCAGTGCCTAAGTCTAAACACTATTACTACGCGAAAAAAAAAACAACATAAAAAAACATGCGCATTGTATACTATGGAATAGTAATTTGTGCTAAATTCATAGAAGTTTGTTTAAAGGTGCATTCAGACCAAACGAACATTCGCTATTTTATCCCCCACTACGAAATTCATTCGTTACACAAAACGTAATTCATCGAAATTCGTTGATTTCGTAGAGTGGGGGATAGAATAGCGAATGCTCGTTTGGTCTGAATGCACCTTAAGCAGACATCACGAAACAAAGTTTATTATGGTGATTCATTGATAAGAAACGTACAATACGTTTTATATTTTCAGAATAAAACGTGGTTTTTTTCTATGAAATTAGCGCAAATTACTAATTTAAAATATATTGATATCCACATTTAATATGCAGTAATGGTGTTTAATGATCTTGACTTAACATGCCACCATTTTATATTACAACTGTTCCTCAATATTCATTCCTTCACTCTGTCTAGTCTATAGATTCTAATATTCTACTGAATCTAATGTTATATGAGACCGTCCTCCACTTACTCAAATGTTCTACTTCTTACTCATAATTGGACCGACTAAGTACGCTATACTCCTAAACTAGGCCGTCAATCACAGCACATTATGCCATTCGTTGCATTTCTGTTTATACAAAAACTATTAAAGCTTGTTCACGAAATAAAATATCCATCCATCGTAAAATCAGACACTGTTAAACATTAGTCCCATGTAGTTCTAACAGCCATGGGACTGTAAATTGATTCTTCTGTTTTATGTTTAACAATCCAATATCCAAAAGCATCAAAGTCGTTAAAATTTAAATAACTTCAGATAATGCTAAAATTAAAAGTTCAGGCCCAAAAAAGTGCGACCTTCTGAGACGATTTCAACAATGTTAGACTTGAAATAGTTAATAAAAATAGTCGACACAAGATTCTCAGTTTATTATAGTATCGGTATTGTAATATAGTTAAGACCCATTGGGAAACTAAATGACCCAAAATGATAAAATAAGAAAAAACACTACTAAAATCCAGAAGTTTAAATTAAAGTCCGTAATTAAGGAGGAATTTATATAAATATCAACCACAGCGTCCGAGAAGATAAGCATAGAGCCCTTCTTTATAATTACATCCATGAAAAGGTATGGACTCATAAAAAAAATGAATTATACAGCAATGTCTACTTTATTTCGTGAACAAGCCTTAGACGTTATTATTCGTTTAGTTTAGTCCACTTAGACCAAATTTGTTAGACCGCTAAGGTTAGCACATGATTAAAGTGACAGTATCATGTGGCGACATGAAATATCCGTCCCTCTTTTATTAACATAGTAAAAGACGGGAAGTATATCTCGTGGCAACATACTGTTTCGCCAATCACGTGCTAAGCCTATATAGAAGTTGTGAAATTAAATGCCAAAAGTGCAATTTAAAAGATCTGCCCCATTTCTTATTTTCATGATATTTTAGATATCCCTGTATTTAAATTTATACAGGATACATATACCCAAAATTACAGTTGCATTTTAATTGTATTGAAGTGTCACTGGTCATTCGTTTATAGAAGATTTATGATGGGCAGCAGCATCATCATCATCAATATCATCACAATGGACATTACTGAATCCTCCTAGCAATGGACACATTTTTGTCAATTGACATGTCAAAATTACAACAAAAATGCATATGCATCCATTCATACACACCTATAGTCCTATTTTGCCTACTGGTGTTAGATTACAAGGATGTTAAAACTCTTGTCTAAAACGACTACACCTAATCAAATATGTGTCGAGCAACATCTACTGGCATTATTTTAATATTTCTAGAATAAACAACTTCTACATAATACTTTCAAATTTTGGACATTCATATTGCTATACATTTTACTTCCTACAAGATTTAAATTGTAAGTAAAATCACTGGATACCTATTTTTCAATAGTATTATTAGATTAGTGTAACGTCTATATTTTACATAGTATTCCATGTATGACTTAAATGCATGAGTGTAGGCATACATAATTTACATATCAAACCATTATTTATACCAAAGAAATGCAGATTGGTCCATACCTGTTTTACAAAAAAATATTACAATTAAGACTGTACGTCGATTTTCCTCCCAAGTTGCATTTGCAACACAAATTATTTCCTGTAATCATTGTGTTGCCAACTTATAAGTATTTCCTTTTTAATATTTATTACTGTTCATCTTCATAGATAAACGATCACTACAGGGACAAAGTCTTTCAAGCAAATTTGTACAGTCAGTAGCAGATATAACAAAGCGGACAGGGTGTTCAAAATTAATTTGGCAAGACCTTATCGCTAAGGCTATAAGAGTGTGTTAAGATCATTGTCACCCTACCCGCTAAGCAATATTTGCTGCTGACTGTACCTTATGCCTTTATGCACTTTATGAAATGCCTATCATAGACCATCAAGCAAAAGTATACAGTTTAGCTATAAAATTTGAGCCGTATGACCTGCACGGAAGGCCTATCGTCGAGCAAACAATTGGCTAATTAGGTATAGTAATTCAGATAACTTCTGACCGTGTTCTTTGTCTATTGTTAGAAAACTCGTAGGGAATACATGTCTTTTTTATAAGCAGGGTTGTTTTCTTCCCTAGTGGTTAACATTGAATCCTGTTGCTTGGGTGATAGAGTCGCATTTTAAATAAGTGTTTTTTATGCAAATACAGTAGCATCTTGCGGTTTCTAACAATAGACAAAGAACACGGTCAGAAGTTATCTGAATTACTATAATAAGCTGATAGAAGTTTTATCAAACCGCGATTAGAATGGGATTCGAAAGTACTGTTGACATAACAGTGTATAAGTCGATCTAGAATATATTCATAGTTATATTCATATATTCATAGTTTAGTGTTAGTGGAGAGACTTACAGACAATAGATAAATTAATCACTCACTACATCCATAAACAACTCTTTTCTTGGTAAATGTTGTGTCAACAGTACATGCGAATCCCTTTCTGATTCCGGTTTGATAATATCATTTCACGTAAAATTGCAAGAGTTTATAGCAAACATTTGTAATGCAAATTTGCACCTTATACACTGCAATTAGAGCTTATAACTGACTGGTACACCATTACAATAATTAGGCCATATTTCACATAAAATTGCACATCCTTAACACACGTAGTCACATTGCACCTTATGGGTGAATCAACTTTTTTTCTGTGTTATTGCCATGGTTACAGTTGCCTGAGTCACGCTGGTTTTATTCAAAATTATGCTGCTTAAATTACGCAAGCATGCATGTAGTGCATGTTTGTAGGTGGCCCACTAAGGAAAAGCCTTATTAACACCAGAAAATGTATGTTTGCATAGTTTAACCACAATTTTGCTAAAACCAGCGCGGCCGTAACCATGGCAATATCAGACAGAAAAAAGTTGATTCTCCCTTATACACTTCTCATCATTACTCAGTGACAGTTTTCCACATCAGTTTGAACTCTTGTTGTTAGTAAAGACTCCAGTCCTTGGAGTTGTTCATTCTAAGACTTAACTCAGTTTTAGAGACTGCAGTTCTTTTACAATGTTAAAACCCTTAGGTCTTCAAGAAGACTAAAGTTATGTTTTGAAATTTGTGTTGTATTACATTTAAAGTTATTTTAAATACAACATTGTAACTTCTAGAGTCTCAAGTTTAGTTTATATGCAGAACTCAACAGACTACTTAAAAGTCTCTGTATAATTGAGACCCGTAAAATTGGACTTAAAGAACTTGAGTCTTAACCAACACTTCATTGTGATGTGACACTATCAATAACCATCCCAAGTTTTCCAACACAAGGAGTATTCCCAAATGGTAACATTCCGCACAGTAATATTTACTGGGAACAGCACTTTTCTAACTACACCACTACACTGCACAAGTCAGTTTAGCCAACATTTCACATTTCACGGTCTTGCACTTCCACTTCTGCACTCGATCACAGGCCAAGCAAGCAGAAGGCTAGCAGGTTGGAGCATCAGTCGTCCGCATCCTCTTCACTCATTTCCTCCTCGCTGGTGCACTCTGGCTGCGAAGACTCGGAGAGATAGCGGTGGCAGTCGCAGACGAAGAGATAGTTCTGTGCGAGCTCCCTTTCCTTTTAATCTTTAACTATATCACTGCACTGCACTGCACAAGTCAGTTTAGCCAACGTTTCACATTTCACGGTCTTGCACTTCCACACTTGCACTCGATCACAGGCCGAGCAAGCAGAAGGCTAGCAGGTTGGAGCATCAGTCGTCCGCGTCCTCTTCACTCATTTCCTCCTCGCTGGTGCACTCTGGCTGCGAAGACTCAGAGAGGCAGCGGTGGCAGTCGCAGACGAAGAGATAGTTCTGTGCGAGCTCCTGGTGAGAAGGTAGTCATGTTATTGTTTGGTTCACCAATTTCACAATACGAGCCAGTTCTCGTCCAGTTAGACAGTTTTTCGAGATTATCCCGTTCATCCGGGGGAAAAGGTTTAGAGACAAAACCTTCACTATTCAATAGTAGTACTAAAGTAGTTTCTTTGAATATAAAATATTCGGACTTAATAAATCAGAATAAAAAAAAAACTATTTTACGAGAGGTATTTTTTTAATTTTTTTCCACAATTTTTAATTTTGTAAATAATCAATGAATGTAAAGAACGCCATTAATATTAACGACGACATGGTGCACCTGATGCACTGCGAATTTTGCGTCAAGCTTATAAGCGCGGAATTACGGTGGTGAACGAAAATATAATTTAGACACTGGTTCAGATTGTTGTGTCTCTTGAAATGTAGTACATTAACCATGACTAACGTTCATACCATTTATCATTAGCATAATGTGATCATTTTTAAAATATTCAAAAATTTGTAAAAATTGTTTCGAACTAGACGAACTCCACTGCATCGGGGCTCGTAGATGCATTCATGAGAATGAGGGGTACGTGACGCCGTTCTTCGCTTACCTCTATGAAAGTTACGAATAAAATTTTTAGAGTATCTTAATTTTATAACTGGGTATTTGTATTTATAGAGAATTCTCGCACTTTCCATATATTTCTAAGGTAGCTGTCATAGCCGTCACGTTACCGACAAAGTAGTATTTTTCGTGGAATGCACCAATAGATGTTTCTGTTGTCGCATTTGCTACATCTTGATGTTAAGATTTTCCTACAGGTTAATATACAGTGTGGAAATTAAACTCAGGCCCTGGAGGAAAACTACTTCAAATCCTTAAGATAGCTCATTTTACTTAAAGTCCATATTTTTGAAAAGAAACAAATATGCATTAAAAGATTTTTTTTAACTCGCTTGCTTTGCCCGGGACTCGAACCAACTAAAATAAAATAAACACTCTTTATTTTATTATTATACTAATCGGTAGTATTAATATTCAGGATAAAGTTTCTCTAAAAAATATTTGGTTACTGTTTACTTTTAACAAGTAAAATACCCGTAACAGTTCTGTTATCGTAAACTTTCAGAGAATGTCCGTATAATGAATTAGACATAAAAAAATTACTTACTTTCTGTCTAGAATGCCTAGACCTCTGCAAGAAGCACTCATCCAAATAGCTGATACAAATCTCCTCTCCAGGACGAATAGGCTTCACCACCTTGAGTTGTAACCGGTGGTTTCCATATGGGAACGAAGACTCAGCATTCGGTGCACAGTTGTGGTTGCAAGCGCTTTGCAACTTGAAGAGACCGGAGCCTTCTGTGTTCAGGAATGAGCCAGATTCTGAAACCATTTTAATTTAAGGTTAGTTTTGAAAAGGAGATTGGTAATGAATAATGATGCTGCTTTAATGTTTTTTATTATTTCGCACCTCTTCAGGTGGGAACCAAGAATTTAACAAGGATTGCAGATTTGACATTTGTCAGATGATAGATAATAGACAAAAATTTGATATTGTAGTTTTTTTAACATTTTTCAGGTGATAGATAATAGAGAAAAACTTGATATTGTAGATTTTTTTCAAAATTTTCATCGGCGATAAAACTTAGACTATAAGCGGTTGGGATGGGTGACTTTTTAGGTGGAAAAGCCAGCACCTGTACCATCCCTCTGACTCATTTTCTTTAATTTTAACCTCTTGGCAGTGAGAGCTTGAGAAGCTTTGTTGCCAAGGCCAGTAGCCCGGGCATTAGGATGAATAGTCAGAAGTATTGTTCTCTAACAATTAAACTTTCGCTTAAAATTTCGCTTTAAACTTCAAAATCGGCAAATTTCGAGGATTTGTCTCTATCGCTCTAATGACGCCTTCATTGGATAGAGAAAAATCCTCGAAATTTACGAATTTCGAGGTAGGAGGCCTGTTGTTGAGCAGTGGACTCATATGACGTGATGTGATATGACTTACCCTCCTGTACTTTATCATACATCCTGGTAAGGAACAGATCGAGCTGCCTTCTCTCATCATCAGACAGTGTCAACTCCACCACAGAATTCACCCACATGGCCAGAGGACTGGTCCCGATGCCCTGTCCATTGGTGCCGACTAAAGCCATGAGGCTGCAGAAACCGTCTGGGGTTAGGAACTGAAATAAAGATTTATTCTTTGATTCTTGCCTGTATTATTCTTCTATGGTTTAAGGTGCTCTTGTACTATTAGCATTTCACTTATAGTAAACGTAATTGCAAAGACATAAGGGCAATGGCGTAGCAAAGACGGGGGTAAAAATAAATTGGGCCATTCCATATGAAATCATCAAATGAGGTGCGCTGCATGCTTTCCGATTTGTATGGAAAAAATCATGGATGATAATATAGGTATGCTTTACACAAAACCGTAGTTGTTTAATTTTTAAATAGCGTAACAGCCAGATAACATAGGTCTGAAGTTTAAAAATAAGCGATTTTTGAGGTCGATGAAAATTGCTTTAACTTTTTTTTAATGTGTGAAACTGAATTTTATTATATGTTAATTTACTACTTAATATGTGTACTTGTACATGTATGTATTACAGTATGTATATTTTTATTACTTATTGTATGACAAACTTCTAAAACGTCATGTTATTTTGCTAATGTTCAGTGATGTTCAGTAGCTTTTATTGACTTGCTCGCTTGGTCTAGACAGGTATTTTTTTTTAAATTAACAAGCTCAAATAGTCTATAAATGAAAACTTTAACAATATTTTTGAATTTAGTTCTTCTAACTTAAAAAAACAGTAAATTACAAAACCATTTTTGTAGAATTTGCTTTTTATGACGTTAAAAAAAACCATGTTTGGCAAAGTTTAAAGATCTGAAAAGTACACTAAAGAGAAGAACTTACTTTGTTCTTTGTAAATCATCTTTATTTATATTGTGTTATTGATTTTTGAAAGAGATAATGATTTTTTGAAATCTACAAGTTAGCAAGAAGTTTCAAAGTAGTTGTTTAAGTTAATGTTTTTTTTTTATCACGGACAACATTTATAAACGTAATAAACAACAAAATGATGATTGTTGATTCCCTCGTTTACTATGTACAGTCTACCAAAAAAGTGGTACACCACTTTCTTGATGGTAAGCATGAAAATGCTAGTGGCACATCTTATAATACGTCTGATATAGGGTACTTATAGGTTTTATTACACATGCCTACTGTCTTTAGATAAGAGTAATGATGTTGATTCAATAATGCGATAACAATAAAAAATACCAGGTCGTATCATAATTTTGTGCCAGTTTCAAACGGCACCTTACGAGCCGGAAGATATTCCTACTCCAAAAATGTTAATGTCGTAAAGGTAGTCAGGTAATAATACTTTACACACACACACACGCACATATATAACTACATTACATATTTGTGACAAGCTTTTTTGCTGACTTTTGCATGATATGAACATGAATTCGTAAATCGTGCATTAACACAAGGGTCATACACACTGACATACTTAATTACGTACATCGCAACTTAAATAAAGGTTCTTGTTGTTGTTAATGACTAATAAAATATAGTTATGAATAATTTAATGTGTTTTATTTAAAATAGTGAAGTCATAGAGCGCCAGAAAATAGTCGTAAAAAGTTCCGAAAAATGGACATTAAAAAAAATCATAAAACTCACAGAAATCGAAAACACAAACCAAATGAAACGGATTCCTATAGAATAGAGTTGGTACTATCTTTTGTATAACTTTTTGGGTTTTTTTATATTGCCAAACATGATGAAATTTGAAGTCAAAGTTGAGCAATTTCGTAAAATGGCCAACTTTACCATTCTTTTTTTCAGCTAAATGAAAAGTTTGTGATCAAACGCTCAGTTATTTTATGAGAGCAATACTTGTACTATACAGTAAAAAAAAATAATTCCCTAAGCCCAGTAGACATGCTGCAAAATCCAATAGAAAATGGGCGGAATTTGAAAATATTCACAAAACTTTCAACATTTATGATGGAATAAGTAAAATAGCTTGATGCATATTGATAATAACATTTTAAAGTACGTTTACTAGAGAATCAGAAAAAATATATAAAAAATGTATATTAGTTACCGAAACAAATTAACATCGCTTCTCGTGGAACCTCAAAAACAGGTAAATTGAAACTTAAAGCGGGCCCCATCTGGATGAGCAGCAAGTAAAAAAAAAAGTATTGACGGTTTACGTACAATTTACTTAAGACTATCATCCTTGATTTTTTTCAAACTGTTTAAAAATCAGTCAGCGCGGAATTAAATCAGAATCTGATGATTTCATATGGAATGGCCCAATTGCTAGCACAGAAAATTCCTCCACTAGCACTAGCTCAGGGGTAACACCACCCACTTCAGAACAGGGACCGGAAAACCCGTTCATTTGGCTTACCGGTTCAAATTAATAACCCCTTCACACGATAACCTATTCGTATGGGTAACCCGCTCAATGGGTTACCCAACAATAACGATAACCCGTATTATTCGGGTTAACCTAATCGTCATAAGGGGTTACCGCTTACAACAGCTGTTTCGGTGAGGGTTTTGTATGTACTAACCGGTAACCTTTCGGTTTTGGGTAAGCCTTACCCCTCTCCCGCGCCTTTCCGCCACCGCACCGGCCCGTCTTCGCGCCACCACACGCGATCGTGTCGTAACTTCAGTCAGTCAGGGTCGTTTCAAAAGGTACTTATTCAGTTTTTAAAGGGACATATTATTTTTTTTTTCTTACTTAGCCGAATTATGGTAAGTACGTAGATAGATGGTGTTATTTTATGTACCTATTAGTAAATCAATTAAGTAACTTTTAAATATTTCAATTATTTACAGTTTTTTAAATATTTGATGCTTTAATTATTGATAAAATATTATATATAGTCCGTGGGCTAGTCGGTCTGAAATTAGAAAACGGTATAATTTGGGGGTACCAAGTGTCCTTTTTACAGTAGTTAGACATATTCATAAGGATGTTAAAAAAGTATTATAGACATCTCAAAGTGGTAGCTAATAGGCATACGGGCTATTCCAAGATTTTTGTTGTATGACAGGTATGGTTAAAATTAGGAGGTACAAATTTTCCTTTTCACGCCTGTTAGGTAAGCTTATAAAAACGTCAAAATGCAAGATTGCCATTTATAAGTGCTACCTAACAAAAATGGGGGCCAATCAAAGATGGTGGATCTCAAGTTTTACAAAATCAAGTATATCTCGAGAACTATTAAATATATCTAATTACTTTCTTGAACAAAATTAAAGGCATATCTGTAAGCTTCATATTTTGCATATACACCATATTGCTAAAACCAACCAATAATTAATTATGACCAAATTTATGAAAATTTCGTGATTTTGTTTTTTTTTGTGTCGTGTTTTTACATAGTAGTCATGACGCTAGAAAAATTAAATATTTTTTAAAGATAGTGTATTTAATAAGCTTTAATTTGATGTATATAACTTGTTGGCGGTATTAAAAAAAAGACCCATAAAAAATATTTAAATGAATTGTAGTCATAATCCACCGTATACTTAGTGATTTAAGAGGCGATGGAAATGCCACTCGTAAATAATAGTGCTTAATGGCGGCAACTTTTTTAGCAATTTTCATCATTATAGGTACTCATTTCGGACTAATTCGCATACGTAGTATCCAATTTTCGGGTCCATTCTAAGATCCAAGATAACGGCAACTTTTTTTGCAATTTTGATTATTATACTCGTTTCTGATTAATTCGCATCCGTGGAATCTGATTGTCAGGTCCATTCTATGATCCAAGATGGCTGTACAGTGTTTTTATTTTTTTTGTAATTATTGTCATTGTAGTCGTCTTCATAGTGGACACATTACTGCGATCGCCAATCCGCTTGCCCAGCGTGGCGATTATGGGCATTTACCTCCTAATGCGTCTATACGCACAGTTGATAGGAGAGGCCTACGTTCAGCAGTGGACTAACATAGGCTGATGATGTGTAGTCGTTTTCGACTAATTAATACAGGGTGGAAAAAGATTTTGGGTCAGTGAGGGCAGCTACCGGATCCCGTGTAGCTACGCGAAAATGGTCTTACAAGACCTTCCCGCGATTTTCAATTAAAGAAGATTAGCGTTTTCAGATTTTGGAAAAAGTATACAGGGTGCGAGGAAATGGTCATTTTTGACAAAGTTTTTTTTTTTGATGTCAATCGATCCTGTTTCTGTTCAGGATCAAAAGCTTGTATGGGACCACAAATTTTTTTCGGCTAGAAAAGCCACAAATCGGGATTTAAAATTCCCATACAAATTGTATGAAAATTAAAAAATATTTTTCACGCTTAATTTTTTTATGCCAATCGATTCCAATCCTATCCAGTACCAATAGTTTCCTAGGGGTCAACTTACGGCAACGTAAAAAAAAAACAAATATAAAAACAAACTGTTTTCATACATTGACTATGGGAAAAAGTGAAAATCAATTACATTATCTGTGACGCTAATTAATGTTGCTAATGATTTCATACAGTATTATTATTATCATTTAGTATAGGACGACTAATTATCGTGACAGATAAAGTAATTAAGGTTTCACTTTTTTTCCATAGTAAATGTATGAAAACGGTTTTCTTGAAATTTAGGCTTTTTTGTACATTGCCATAAGTTGACCCGTGGGAAACTATTGGTACTGGATAGGAATGGAATCGATAGGCATAAAAAAATAAGCGTGAAAAATAATTTTTAATTTTCATACAATTTGTATGGGAATTTTAAATCTCGATTTGTGGCTTTTCTAGCCGAAAAATTTTTTTTGGTCCCATACGAACTTTTAATCCTGAACAGAAACAGGATCGATTGGCATAAAAAAAAAAGTTTGTCAAAAATGACCATTTCCTCACACCCTGTATACTTTTTCCAAAATCTGAAAACGCTAATCTTCTTTAATTGAAAATCACGGGATGGTCTTCTAAGACCATTTTCGCGTAGCTACACGGGATCTGGTAGATGCCCTCACTGACCGAAAATCTTTTTCCACCCTGTATACCCGAATTTAGGGTCAATTTAAGATCCTAGATTTTTTACGTAAGTGTACCTACCTAAGACAGTGGAAATAGAATATTCGGATTCCACGTGCGTGAATTAATCAAAAACTAGTATAATGACGAAAATGGCCAAAAATTGTGTCGCTATCTTGGATCTTCAAATGGACCCTAAATTCGGATTCCACGTATGTGTATTAGTCGGAAACGAGTATAATGATTAAAATTGCGTAGGTACAAAATTCAATAACATGCAAAAAAAACGGCGCCATCTTTGATCTTACAATGGACCCTAAATCTCGCGTATGTAAATTAGTCAAAATCGTGTAGGTATAATGACAAAAATTACAAAAAAAATTGTGCCCATATTGAATTTTATAAAATATTTTAAAAATAAAAATAAAACCGCCTTCAAAAATTCGCCCGAACTAAAAAGTTAAAAATAATTTTGGTTCCTACTTCTTAGGATTTCCTACCCAAACCTTTAAACCTTTTACCCTATTCATTGAAATAAAACATTATGGCTAGGTACCCTACAGATTTCTTAGAAGTCGGTGCCAAGCCGAATACGTTCATAGGTATATATTAGATAGAGCTTTGTAACTTACTGTCACTCCGATTACGCTTTTATCAACAGAATGGTCTGCCTCAGTCATTTTCATGAAAGCATAACCGGAGTGACAGTATATTACAAAGCTCTATCAAATACATGTAAGTACTCGCAAGTGAACATATTTGGCTTGGCACCGACTTCTAAGAAATCTGTAGGGTACCTAGCCATAATGTTTTATTTCAATGAATAGGGTAAAAGGTTTAAAGGTTTGGGTAGGAAATCCTAAGAAGTAGGAACCAAAATTATTTTTAACTTTTTAGTTCGGGCGAATTTTTGAAGGCGGTTTTATTTTTATTTTTAAAATATTTTATTTTTTGCTTTTTAGTAGTGTAAATATAAAAGCGTTATTCAGTATGCTCTAAATACTTATAATTAGAATGTACTGCACTGTAGTAGGCCATAAAACCTGAACTGGCGAACTTATATGAATACAAAAACAATTTCAAAGGTAACAGACTTAGCATGCCAATATTATTTAAAGAATCACTAACCGCTAACCGACATGTCATAACTACTAAGCAAACACTTGAATAGATCTCGAAAATGTATGACATTTGTTATATATACAAAGAATGATCCTCCAACCCCTAATCGTTAAGGAGTTATTCCTTTCCTCATCAGCTCACCAACATGAGACTATGGCCACCTAAAGGCAAATACTCGAATAGCCTCCAAAATATATGAAATATGTTATATTTAAAGAATTATCCCCCAACTCCTAATCTCCAAGGAGTTGTACCTTACATCATCAGCTCACCAACATGAAAGGATGACCACCTAAAGGCAAATACTCAAATAGCTTCCAAAATACACGAAATATGTTATACTTAAAGAATTATCCCCCAACTCCTAATTGCTAAAGAGTTGTACCTTCCATCATCAGCTCACCAACTTAAGATGTTCATGACTAGATGCAAATACTTGATTAGTCTTCGAAAATAAATGAAAAATGTCATGTGTGCCTACAACATTTGAAGAGTTCCCTCTATTTCTCCAGGATCCCATCATCAGATCTGGATTCGGTGACAATGGGACCAACTAGAAGGTATACCCTTTCAAACAAAAAAAGAATATTTGAAATCGGTCCACGCGTCTTCGAGTAATCGGGGAACATACATAAAAAAAAAAAAAAGATTTCGACGAATTGTTAACCTCCTCCTTTTTGAAGTCGGTTAAAAATGGACTCTGAATTCGGGGTTCACGTAAGTGTATTAGTCGAAAACGAGTACAATGACAAAAATGACAAAAAAATAAAAATATAGTGCCGCCATCTTGGATCTTAAAATGGACCCTAAATTCGGGGTCCACGTATGTGTATTAGTCTAAAACGAGTATAATGACAAAAATTGCAAAAAATGTGTCGCCATCTTGGATCTAATGGACCCTACATTCGGATTCCATGTATGCCAATCAGTAGAAACCTTTGAAGCCGTATTTAATTATATATTTGCGACAATAATATTCAACATTCCCACGTCCTAACATTCATCATCATCATCATATCAGCCGAAAGACGTCCACTGCTGAACATAGGCCTCCCCCAAAGATTGCCACAATGACCGGTCCTGCGCCACCCGCATCCAGCGGACTCCTGCGACCTTCACCAGGTCATCGGTCCACCTTGTGGGGGGCCTACACAAGCTACGCCTTCCGGTACGTGGCCGCCACTCAAGAACCTTCCCGCCCCAACGGCCATCGGTTCTACGCGCAATGTGCCCCGCCCACTGCCACTTCAGTTTAGCGATTCGGAGAGCTATTTCGGTTACTTTGGTTCTGCTGCGGATGGTCTCATTTTTAATCCGATCACGCAGAGAGACTCCTAGCCCTAGCATAGCCCTCTCCATTGCCCTTTGGGTGACTTTGAGCCTTCTTATGAGACCCATTGTAAAACCCATCCTAATATTATATGTACCTAATCTAGAAGTATGGTCATCAATTCCAGTATTTCGAATCGACATGTTGATTCCAAAGTATTATAGTAATGGTAATATGCTATAGATTATTATTGACTTCTTCATACGTCATGGTAATATTCCGTTTCACGACATTACATTACAAGTAATATGATACCCATAAGTACATTACAAAGTAAAATCAAGTAATATTGTAATCGGGAATTGATTACGAAATGCCCAACTCTACGCAAAACTACCGGTGGGGCAAGCGATTTCATGGCAACAACCATTAACTGGTCGATGCAGCGTAGGATGACTCCTTACATGATGAACCGATGATCTGGTTTTTAATTCACGTGACCTTCACGTCGATTTCACGCTGAAATCACTTTGCCGCCGCCGATTACTTTAAATCGGCGCACATATAAATTAAAAATTGGTCTTGTAGCCTTTGTCGACTTTTTCGTTATTTTGAGACTAACATTAAAAAAGGGTATATATAATCGTCCGTGGGCTAGTCGGCCTGAAATTAGAAAACTGTATAATGTGGGGGTACCAAGTGTCCTTTTTACAGTAGTTAGACATATTCATAAGGATGTTAAAAAAGTATGATAGACATCTCAAAGTGGTAGCTAATACGCATACGGGCTATTTCAAGATTTCCGTTGTATGACAGGTATGGTTAAAATTAGGAGGTACAAATTTTCCTTTTCACGGCTGTTAGGTAAGCTTATAAAAACGTCAAAAATGCAAGATTGCCATTTATAAGTGCTACCTAACAAAAATGGGGGCCAATCAAAGATGGTGGATCTCAAGTTTTACAAAATCAAGTATATCTCGAGAACTATCAAATATATCTAATTACTTTCTTGAACAAAATTAAAGGCATATCTGTAAGCTTCATATTTTGCATATACACCATATTGCTAAAACCAACCAATAATTAATTATGACCAAATTTATGAAAATTTCGTGATTTCCATCTTGATTGCCATCTTGGAGCTTAGAATCGACCCGAAAATCGGATTTCACGTATGCGAATTAGTCAGAATCAGAAATGAGTATAAATAATGATCAAAGTTGCTAAAAAAGTTGCCGCCATCTTGATCTTAGAATGGACCTGAAAATCAGATTCCACGGATGCGAATTAATCAGAAACGAGTATAATGATGAAAATTGCAAAAAAGAGTTGCCGCCATCTTGGATCTTAGAAGCGACCCGAAAATCGGATTCCACGTATACGAATTAGTCAGTTAGAAACGATTATAAAATTATAATGATGAAAATTGCAAAAAAAGTAGCCGCCATCTTGGATCTTAGAATTGACCCGAAAATGGGATTCCACGTATGCGAATTAGTCAGAAATGAGTATAATGATGAAAATTGCAAAAAAAAGTTGCCGCCAGCTTGGATCTTAGAATGGAGTTCCAACCTTGAAACTTCTAATGCCTACTCCATGTCAGGTGGTCAGCGTAGAATGATACCACATACTGTACTATTTTTTACACCAGGTACACCCAATTTCGATATTATTACATTTATTACAATTCGAATAATTATTACATGAACTATACGACATTCTTACACAAATCGACCTTGTCCTATGGCAAGCTCAATTAGCTCTACACCGTCGGATATACTTTTGTTTGAATTTGCGTTATTTGGTCGGCGTATTACAAAGCCTTTGACAAATGCCGCACTACCGCCCTGCAAATAGTAGGTAGGTACCGAGGCCGTGTGACGCGCAGTACAAACTTAAAATAAAGTTAGATCTAGAATGTTGTTTTAACTTATTTTAAATAATGTTTTGCAGTTAAAAAAAAACTACTCTAAAACGTCCGGTGATCTGAGAATCCGATAAATCTAATTAAGGGTGTTCTTTAAGGCTCCCTGTATACGAATTCAACTTATCTAACCAAACAGTAGAAAAAATAATATTTTAAATTGCCCGTGGTCTCAGTATGTTTGAACGAAAAGAGCGCGCGCGCATGAGGGGCCTTTATGTTTGGAATTGGGTGCTACGATAATAGACCATATTCAGTTCGTATAAAAGCTATAACAGTTTGCTGATATTTAATCAGCGCTTGAAGCGGTAACCCGTTCCTGGGTTTTTATATTGGTAAGCGCTAACCGGAATTAATTCAAATGAAGCGGTTAATATCTGTTAACCGGTAAGCGAATAATAAGGTTACCGAAATGAAGGGGTTTTTGGAACCCAGCCTTAAAATACCCCGGGGTTTTAAACAGGTTAGGGTAAGCGGGTCCGGTCCCTGCTTCAGAAGAAAGTAGCTACGCCACTGCATAAGGTCCACTTTAGGGCATTTCTCAGAGCGCAAACGGACATCTCATTTATCTGGTTACGTTTTCTTGGAAGTGGCTGAATGATTTGAGGTTGGTTTTGGTTGTCTTATAGAGAAACTGGTGCTGTATCTGACGACCGAAAAATGGTACCAAAAGATGCAGCCACTTCCAAAAAAACGTGACCAGATGAATGAGATGTCCGTTTACACTCTGAGAAATTTAAGACCCTTTAAGACTTTTACTAGCACCACTACAAATGCAATTCAAAGCTCTCAGTAATTTATCTATGGATGGTAGGCCATCTAGTATGTACAGCTAAATTGTCAATTTAATTTGTTTTATGTATTAATTATTGTGATTGTTTTAATTTTCGTTTCATGACATATTGGCTTAGCTGTACCATCATGTAAGCAAATTCATGAAAAAAAAAATCTATACAAATGCTTCTCGTGATTTGTAAAGTATCTTACCTCTTGCACAGTATCCCCATTAACCACATTAGTGGTGAGTTCCCTCAGCACATTGAGCTGATCCACAAACTGTTCCCCAAGCAACTTGTGCACTATCTCCTCATCCTCGTTCATGGTACGATGGCAGAACTGCTTGATAGTGGCTACGGCTGAACTCGGTTCCAGGCTTTGCTGGATGTATGCTAGTATTCGGACTAGGAGCATGATGCTTGTGGTTTCCGGTGGGTAGTGGAGCGGCCTTAAAACAAAGGGTGATGGTATCTTTTTTTGCGTTTCAGATGCCTCATTAATCAGGTCACATTTTTGTAGAAGTGGCAGAATATTTTGGTATGATTCTTAGTTGTATTTAAAGTGCCCCCCTATCCCTACCATGACAGCCAAAAAATTTGCCAAGCAATCCAGCCATTTCTACAAAAATGTGTACAGATTAATGAGGAGTCTATTTCTTTCTTTTCTTTAAAACTAGCCAATGAATTAACTCTTTGACAGCCGATCATGAACTAACTTATTGTTTTGCAGTTATGATCTTAAACTCTATTGATGACATCTGTTTACAGTAGTGGTGTGTAGTGATCACAGCTGTTTACAGTAGCTCCCCTGACAAAAATTATCCAATGGCATCTAAGTGATTATACTGTGACTATTTATACATATTAGAGATCAAATCTAATCTTTTTTTTTTACGTGCTGTGAAAGGGTTAGTGTAATATTTAACTAGCTGTCTAAAAGACAGAAGTCTTCCTATAAATATTTAGTACTTACTTCCAAGCCTCCAACAATACAACAATTGGATGTTGCAAATCATTCGGATCATAGCATATGGTCCTGTGGTACTTAGTATAAGCTTGTTGCCGGCAACTCTCCGAGCAGTAGTAGATCCCACATTGGTCGCAACTGGTAATGTTATCCAAACACATATCATAACAATCTGGATGTGGAAGCACCATATCTGGGTTTGCTGATAAACGTCGCACATTTTGCTCTGGGGTTTCTAACGGTCTGTAAATACGTTTTGGAGTTAGATTTTAATTATTTGACTAGCCAGTCCATTAGCTGCGAACCTCAGAATCATTCGATTTAACTTTGATGAATAAAATGTAACTAACCTCATACAGTGATCACATGCTATGTATTTATATGCAGCATTCCACGCGAACTGGCATGATACTAAAGGGTCTTCCTCCAAAATAATATCTCCTGGTTCATAATTCTTCGTAGAAAACATAGCTTTACCCTGCAATAAGAATAATTAGAAGTATTATGAGAATATTATGTTTCACAATACACATATGTTAATGTATTTGTTTCCATACCTTTTTGCTGTTACATGTCTTTATTTCGAAGCCAGCCATTTTGGTATTATTAACTCGGTTATATGCTTCACTTAAAATGCGCCGAAATTAATCGGGGTTAATTTAAATTTGAAATTAATCTCAGTCCCAAATGCCGCGAATCCGCGATTAGCGAAAAGGTGGTGGCAGGGGAAAGGCTCGGGGCTTACCGCAAAAGTCGATCTATATGTTGCGTCTCTGTCAGACTTACGTATGAATGAACCAGAGCGACGGAAAGAAAATATGTCGACCTTGGTTCGCGATAGGGAAGGGAAGACAAGAAAACGTCAATTTTAATAGCCATTTTACGCAGAATTAAAAAAAAATGTATTCCTGTAAAATACGAATGATTACTATGGTTACATATTCATAGCCCAATTTGAAATAAATATTCTTTCAATTTATGATAAATTACGTTTTACAATGTCACAAAGGTTATTATACAATTTGCTTAGATTGCGTTGACACCATTATTTATTCTGTTAGCTGCGTAGATAGAAATACCGGCGCCGATAGTGATGTTATTAATCATTAATTTGGTGTTTTAGTGATTCGTACATTAAAAATGATAATGAGAAAAATGCAAACCATTAATAGATGGAGAAATTGGTTTTTTTTTACATCTCGACAAATTTGAGCAAGAACAAGAATCACGGAATAAATCTATGAGATTACCAGTAGTATTACACAACGTCTTATCTCTGTACTCTCTCATGACTTTTTTGCAAGCTGTCTACTGTCTAGGTAGGTACTTTAATTTAGGGCTGATTTTTCAATCCCCAAATAAACCTATCCCTTAGTTAAAATTATCACTATCCTTTTCTAAAATCATTAGTTAAAAAAGGACAGGGCTAACATTTATTTGACAGTTACTGTTAACTGGGGATTGAAAAATCAGTCCTTAGAAGAATAACTGGATGACTTGAAAGTACTGAGATGAGACGTCAGGTAGTGTAGATGCTAAATTGACCATAGTTTTGTAGAGAGCAAACAATCTAATTTTGTTGGTTGCTTTCTGCATTGTCAAAAAATAAAAGTCAGTTAGTTTCTGCATAACTATACATATATATGGTGCTGCCTTTTGTATCATAAAATATTAAGGGTCGGTTGCATTGCATCAATCCGTTTGCCAGCGTTAAATCATTCGCTAATCGCTAAAATTAATTGTACCTACGGGATGTTTCATAGAAATCTGTTGGCTAATGTTGATAGGCCTGTCAAGTGTGGTCGATGTAACCTGTCCTGAGTAAAAATATTAAAAGACAATACTTTAGTAATCAAATAACTATATTTTTCAATGCTGTCGGTACTCTGCTAATAAAGACAATTTCATTCACGCTTTTACAATCTTGTGGTCATTTTTGACTTATATGCCTCCATTTCTTGGATAGTATCAAACATAGGTAGCGTTTTGGTTTCTGGGCTGAATTTTAATAAAACCGCAGATATAATGGCCAAAGCAGCAAACAGTATCGATGGTAGAGCAGGCAGCACGTTTATCTGAAAATAAAACCTGAAGTAATGAACACTGCCAGATCAATGTTACGTTATCATTACAAAAAATCTAAACACATGTATTATGAGTTTCTTCATTTTACTAAGTAACGGAAAACAACTGACTGACTGTATCTCTTCCTGTTCTAAGTGTAGTGGCAACTGATTTGACACGCTTTATCTAAATTAGTGATTGATTATGATAACTAAACAAATGTACACAGAGAGTAACCCATTTAATTGGTATTGGCACATTTACCAAAATAACTTACACTTCTGAAAAGTGAAATATTTAGTATAGATAACTTACTAATAACAGAGTGAATGGTGATAGGGTACTGCCGACTCTAGAAAACGTGTTGCAAAAACCGGTTAAGGATCCTCTTACACTGGTGGGGAACAATTCTAAGCTATAAGTGAAGAGTCCCGTAAAACATAACGCCGTTCCAATTTTTCCTAGTAGAAATAGCAACAATTTTAGCCATATCATTGCTGAAAAAAATAAAAACATTGGATTTTATTAAATGTGATAAAACATTTATAATGCCTTGAAACTCATAATATGAAATGAACTTACAATCAGGAGTAAACGACTGTGCAAGTAAAAATGCAGCGCATGAAATAAATCCGCATTGTAAAGAAATCTTTCTGCCATATTTCGGAAAGGTAAATAATGCTATAAAATCTCCAGGAATTGATGCTAATGAAGTCAATACAAAGTTCACGTATTTATCTCCTGGTAAATATATTGATTGCATAGCCACACCATAGTATATTAAACCACATGTAAAGAAACAAAAGGAAACCACAGCGAGGCGGATCATTATCCCTTTGGAATTTATGATGTCTTTAAGAGTTTCTTGTTCTTTTTGAGTTACTACGTTCAATTTGGATCGCAAATCATCTATATCAATATTATCGATATCATCATTTGACAATGTTAGATTATTCATCTTGACAATAGTTTTAAGTGTGGTTCTTGTTTCAGCAGTTTTGCTTTGCAACAATTGCCACCTGGTGCTCTCGTGTAGTACAAAAATATAAATAAAAAATAAGACTACAGGAGTGTATGTTGCCAGCAACAAAGCTTTCCAGTGATGAAATCCCATAGCTAGAAATGCGAATACGACTTCACCAACATACGTTGCATACGAGAATATAACACCAGTAAAAACTCTCTTGGTTTCACCGCCAACTTCAATCACTGCAAGTAAAAAAAATAGAACATTAAGTTGAAATTCACTAGGTGCATATTTGCGTCTATCTCGAATTAATAGAGACATAATTTAATAATATATCAGTATCGGAAATTCTATTGCCGAAAATTTCAAAAATAAACTTGTCTTGTAGACTGTAGTATTAGTAATTCCGGTAATTCGCGCTTTTCACAAAAGAGCATACTGATCTATTCGTTTAGGTTATGACCTTGATTGAGTCAAATAATAGACTTACTCAAAACGATGGCAACAGTGTACAATCCAGATGAAATAAACGACTCCAAAAATTCCACTCCCACGTAGATATAAAAATTTGAAACAAACAATTTTAATGATCCGACTATTCCTCCAACTGCACACAGTATAGTAATTGGCTTTCTTCCGAATCTAAAAATATAACAATATTTTGTCAATGCACATAATGTTAGCGGTTGTTAGATTTTTTTTCTCGTGTTATTTTATACACACGTCGACTTTTTTATATGAAAATTACCAGATTTAACACGAAACTACCTGTCTGCCATCCAGCCCATTATTATCATTGAGAATATCATGCCGATGTTATGCGCGCTGCCTATGAGAGGGGGCTTCCATGATGCGCATCCAACATCTAGCTGAAAGTTAAAACAATCATTACTTCTAACGCTACAAAAGTAGCAAAATTAAATTTTACACGTTGCTTCTTGATCCAGATTACAAAATCCTCTTAATAATATCTCAACTGGGATAACACATCCTGTATTCTGTAGACTCTGAATACTCGTAGACTTAAAGTCAATATTGTTTGATGATATTAATTACCTTCGAAATTATTGAATCACTGTGTTCATAAATCCATTTGTCACATTCTTTGAATGCCACGACAACTTGATTTGAGCAGGATGCATTTATTTGTGTAAAATTAAATAATGGCCTGGCACACGTTGTATCTTCTGCATTAGGCCACCAGGAAGGTACTGAAGAATTAGCATCTATATCATCACATTCAGGAACACGACATCTGAAAAACAACCGGAATACACGTAAAATCTAAAGTTTTCTGTCAACTTAATTTTTCATGGAATATTTTACAAACATGTTTATTTGAATCATTTGTACCTACGTATATTTGCCATATTGATTACGTCATTGCTAACACGATTATATTATAAGGTGCAGTCAGGTAATTCCGAACTTCAGAAATGCTCCGATAATTTCTGAAGGGGAATCTTAATAGGATGAAAATAATGGTGATTTTTATGTGACTTTCGAAATCACACGACTTTCGAAATAGCCCGATTGGACTTATTAATTAGTTAGTTTTTAATAGTATAAGTTACTTTTATTTAGTGTACATACATACATAATGTTTTCTTACGACTTCAGTATTAGACTCCAGGTCTATGCTGTGCTTTTATTACATTGTCACCTGACTTACATAATATTATTATGTATAAAAAAATTGTGAATAATGAAATATTATACAGGGTGCTTGCGAGCATTTCAAAAGATTTGAACTATGTATTCTCTAGACATCAAAATAAACACAAATTATTCAAATACCACCAAAAAAAATTGTTTCCTCTTTTTTTACACTTTTTGAATACTTTTTAACATTTCGAGTAAGTACTTTTTATCAAAACAACAATTTGTTAAAATTATTTATTTTAATAATTTTTTTAGGGACAGGTTATTTCGTCAAGTCTATTCTTATTTTTTTATTTCTAGGCAAAAGGTGTGGTAATATTAAAACACATTGTAATCAAAAAGAAGTTTTAAGACGAGTTACGTCGAAAAACTTATTTCGAAAAAGGTTGATTATCTCTGAAACCAATCCGAATCCCGGATTTTTTATAAAACATTAAAGACTGAATACGGTCAGGAATTCAGCATTAAGATCTTTTGGAATGCTTGCGAGTACCCTGTATAAGTAGGTATAATAGGTAACTAGAAATCGGATCAAATTAAACTCGCAAAATTTTATTACACATATTTACAGAAAACAAACATCGGGAGAGGTGAAACTAAATAACAGCGTATAAAAATAACACGAGCTTTACATAGTTTGTACATGCAAAATAAATACCTACTTATTATACTTAGTTACAATCTTACAATGTAAACATAACCTTAAGGGATAAAGCTACGTGATAAATTTTATGGTATAATGAAGTCATTAAAGTTACCAATTATTAATTATGAAAATTTATTTACTTTATTTTATACACTGTTATCAACGATAGGTGTAGCAAATAATCATTATAAAAATACGTATCTTATGGACATACCTGAATTTCACATTTTCTGCTACAAACATATAATTCACATTCATCATTGAGATCATTATCAATGGTAAACAAATAAGAAAATACTGAATAGTTTGAAATCTACCAAAAACATTTAACTGACTGAAAACTTCCCGACACGCGTCATTTTCTGCTTCTTTTTTACCCAGATGTCTGGCCATTTAACTAAACTTGTTAACTGGCACAGTTTACTTTATAAATATTAACAAATTTGTCTAAAGAAATAAAATATCCTCAGTAAATGGCCCACCCAGACGGCACAAATGTTCATACAATACTAATGTCTCAAATACTCTAACGCTATATCAATTGGCATCAATAAATTCATTAATTTTTCATTCATGACACAACGAGTTTTGTAATTACGCACAAATCATTTGTAAAGTTTTTGTTTCCTATACAGATCTACTCTATTGACTTTTAAAAATGTTTATTGAAAAATCTATACAATTTTTTTTAATTTATATAATATTATTATTTATATGCAATATAATTGTTACATATCGTAATTGTATCTCATTTGATATTAAGAATGTGTGAATATTTTAATTTTAAACATTTAAATGTGTGTATTATTTAGATGTTTTTTAATTATTTAGTTTCTTTTGTAAAATGACGTGCATGCAGAAAGTAATAAATTAATAAAAAATAAATCAAAAACACTTCTCAGTCTCAGGAATTAAATAAAAAAATAGATATTGCAATACATATTTGTAACGAGTTCAAAGTTGAAAGAAATGTGTTCTACTTTTCTTAATCAGAATTCAATAAATATAAGATTGATGATGGGAAGCAACATCATCATAGTGTACACATTACTGCGATCGCCAATCCGCTTGCCCAGTGTGGCGATTATGGGCATTTACCTCCTAATGCGTCTATACGCATAGTTAATAGGAGAGGCCTACGTCCAACAGTGGACTATTATAGGCTGATGATGATGATGATGATGATACCCTGATGATCATCTTTATCTTAGTAGCACGCTTTATTACTAAAAATATTAAATCCAACTTGGGCAGTAGGTAGTTGTAAAGCGTGTACAAATATTTTATCAAGTGTTAACTATATGTTACCTAGTTGCGTACATTTGTACTTGATGAGATATTTGAAGCTAAGGCACTTAACTTAAAAGGACTGTTGTTATTGTACTCACGGGCTTACCACTTCGCTACTTAAATTTTGCGCCATGTGAATCGATACTCTGATAATGTTCTCTCATCGTAAGAGTGCCTTGTACAACGAGAAGAACGTGAGAAAAGTACGAATACTATCAGCTAGTACTTAATCATAATCAGCCATTTGATACTAAGTATCTGTCACATCATCATTTATCAATTAGGTAGGCATCGCTTTACAATTATAATGGAATTTCGTAATTTGCCAATAGTGAATTACTAATTGAACACTGATGAAGTTAAAAATTAAGCTGCCCGAGAGCCGAATATTTTTTTAAATATAAAAACAAAATCTAACCGTTTATGCCAAAATATAGATGATCAAAAAAGGTCTTTGCCTCCTAAATAAACGCTCGTTACCTATTCCTATTATACCTACTGTTGCAGTTGCCATCAGTAGCCATACCATGAGTTGCCAAGTAACGAATAGGTTAGGTTTTACTAGACAAATAAAGCAGGCATTCGAGTAATACTCTAACCTAACGTAACCGATACTTGCCAACTCTTAGTACGGCTACTGATGATATGTATATTGTACCCGCAGGTTGCTCAGAAACGTTTGGGCAACCCTCTACCATCTTGGCGTTAGAGTACATATTCAGATATTTTACACACCGTGGCCGCTATACTTACCTGATGGCGACTGTTATAACGTATCCCGAGTCACCGTGTGTCTTTCTTCCCAACGATTTCTTACTAGGTCGACATGAAACCGAACCTACATTGTCGCGAAACTATGTTTCCTTTATGTTATTTAAATTTAGAATTTTGCCGTGTGGTGACAGTGTGGCAGTAAGAATACATTTGTCACCACCCCAACTCCTCCTGCGGGTGTCGTAAGAGTCGACTAAGGGATTGAAGTGTCACTGACCATTTTACAAGATTGATGATGGGCAGCAGCGTCATCATAGTGGACACATGCAGACACTGCGATCGCCAATCCGCTTGCCCAGCGTGGCGATTATGGGCATTTACCTCCTAATGCGTCTAAACGCATAGTTAATAGGAGAGGCCTATGTGGCCACCTAATCTTATGACCACATTTATTCCCTCCCTCACACGGTAAGCGTACTGACCGCTAGAAGGAGGGAAATGTAACCTGCCTGGGTTTGGGAGTGTAAAAGTGCAATGCTCGTCATACATACCTTCTAGTCCCAGAGTAAGATCTTTATCCTCGCTCTCTCGGCTCCTTCTACTTGCGAGTCCGAGGAGCCTCACATCTGCTTCGCTTAGTTTCTGATGATCACGCATCAGCCATCTGTGGGTAAATTAGCTCTATGAACATGGTATTCTCTACATTCACCTCTACACATCTCTATATGTGTATTCTACCCAAGAGACCCATCTTACCCGGCCAGATGAAGGACACTTTACACTTACGAGGCGAGGTAACTGCCGCACCATCGACACACCTCTCTCAAGCCGAGGAATACTGCCTCTCATATCGGCAATCCTCTCGTAAGTCGAGGTATCCTGCCGCACCATCGGCACACCTCTCGCCTCTCATATCGGCACACCTTCTTGTAAGTCGAGGTATCCTGCCGCACCTTCGGCACACCTCTCGCCACGCGGCCGTCGCCGCTGGCCTAAACTGTTCGTATGGCTTCTAGCCCATGAGAAGTACCTGGCGACCACGCATACTGCGGTCGCCACACCCCTCATACGACAGTAAAAGTATACTAACCTGATCGCATGGCTTCTGGCCCGCAAGAAGTACCTGGCGTCCACGCATACTGTGATCGCCACACTTCTAATACGATCACTTGGCTCCGGAGTACGCGACGCTCGCTGCGCCGCCTCCGCTCGTAATGTAGTACCTTGTCTGCCTTACCTAAGATGGTCTCAAAGAGCGTCCACGGCAAGGACCGTGGCACGCCTATCTCTTACAAACTTACAACATTCTATACTGTGATACTTAATAAGTTGACTCGACTAAAAGAGTTGGATGTAAGAATACTTTACCACTATTTTGAGCTCTCACCAAGTAAATAAAATACTTAGCTTTAGATGACTCCGGAATCACCAGGAGTCGTCTTCTTCTCACTCACAAACACTTTCTCAGTACTCGCGTGTTTTACCAACTTCGTTACGATGAGTACATTCAAACTCTGCCACGTCGCCTCACCACAGATACTCACACTTTAGTCAGAGGACACTCCTCAGTGTTGCCGCAAGGAAATAATATTCGTTCAGAAATTCGCGTCGTTCGCGACAGCCTACGTCCAGCAGTGGACTAACATAGGCTGATGATGATGATGATGATTTAAATTTAGGCTTGGCCAGTGATAAATTCACTTTTGTGTCGACCTCCTTTGTTATAATGCGTTTATCATTGGCCTACCCTATATTTTAAGTGCGGAGACGCATTTTTGTTTCGATTAATTGAATTAAAAATAATCTCTGTTTGTTTTAGACTTTCACGATTATCTCTCATATTTTAACGACAAACGGGTCAAAAGGCAGACTCATTGCCTGTGACCACGGGTGTAACGTCATGCCCGATAAGTCAGGATTGAAATTAAACGTAAGTTTACGCGATTAAGACCCGTTTGTTATTATGTTATGGTGTAATTCGAAAACCTGCAGAATATCACTGACTTTTTGAAAATTATGTAATGATATACTTAGTAAAATGATTACTTTTACACAGTATTTTAAGCTGAGTGCTTTCATTTTCAAATTAATTATACCTATACTGATTGATTACATAACCTTACTAATTGTTGGCGTTAATATTTAAATTACACGCAGGTACGGCCAGTGTTGTTTCGAATGATCGATCCTACTATACTCCAATTACAATTACAATGAGCGAAGCAAATCAACTGAACTAAGAATTTAGCGAAGTAAACAAAGCTTTTAAAGTAGATGGAGGTACTAAAACTACTTCATTCATAATAAACGTTGCTTAATTTATTTTTGACAGAAGGACACTGACCGGGAATAGAAATACAAAAAAAAATTATTGCATAAACTGAACTCTTCAAATTCATATATCATTCACAATCTGATATGTCACGAAAATCATACAAATTTAGGTACCGTCAACCGGGGTCAATGGGGACAATTTTGAACTTTGAGTAAGATTTTAACGGAATATTTCCATGAACGAGCTCAATGTTATGGTTTCAAAACTTTAATCTTATGTTAGAGATCCTATTTATGATAGTTTTATTACGATAGAATCAATCTAAACCCCCTTTTTTTCAAAAAAACCGGCCGTCCCTATTCAGGCTGCATACGGGGTCAATAGCAACGAATAAGGGACCAATAGGGAAAAATGGCTAGGGTTGTCACAAAAATAATAAGCTTACAGGTACGTACCTAGGTACCTTTCTACCCAGTAAGTAGGTATTGCAAAACTTACAATAACTATGGAAATAGGATGGCATATGATTCATATGAATAAAAATACCTGCATTTAACAAAGCATTTTATTTATAATGTACTTGTGGGTAATGACTGTAGGTAATCATTCAGAATCATCATCATCATCATCAGCCTATGATAGTCCACTGCTGGACGCAGGCCTCTCCCATTAACTATGCGTATAGACACATTAGGAGGTAAATGCCCATAATCGCCACGCTGGGTAAGCGGATTGGCGATCGCAGTAATGTGTCCACTATGATGACGCTGCTGCCCATCATCAATCTTTTATCAAATAATGGCCATTGCCACTCATAATACGGGTAACAAAAATTGTTTAATAATTTGTAGCAAATAAAAACACCTTCTAAAACAACAAGTTATAATAACAAGGCTGAGCTGCCAAAATTAATACAAGAAAGTAATATAATATGGGTAAGAGGCGTAGGAACTAATTTTTACGAAAGCAACTGCCTTCAAATTTAGAGGGTAAAAATAACCTAATCGGGATTAATCCGGTTTCCTCGCCATGTTTTCCTATACTTACCGTAAAATAACAAATTACTTAATAAAAAAACTTAAAGCCAGTGTCAGCAAACCTTCCGAAATTCACTCATTTAAATGTTGGTTAAAGAAGTCAATTGGTTGTAGGTGTTGGTTAAAGTAAGTAAATTGGTAGTAGGTACCTACTTATGTACTTAAAACACGAAACATATATTCATTTAATCATAAAAATAATTTTGGCAGCCCTGTCCCAATACACCCTTTATCGTCCTTATTTGAACTAATTACGTCCCTATTAACTGTCAAAGCCGACCCGATCCACCCCTCAAGCCGTCCCTATCGACCCCCAAAGCGTCCCTATAAACCTCTGTTTTTTTTCAAAACTTGCTTATGTTTTTGTTTTCGCACTTTTGGTATTGAAACAAAGATAATTTCAACTTACCGTGACATAAACACCTTCTTTAATACACGGTTAATGTCCTTATAACTGCCGGCACTGCTTAACTTGTTTAAAAACATATTTTTTTTAAAGACTCCCGGAGCACATTTGAACGGGTCACTGGCGACGTCAACTTCGAACTGTTAGTTCGACCACCTACCGCTACCTTCATGCCTGTCCAGTGTTGCCATTGGCATCAGTATATAATCTACTTTCATTTGGTAACGCACAAGCAAATGCGTGTGGAGAAGTTTTAAAGATATTATGAAGTAAATGTCGTTTCCGGTTTTTGTCCCTATTCACCTCGCCATCCCTATGCACCCCAGTTGACGGTACATACATTCTTTATTTAAATAGACCCACACAAAGATATGAATTACAGTATTTGATTAAAGCCTAGTTTATTAATTGATCATTATACAATCAAAATTTATTTATTTAATCAGTAAAAGGTAGTTAATTAACAAGTCACATCGTCAGCTTTCAGTCTTTCTCAGTCCACTCGATGCAGGCATCTCCCATTAACTACGCGTATAGACGCATGAGGAGGTAAATGCCCATAATTTCCACGCTGGGCGAGCGGATTGGCGATCGCATCAATGTGTCCAATATGATGACGCTGCTGCCTATCATCAATTTTCTATCAAGAATGGTCAGTGATACTTCGATCCCTAGAGCCAGCTCTTACGACTCCCGCGGGAAGAGTTGGGTTGGGGTGGTGACAAAAAATGTATTCTTACTGCCGTCACCACACGGCATTTAAACATCGTTATCAGCCATCAGCCAATCTGAGATAGTGACGAGCGTTCCCGATAATTTCCCTATCCCATGTTAATATGGGGAAAGTTTCCACTTGAGAATATTCCCCATACAGTGTTGAGTAAGTTACCGGGAACGACCCATCTCTAAATCTCAGAGCACTGTCAGATATAGGCAAAATCAGTGAAATAATGATTTTAATATTAATGATATGGTACATCACTAGCTCATGACTGACAATGGTTGAGTGTCATAAAATTATGAGCCTTTTTAGCTACTTTTTCAGCTAATCACATCTAACATTTTTATTTCACTTGACATCGCTCTATGCTATGATTGGTTGAAATAGTTCCAAAGCAGATCAACAACTAATGACAGCATAGCAAACGTTGTGAACTGTCACATAGCTGTCACTGGAAACATTTTCAACGCGCGTCAGGCAAGAATGGCGCTCTAATTGTGGATATTCACAAATAATTTCTAAATGTTATAACAAAACAGCAGAATGCATATAAAACAGGTATTATAACTAGGTGCAAACTGTGTTTTCGTATTAAATCTGGCAACAAACGGTATGTCATCGGTTTTATGGATACTTGAAGTGTGTTAATGTAAGCGTGGAATGTTATTGTTTACAGGTGATCATTCAGGGTTTTAAGAGTTATCGCGAGCAAATCGTTGTAGAGCCTTTCGACAAACGGCACAATGTAGTAGTTGGACGTAATGGTTCTGGAAAAAGCAACTTCTTTCACGGTAAGTTACGAACATTCACTTTTATTGCGAGACACTACTTTGCCATAACGACTAGTAGATATTGTTTTAGTAAGATGAACCTCTTGATATACTTTACCTACGCAAACATGTAGCCACAATTTTGTCATATCAAAGGATTGTTATAATTCACTTGGAACTTTGAAGCACTATTTATGTTAAACTTTCAACTTGTTTTGGGGATGAGTACACCACAGTGTGTTGGCTATGTAACTTTTTGTGTCCCTTATAGACACCACTCTGGCCCGAAAATGTTGTAATATATCAATAACACTGATCTGTATGAAAATCTTATGATATTTAGCTAAGAGTGGTACTAGACAATAAATTGTGATAGAAGTGTAGACTACTTAACTTAACAAAGTGATTTAATGGCTTTGTAATTGTTAACCCATTCAGCGCTAATCACGCAGCGTATGCGTGATTTTGCAACGCCGCTTAGCCACTGATCACACACATGTTGCGTTATTTTGTTTAGTCGATTATCTCCATCATTTTTAAACTTATGGACTTAATATTGTCCATTTGACGTAGTTAAAACATGAGGCTAAAATACCTTATACATATGTTTAGTACATTATTCCTGTATTCTACTTTTTATAAACGCTAAACAAAAAATAGCGAATTCTGGTTTTCGTAAATATTTTTTCATTATTTAACAACTGTAATGAAATGTAAATAAATATTAAAATGCAATATTACCATTTCCAGACAAAATATTATTATTTACGGTACTTTTGAGAATCACGCCAACGTGTTGTGATTCAGTGGGCGAAGCGTGATGCATTTTGAGCTCTACTAAAATAACGGAACTCAAAAAATATACATATTTAATATGGACCTTAGCCCGCGCATGTACGGTTTATTTTGGCGTGATTCAAAATGGTGTTTACATTCTTTGTAAGATTATAACGACTTTACAGGGGTAATGGATGGCGGTATGCAGAATTTGTTTCTAACCAGCGAAATAACATGTATGTTATACCGAAATATTTAAGTTCGTAAATAATATAAGGAATATGCGTAATAAGGTATACAAATGTTTGATGTTTTTTTAGTTTTAGTGAACAGACAGATTTAGTGCATTTATTTAGATGTACACGTACAGGTACTATAAAAATACTTCAAATAAAGTTTTTATACTTGGAAAACGGAAACTTTTTTAGCGTACATTATTTACTAATATATATACACACGGTTATGTAGGTAGGTACAGTGAAAAGGACCGGGTTAGAAAAAATGATAAATAAAAATACCGATGTAATTACATTTGTTTGACGATGCAAATATAGCTAGATTTATGCTTTAGTCGATAAACACACCCAAATGTCCTTATCTGTATGAAAACAAAATAGATACAATGGATGGCGGTGACTTTGTGGACGGCGTAAATTTAAACATAGAAATTTGCGGCGACTTCAATGGCGAATAAATGGAATTTACACAAAAGATCCTTATCAGTTTAACCTTCCGATGTAGGCAGTTAAAATTGACAACTGGTACCTGAATGAACCAAGACAATAGAAACAATGGATGGCGGCTACTTCTAATGACGATGACAGATAAATGAAATTCACACGCAAAAGTTTTTATCGGCATAACCTAACGATTTCCGTAGTCTAAGTTGACATCTGGCATGTATGACAGTGGCGTCAATGGATGGCGGCGACTTTGATGACGACGTCCATTCATTTGAAAGTTTCAAAAGTCGGAATACCGATAGCGACTCAATACGTTGGCTCGTCCTATGACTATTGCGCATCTTTGTTTCGTGATCTTGTGTGTCGTGTGTATTGTGATTCTCTTTTGACCTGGCTGTCGATTTTCTGAGCCCGAACCTGCATTCACCTACTGACCTGGCTATGAACACTGATAACCCGAACACGCTTTCCACGATTGACTTGGCTGTGAACTCTTTATCTCCAACTGCACTTGAAATGAACGACTCAATTTTGAACTTGGTCACCGATTTGACTGCTCTAGGATTGGAGCTCACTGATGAAGAAAAAGTATCAGGATATAATAGTGAGTATCATAATTATGGCCTTAAAACATTAAAAATAGCATTACAATCTTTCACCAAAGTAACTGTTTCTGTAGCCTAATAGTTAATTAGCTGATAACGCCTCAAAGGCAATGAAGTTCTCCATTTGGAATTGTTCAATTCAGAAAAAAAGGCAAATGAATAATATAAATAATTCAATATCGTAAAATGTGTTGCTTCGGGATTCCTTCTTTTCGCAGTCGAATTATCATGAAAACTGCGTAAATATGGAGTAATCCAACTAAGTTTACTAAATAATTCTGAATCTTCGACAAACAATAATATATTAACTGCAAGCTCAATGCAGTTTTTTGTGACAAAAAAATATTTTGTTTATTAGATGGTGCGATAATAATGTTCAACTTTACTTTTAGGTTAAGTGAAAGTTATGTTTTAAATGTGTGAAAGTGAATACATTATGAATAAATGCTGTTAGCCAATTTATATTTATTTCATTTCCTAAGTATCTATACAGGGTATTTGGTTAGCGCTCTCGGAGCTTTTAAGGGCTTAAACTACAATCAATTTCATCGATAAATTACCATACATTTTCTTTTTTGTGCTGACGATAATTAAATGGCGGCAATTTTAAAATTTCAAACAAGCGAATGCGAGTGCACGTGGTATTTCTAGAATTGTACGTTTGTTATCGGTCCTATCTTTGTCTTTAAAAAAAAATCTCGTTGGAGAGCTCATCAGATAAGCAAACTAATAAAGCTAATCATTTGACTCTACTATATCAACAACAAGGCCAAAATTTTTTTTAAAATTAAAGATAGTAGTGTTTACCTTAATTTTTCGATCAATTTAATTTAGCATGAACACTAGGTAATTAAGATAGGTTTTTGGTGTTGTTATTTGCTAGTACAGTAAGTGCTCAAACATGCACCAAAAATTTGGATTTGTTGTAGGAAAGGTACCTACTCTCCAACAGCTGCATTAGCGTTCCCGTTGCAAAATCCATAAACAAATGATTGTCAGCAGTGTGCTGACTATTGAAGTGGCAGCCTTCCAGTGCATGTTTGAGCACTTGTAATTAGGGCTGCCAACCAAAAACCACAGATATGCGGGACATTCGCGAATAAATTGCGGGACTTGGCTATAAAATGCGGGTTGAGAACGACATTAACAAATAATTAACATTAAAAAACAATGCTTAATTTCAGATCGGTTCAATTTAGATGCACCTATTGCACCCATCGCAATCATTCATATTTTGGCAGTATACACGTTCAGTGCACGGTGCTTGCGGACTATTGGTACGGATATCGCGGTGCATTCAAATTAACAAGACGAAATTTTAAATTGCTTTCATTTACGTATTCATATTACTATTTTAGTATTCCCTGAAAAGCGGGACAACTGGCGTCCCGCGCGAACCCTTTGCGGGACGCATGCTTTAGGACCCCAGAAACGGGACGTCCCGCATATAGCGGGACAGTTGGCAGCTCTACTTGTAATGCCTAAAGTACTTAAGGTATAACTGTAATTATGGTGTCATTTTTTAGCTAACATCCTATACTAACAAATAACAACATCAAAAACCTATTTTAACGACATAGTTTTCATGCATAATTAAATTAATTGAAAAATTAAGGTGAATTTGTTAATATTTTTAATTAAAACAATTTTTTTGGCCTTGTTGTGGAAATAGTAGAGTCAAATGATTAGCATTATTAGTTTGCTTATCTAATGATTTCACTAACGACATTTTTTTGCAAGGATAGGACCGATAACAAACGTATAATTCCATAAATACCACGTGCACCCGTATTTGTCTGTTTGAAATTTTAAAATTGCCGCCATTTAATTAACGTTGGCACAAAGAAAAGGTAGTTTATCGATGAAATTGATTGTAGTTTAAGTCCTTAAAAGCTCCGACACCGCTAACCAAACACCCTGTATAAAGTTAACTACATCACAAGTGAAATTGTGTTGACCATTTATACTCTGAGAGGTACTTAATTTATGTTGGTTATAATTAGGAACTTTTTTGTGAGTACTAACCCCGATATCACAAAAATAAATCACCTGTTAAGTGTAAATTGTGCAGATATGATTGAAATTTATAAAATAGCAGTCATTGTTTCGCGATGACAACTTAGAGTGTAAATAGCAAATAAAATTTCACCCCGTCATATATTTATTTCAACAAATAAATATTCAGATATTTATTTCAAAAATAAATATCTTACAATCGTTTATTAAAATAATTTAATTGGTTAAAGTAATTTCCGGCATAACGCCATCCAATATGTACAACATCACGGGCGCGCGATACTGTGCGCCGCCGAGCCACTGAGTAACGCCACTTGTGCGTGACTCTGCAATGGCAAGTTTGAATGTATGGTAGCGCGCCGTACTTGGATCGAGAGTTCGAGCGTCGCCCTGAATGGGTTAAAATCATTGCAGTATTTGTAGTTAAATCAGAAAATGATTATCAGACATAGAAGTTGCAGTGGCAATAATGTCAATTAAATAGGGACTTCCTTACTGTGTTAAATTCATCTATAAGTTATAAATAGAAAATAGCTAAAATATGCTGATTACTACCCAGCAATGTTATTTATTTATTTTTTAGGACTTATAAAATTTGAAAAGGTTGTGTAAAGGTCTCCTTTTATTTGCTTAAAACATTTTTAAAACTAGTTATCGCACTTATGCTTAGGTGGGCAGACTTATTGAGGCACACTCAAGCAAGGATCTGATAATGGTTTTTTCGCCATACAAAAGGATGGTTCGAATACCGTTCTTTTTCGTTCTTCTACCGAAGATGAAATTCTATTAAATATCTGATTTTGATAATACAAAAATGCAATGTTTTCATTTCATTTATTTATTGTTAGGTCATGAACATATTTTTACATAATAAGGTCTTATAGCTAGTTTGTGAATTCATGACACCCTGTTAGGGCACACAATATTTGTTAATTCTAAGTTCTTATATCTATCAAAATAATAATAATAATTACATAACATGTTGAAAACTAAATAAAAAGTGTAAAACATTTAAAAATATTTAGCTATTTAGAGGTTTTCCTAATAAACCAGTTCCGATCTCTGCATCCAAGACATCCATATTGACCAAATTGCCATCCATGGACATGGAGTGTAAACCTGGCTATTCTAAGAACATTTGGGGCAATCACTTTTGTTATGTTGTTATCCTGTCACATCATCCAGTGGACAACAGTTGCATAGTTTGCTAGTAGAAATTATCCTGCAAGATCTACTATCATGATTAGTAGGTGACCTATCTAGGAAAGGCAATGTAATAATCAAAAAATTCAAGATTTGTAATTTTTTATGGCATAAAACCATGCCATAAAAAATGGCTGCCGTGTGGTGACTGAGCAGTAAGAATACATTTGTCGCCACCACAACTCCTCCTGCGGGTGTCGTAAGAGTCGACTAAGGGATTGAAGTGTCACTGACCACTATTTGATAAAATATTGATGACGGGCAGCGGCGTCATCATAGTAGACACATTACTGCGATCGCCAGTCCGCTTGCCCAGCGTGGCGATTATGGGCATTTACCTCCTATACGCATAGTTAATAGGAGAGACCTACGTCAAGCAGTGGACTATCATAGGCTGATGATGATTGCCAATGAGTGTTATGCTATGCTTGTGGCCGATCCCGTGATTTTTCCGCTTTGTAGTGAAAATGGACCTCCCAGAGGACTCTTCTCGGGAGTTCCTGGCGCTCAATGTGTTAAAAGCAGGATAAAATGATATTTTCTTGGCCTGCAGACCAAGAACCCTGTAAAGTGTTTGAAACATTGGGATGAAGTTAAATCTTCTTCTTCTTTCCATCCTGTTACCCTCTGTTGGGGTGTAGGGCTTGAATCATTTTCTTCCACTGGCTTCGGTCCTTCAGTTTGGGTTACCTCATCCCACCCCATGCCCAACACACCCATCTCTTGCTCCATGGAACGGCGCCAAGTGAATTTAGGGCGACCACGTTTCCGCTTGCCGGGCATCTTCCAGTTCAGGGCTATTTTGGACATGTGGTTGTTAGGCTTCCTGAGAATATGGCCAATCCAATGCCATTTTCGTGCTTGAAGTTAAATCTAATATGTATAATACACCGTGTTTTTATTGATTTCCGTTAAATAGGACAGGTTATTTGGGATATTAATAGAAGTTGCCTAGTATATCGGCTTGTTTAATTCGTAAAAAAATTTTTCGTTTTCATACATAATAATTGAAATAGCAAGTGCGAGATAACCTTAAGAATAAGATCTCAGGTGACTGACGGCACATGTCAAAATAAGTTTCATTAGGATGTAAATACATTTCGATGGTTGACAACCAAAACTCACTAAGTAACAAATACCTACTTGAAATAAAGATCGTATCTAAGTTCTGATTCAATACTGATATAAGAGGTTGCGAAGAGTAGTGACAGTTTTTATAGTGAGTTTTGGTTGTCAGCCGACGATTTGTTCAGTCATTAAACTTATTTTTTTTAATAACTCAATAACAGTAAGAGTTAAGATACTAGTTTCTTAAATAAATTGTTTATTTTTGACCTAAATAAGCTTCCCTTTAATTTAACGGAAATCAATAAAAACACGGTGTACATGCAAGTTTATCCCTTTTTATAGTTTTATTTCAAGATAAGAAATAACTTTCGTGTTGTTACAGCCATCCAGTTTGTGTTGAGCGATGAGTTCTCACATTTGCGCCCGGAGCAGCGGTTGGCGCTGCTCCATGAAGGCACTGGGCCTCGAGTCATCTCCGCCTTCGTGGAGATCATCTTCGACAATTCTGATAACAGAATACCAGTGAGTACTGCCACTATTTATTGTTACTACTTACATACAAGTATACGAGCCCCGATGCAGTGGAGTTCGTCTAGTTCGAAACAATTTTTACAAATTTTTGAATATTTTAAAAATGATCACATTATGCTAATGATAAATTGTATGAACGTTAGTAATGGTTAATGTACTACATTTCAAGAGACACAACAATCTGAAGTACGCTTTTGTTGTTTAATAAATCGATTTTAACAAACCAGTGTCTAAATTATATTTTCGTTCGCCACCGTAATTCCGCGCTTATAAGCTTGACGCAAAATTCGCAGTGCATCAGGTGTACCATGTCGTCTTTAATATTAATGGCGTTCTTTACATTCATTGATTATTTATAAAATTAAAAATAAAAAGACCTCTCGTAAAATAGTTTTTTTTTTTATTCTGATTTATTAAGTCCAAATATTTTATACTCAAAGAAACTATTTTAGTACTACTATTGAATAGTGAAGGTTTTGTCTCTAAACCTTTTCCCCCGGATGAACGGGATAATCTCGAAAAACTGTCTAACTGGACGAGAACATATGCATCGGGGCTCGTTTGAGTACACACTCATTAGTGCTTGTGTGAAGGTCTCGCATTTATTTGCTTAAAAGCAAGCATGCATGTCTACATATTGTGTTTGCCAGTACTAGTTTAAAAAATATGGTTGCAAAAACCATGTTTGCATTACGAGGTTATAGTCAATTGTAACCTTGTAATTAAGATTATTCAAGGAAACTCAAAAAATTTAATAGTTATAGTTTTGAAGCTCCAAACATTGAATATTAATATAGGTGTTTGGGTTTTTGGAGTCCTTTTCAATTAAAGCAAGTTTTTCTATATAATCTAGAAAAGCTATTTATTTGGAAACAATGACAAATATTTTATAGTATCCTGAATTAATCTGTGGCTCACTAATACTAATACTTTCAGATTGAAAAAGATGAGATTTTCCTCCGCCGTGTCATTGGTTCAAAGAAGGATCAGTTCTTCCTCAACAAAAAGGTGGTGCCGCGGTCCGAGGTTCTCAACCTGCTTGAGAGTGCTGGGTTGTCCAATTCCAACCCATACTACATTGTCAAGCAAGGAAAGGTAAACTAGAAATCACAATAACATGACCACACAGTTAAACAAACATTCCAATACCATCCTCTTACCAAATTTAAAAAAAACTCGTTCTCTTCACGTGTGAAAGTCCGTCGGAAAAGGAAAACAACAATCACCTTGACATTGGCAAGTTCACCTTGCTGTGGAAACAAGCAAGGAGTAAAGCCAGAAGAGAAAAAAAAAAAAAAGGTAAGGAGTAAAGCCAGAGAGAAAAAAAGGACCACTTTGGACAAGACTGGAAAAGACAAAAAATACCAAAAAGAGCCTTTGCCAATAGGCACATTGAACTCTGATATTATAAATAAAATCAAAATTCTAATCTTTAAATGTATATGTTCAGAATAAAGGGCATAAATAAACTAACATTCTATTTCACAATCCCCAGTTAATTATACCCGTCAGATAAAATTATCACAATCCTTTTCCCTAGGCATATAAAACAAAAAGACATCTAACATTAATCTGACAGATATTTTTTGGTGGCTGGTGAAAGAGGCCTTAACCTTTAGAACGCCCAGCTGCGAAAAGATTTGCCGTGCCACTGATGTCAAGGGGGTAAAAAATAGATTTGCAAAAAAATAAGACCTACTTAAAGTTGAGCTGTTTTTCAATGAATTTTCATCATAAAATTCACATCAAATGCCGTCATTGACGCGAAGGGCTCACTTTTATGAAGACCGTCTTTCAAAGGCTAATAATAGTAATTCTTTCAGATCAACCAAATGGCGATCGCCCCAGACTCCCACAGACTGAAACTGCTGCGCGAAGTGGCCGGCACGAGGGTCTACGACGAGCGTAGAGAGGAATCCGTCACCATACTTAAAGAAACTGTTGGAAAGGTACGCTAATAGCAGGGCAACACACTTGACTTACTTCCAGATCAACCAAATGGTCATCACTCCGGACTCCCAGACTGAAGCTGCTGCGAGTAGTGGCCAGGACCAGGGTCTACGAGCGTAGAGGAATCCGTCACCATACTTAAAGAAACTGTTGGAAAGGTATGCTAATAGCAGGGCAACACACTTGGCTTACTTCCAGATCAAATTCTGGATTCGCTTGCCGCTGGTCGCCTTAGGCCAATGTATCGACCCAGTGTCTCAAAATGTGAAATGAATTATCATATATATGAAATGAAATAAAATTTATTCATGACAAGCAAAATGGACAGATGCACAATTTACAAATTAGCACACAACAACAATTTGCCTGAAATTGTATATTAGACATTCTGGAAGCAAAATGTTGAATACAATATGTTTTTAGTCGTAAAAACTAACAAATGTGCTTATGACATTAACATGAGCTTTTTTCAACGTTTTCTGCCATTGTTGAAATCTTCACAAACGATAAATAATCATGCTTATACATTCATTCGTCAATACTGATAAAGATCAACAAAGATTGCTTCTGAGGAAAATGACGGAGCAGTTGTTCGAGTTTGCATTTTTACCTGGGCTCGTTATTAGATACATTACGACACAAGTGCGAAAAAGATGAAATTCCAAACGAGTGGCGATGTTTTAAATCGACACGAGTTACGAATTTCGTTTTTGCACGTGTCTCGTACAACGTTTTTAGTGCAGATGGCCCTCCGAAGTTTTGGACCTGACGTAAAATGACACACTTCTCGCACTAGAGCTTAAAAAAGGCACCATCTGTACTAAAAACTGTATTTGTCTAATGTATTTTTAGGACCTTTGTAAAATTTTATACCAGCATATTTATAAAAAAAAAACATTGTTAGATGATGAGCATATAAAGTAACAGTAACCCATTTTCAGGTGGAGAAGATCAATGAGTTCCTTCAAACCATCGAAGAACGGCTCAAGACCTTGGAAGAGGAGAAAGAGGAATTGAAGGAATATCAGAAGTGGGATCGCGCTAGACGAGTGTTAGAGTTCATCATACACGACACCGAGCATCGCGAGAACAAGAGGAAACTCGAGGAGGTAGGCCTACGAACAAATAAAACATGGAAGCCGCACGCCATAGTAAATTGCCTTTGAAAAACGGTCCTGAATTTTAGTTGACAAGTGTCATCCCCTCTTCAATGCATCACGGCAATGAATTTCAATGTCAACCTATAAAAACTTAAACCGCCATTTGAAAATAGTTGTGATTGGTCCATCAAAGTTTTGATTGGCTATATTCAAAAAACATTTGTCAAAGATGTTGCACAATTGAACAATTGTTTTGGGGGCATTTATGAGCTGGCGTTAGACGTCCATGTTATATAATATGGTCGCAGAGGTAGGCATAGACTTGGAACAGGAGGGCTAACAAGATATCCTGACTAGGGCTCCTGGTCGTGACCGTGTTTCGTGTAACCGTAGCCGGATCCCCGTTGCCGTGTTACACGGCCACGGTTTTAAGGCCCGTTTCCTGCGTGTTACACGGCTACGTATTGATAAAGTTACGTATACACGTGTACACGGGGATACGTATCTTAATTACACGCAGATCCGTTCCGCCCGCGTTGTTGAGTGACGATTCGATGCGTTGTATTTAAGGACTAAGAAAAACGGATGAGAATGTACCGTGATATTAGGAGTGGTTACCTAATTGTTTTTCTAACGTAAAGTGCGATAACTTAGTTTGAAAATGTAATAAATAATTGTACTTAATTTCAGTATGATAACGTGCATGCGTACTGAAATTAAATTTTACATATTACTTACAGCTTTTTAAGGTAAGAAGTGCAGAATTATAAAATATAGATATTTTCTGAGTTCAATATTAATAAAAACTGACACATTGTCATGTATTAATTACCTAATTTAATAATAAGATGTGAACGGAAGTTAAAAAATACATAACATAACACAGTGCGGTGTATATAATTTATCTTAGTTCTAAATATCATTAGTTAAGTTTTTCTTTTGTGCAATAAAGTTGAGATAAATAAATACATAAATCAATATTGAGGGTACCAGGCAACGATTAATCTATACTAGGAAACCCATAACTCAGGAACAAAATAAATGCGTAGTAAATATACAAATTTGCAGCGTTATTTCCTACAAAATACCCACCTAAAGGAACTTTTAAAATACAAAAGGATATTAAAATGCAATATAATTAAAAAATATAATATATCTACTAACTCATTGGATGTCGTGACGATGACGGGAGATTTTAGGTGCACCGCTTTCAAATGCTTTCCTATCGATCCTGTTGTACCACCACGACGCGAAAACTCATTATTCGTACGATCATTGCACAAAGTTCATAAAGCCGTGTCACCGACCCTGGTGGCATAACTCCACAGCTCCACACCCAACTAATCTTCATTATTAACACACTTTAAAAACGCTATCTTCTCACCAACAGTAACAATACAAAAACGTAACAAAAAAATAAAAAAGCAATTAATTTAAATTCGACCTAACTGTCGCTAAGTCTGTCCTGACTGCAATCTTATTAGTGACTAAACACGTATAAAACCAAAATCCGAAATTGCCCTTTTCGAATTAACTAAAACATCCCCGCTTATCTGTATAAAAACACAAAGATGCGGCTACTTCATTCAACTTCACAAACAAAAGGTGTACCAGGTAAAGCCCAAGTTATCATATTTATCAGTAAAATTACCACGTGTGGTCAATTACATCGCAGACAAACTATTGTTAGCTACTTTGCGCGTGCAAATTCTTAGTATAGGTCTTATCTACAAAAGGGCCGCCCTGGCAGGTAATAAACTTAAATGAACGACTGTATTATCTTTTATCTACACAAATATCGTTAAGTGCTCTAAACGCGTTCAGAAACAATAGACAATGACCAGCATTACCCACCATCAGAACTTGGCACATACATAAAGTTAACATTATATACGATTTTTCCGGAGGTTATGAGTTTTAAATTTGGAACAGCTGTCAGATTCAAGTGAGGTGTCTATTCTGGTATCTATAGATATTCAGCCAGTCATCGACACAAAGTTAATTCAGTATGTTTTTCAGTTACAATCGGACGATATTTTCATATCGAGTGACACAAGATTAGGGACATCACTCGATTGTCTATGATTTAAAAAAAAAATACAGAGATTCAAATCGCTGCCATTCCGAGCAGCTGTCTTTTGTTTGTTGGCTTACTATTACTACTACAAGTGAACAATTGTGAAAAAAATTTAATACTTTGTGATAATACTGATAATTACTTGATAATGAATGGCAGTGACTCGGATAACGATATGAGCACTCCGCCGGACATATTCAATGCAGCTATGACCGCAACTAACAACCTATTGCCGCAAAAGTAGAGAGCCAAGTATGAGAAAGCTTTGTTTCTGAACGCATCTTAGAGCACTTATGATATGTGTGTAGATAAAGTAGTGTATGCAACTATACGTAATCAGGCATTACAACACTCGTGTGATGCTATTATGAAACTCACCTTCGGTTCGTTTCATAAACCCACACTCGAGTTGTAATGCCCCTCATTACGTACGGTTGCATAAACTACTATTATGTATAGCAATTTGGTCAAATTATTTTAACATTATTTTTTCATTTTTCTATCTGGTGATTCAAAATCACAATATAAATTCTAGATCATAAATAACACCGTCGCTTGTTATATAGAACACAGTACCTACCTAACGCGTTATTCTATAAGATAAATCGATACGAAAAATGCTAGTCTAATCAATAAAATCCCGTTCGTCCCGATTCAGAATATAATACTCAATACGTACTTTAAAAACAAGTTGTTCAATAATAGGCCTTATTTGTTTGCATTGTAATCGGTCCGGCCGGATCCATGCCACGAGCAGTCGTTGCCAGAACGAAGCCAAGATTCGTAGATACGTATACAAACAAAGATTCGGGTACGTATCTCGGCGTGACTGTGAAATTCGTGATCTTAGTACCGCCGGGGTTAAGGACACGGAGCTACGGTTCGGCGAATAGTACGTATATCGGGAGCCCTAATCCTGACCCTTAGGGCTTGTCCATTAACCACGTCATACGATAATGGTCTGTTTTGGACCCCCCATCCCCCATGGTGATATTTGGTGATATTTTCAGGACCAAGCCAATATGACGTATAATTTATTGTCAACTCAAGTAGTCATTTTAATAACACTTCAATTTACGTACTTTATTAAGCACACGTGAATCACGTGATGGGAAAAGACTTGGCAACTACGAGGTAAATATTCGCGAAATTTTAAAACTTTGAAGATTTTTTTTACTAGCTATAATGCTGTTCAGCAGAGTACCAAAAACTTACACGTGATTTGTCCGATGACCCCCCCCTCCCCTATGGTGATAATTGGTGATTTTTTCTTGACCCCCCCCTAACCCTATACAGTATCAAGTGATTAATGGACAAGCCCTTAAATGCATGACCTTGACAAAGATTTCTTCAAATTTAAATGCTGACATGCAGTCAATAGAGTCAAGAATACAGTCCTCGTGCAGAAAAAGCCCACTTTAAACACTTGTATCCTAAATAACTATTATATTGTTTTTTGTAGTTGGAGAAAATTCGCGCGAACAGTGGCAAAGAACAACAGCATTACGCGGACATGGTCAGAGAGGCCCAAGACCATGTGAGAGAAGCCAACAGGTCAGTCTAAACTCAATAGTTGCCGATTTCTAAAAATGAACATAATATGACAGTTTAGAAATGAGCCTTCTATATATGACGATAAGACTATTGGAAAAATGGTGAGTCTTACCCTCATATTAATATGGATTAATCTATAACTGTCGAAAGTTCATTCATAGAAATCGGCAACTATAATTATGATGACGGCAGTAAAAATACATTTGTCACCACCGCAACTCCTCCTGCGGGTGTCGTAAGAGTCGACTAAGGGATTGAAGTGTCACTGACCATTTTACAAGATTGATGATGGGCAGCAGCGTCATCATAGTGGACACATTACTGCGATCGCCAATCCGCTTGCCCAGCGTGGCGATTATGGGCATTTACCTCCTAATGCGTCTAATACGCATAGTTAATAGGAGAGGCCGACGTCCAGCAGTGGACTATCATAGGCGGATGATGATGATGAATTATAAAGACATCAAGTTTTTTTGCCCTATTATGTTCCTGATTTGTCAGAAAGTGTTTTATATCCACTCCCTTGCTTTGTATTTGACAACCACTCTTCCTTTACATACAAAGAATATTGACAGCTCGCAACCACAGTTGCATGAAGAATATAGGCTTTTCTCAAACATGCAAAGAAATATTGTCTTTACGTTCCTTAAAATTAGACTCGAAAGTATCGCTTTTAGGGCACAGTAACTCACTGGGATGGAAATGGAATTTCATAACATTTTTCAGGCCTAGGCCTGCTAAGTAACTTTTTTTTTAATTTCGACAACATTGTCATTATTTTTTTTGTATTTCTTCGCTCGCTCGCACGCTCGTTCGGCCGTATACAGTGTGTGGCCTACAACCGGGGTGAAAATTTAAACGGTGCATTAATAAGCTGATCAACAATCATTTCCACATATTGTAATAAAAAAAAAAACTTTTTTTTGTATTTTTTTGTTCATGTATTTTTCATTATTATGGGTTCATTTACTTGAACTAAACGTTATCAATAACTTATCATTTTTGAATCAATGAAAAATGTAATTTTTTTCTTAAAACCGTAACAAATTAGTGTAGAAATAAAAACAAAATTATTGTTATGACTCCGTACCTGGTATACTATCGAGATGTCTTGCGACTGACAAGCTACGACATCGTGATGCCAAGATCCAGTACTAAAGGTCCATAGCTTTGAATGACAATATCTCCGAACTTAACCACTTTGAAACACCGGTACCTTTACAGAATTATTGCCGATAGTCTAAGGAGTCACTCATTTCATTTTTCTCCCGTGTTAAAGGCCACACACTGTATACCAACTTGGCCGGAAATCCTCATTTTCCTGGCCTCTGATGTAATGTACTATTTTAAGACTTATTCCCCTGAATAAGTCTTAAAATAGTACATTACATTACATCAGAATAGGGATTCATAAACGTCTCCTAACCTAGAAAGCTGATAAGTATCGTTCAGTCTGACGGAAACGGAGGTGCCACTGTTATGATATTAATATTTATTTTTCCAATAGGAAACTTAAAGAAGCACGTAAAGACGTGGCGGCGGCGCGAGAAGAGAAAGACATACTTTCCACGGAACAGCAACAACTGTTACGAGAGAAAACCAAACTCGAGCTCGGTATCAAAGATCTGAGCGATGACGTCGATGGTGACAACAAGTCTAAGGTTACCTACCTACTTTTGAGCTACAATACAGCGTGTTTTTCTTCATATGCTATAACTTTAACGGAAGCTTATTTAGGTCAAATATAACTAATTTCTCTAAGAAACTAGTGTTTTAACTTTTACTGTTATTGAGTTATTAAAAAAATAAGTTTAATCACTGAACATGTGTATTGCAACCTTTATTACATTCTAATGTTACTTATTTTGACATGTGCCGTCAGTTACCTGAGATTAACTTTTATTTTATTCTTAAGGTTCTCTCACACTTACCATTTCATTTATTATGTATGAAAACAAAAAAAAACTTTTTTATCGAATTTTCCAAAAGCCTGTATACCAGACAACTTCTATTAATGTCCCAAGTAACCTGTCTTATTTATAGCATATCGAAACGAACACCCTGTATAAGAATAAGAATGTTTTATTTGGTGCCATACAATACAGAACAATAAATACAAGTATAAACAGTAAGGATTTGAACACCAAAAAGGATGCCACTCAGCATGTGTCGTGTCAGATGACACGACGCTGGTTTTCAGGGCAACCGAGCTAAAATGTGAAAAATAAAAATAACTAGAAAAATAGATAAAACAGTAACAAGAGTCGGTAAATGTGCACAATGTAGAAGATGAACATAATGTAGGACTTAACATAATTATCTTACGGCCTGTTTCACAATCTCCAGTTAAAGCTATCTGTCAGATAAAAAATAACACTATCTCTTTCTTTCACGTGGAAGAATAAAGAGAGCGTGTTATTTTTATCTGCCAGATAGCTTTAACTGGAGATTGTGAAACTGGCCCTTAACAACATAGTGGCAAAATGTACAATAAATTTGGTAAACACAACTTTAAAATCTAATTTTACTAACAAATCTAACAATACGTGGCCGTGTGGTGACGGCAGTAAGAATACATTTGCCACCACCCGAATTCTTTACGCGGGTGTCATAATAGCTGACTAAAGGTGGATTTAGACCAAACGAGCGAATGCTCAGTATATCCCCCACTCTACGAAATTCGTTCGTTACACTAAACGTGATTCGTCGAAATTCGGTGATTTCGTTCGATAGAATAAGCATTCCCTCGTTTGGCTAAATCCACCTTTATACTCTGTTTGGTTTGATGTTTAAAAAAAAAACAATCTTGCAGTAACTTTTTATTGAAAAATGCATATAAAAATCCAAACTAGGTACTTAATTAATCAAAAACAATGTAAATCACTGTATTTCCTTATTATAGTCAAAGTCAAAGTCCAAACCAAACAGAGTATAGGGATTGAAGTGTCACTGACCATTCTTTGATAAAAGATTGATGATGCGCAGCAGCGTCATCGTGGCGATTATGGGCATTTACCTCTTAACGCGTCTATACACATAGACGTATAAATATACACATTCTTATAAATAGAAACATTCTGCGGTCGAATAATAATTAAATATCTTGGGACATCTTACACAAATCGACCTAGTCCCACGGTAAGCTCAATTAAGGCTTGTGATGTGGATACCAGGCGACGATATATATAATACATAGATACATATAGATACTTAAATACATAGACAGCCATGACCAAGGAACAAATATTTGTGATAAATAAATACACAAATAATGCCCTCGCCGGGATTCGAACCCGGAACCTCCAGCTTCGTAGGCAGGGTCACTACCAACTAGGCTACAGAGGCTGACTAATAAATGGCTGAATACTACGAACAAATAAAACATGGAAGCCGCACGCCATACTAAATTGATTTTCAAAACGGGCCTGAATTTTAGTTGACATTGTGTCACCCCCTCTTCAAAGCATCAGGGTAAAGAATTTCAGTATCAACATATAAAAACGCCATTTAAAAATAGTTGTGATTGGTCCATCAAAGTTTTGATTGGCTAAATTCTTTGGCATTTGTCAAAGGTGTTGCGCTGACTTATGCGCGGTGTTAAGAAAAGCGCTATGTTCTGCCCATCTTGGCACAATTGAACAATTCTTCTTGGGGGCATGTCCAATTGTTATATATTGTCGCAGGCTGAATAATATTTTCTTTCTTACAGGAACGTGCCGAAGCCGAACTAAAACGTCTAAGACAGCAAATATCCGAAAAAGAACGAGAGCTAGAAGCCCTCAAACCGAAATACGAAGAGATGAAGGCTCGGGAAGAGGAATGTACCAGAGCTTTAGCCTTGAATCAGCAGAAGAGACAGGAATTGTATGCGAAACAGGGACGCGGGACGCAGTTCACGTCTAAACAGGACAGGGATCGATGGATTGAGAAGGAACTAAAGTAAGTTTCAAATAGGGATGACGACTGTAGTTAAAATATTTTTTTTAGTACAGTTATGCTATTCTCTTATTCACACATTCGACGCTGCGTTCGTCAACGAGCTCGACGACGAGACAGCCTTCACTTCGACGTAGAGCGCAGCGCTGTGAAAAACGGTATTCACTAACATAGAACAGCTCGTCGTCGAACTGTAGGCGGTAACTCTCGACGCAGTGTAGTTCCAGCTCACGCCGCATTCGTCGCCGAGCGCTAGTGTCGTTTAAAGTGCATTAGTGAATACCATTTTTAGGCTCGACGCTGCCGCAGCGCTGACACAGCGCTGTTAGCAAGGCGGTTTCCTTATTGAATAGCACTGCAGATCGTGCCCTTTTTAGGCTCTAGTGCCAGAAGTGTGTTATTTTACGTCAGGTCCAAAACTTCGGAGGGCCATCTGTACTAAAAAAACGTCGTACGAGACACGTGCTAAAACGAAATTCGTAACTCGTGCCGATTTAAAACACTCCCTATCGATCGTGTTTTAAAACATCGCCACTCGTTTCGAATTTCATGTTTATCACACTAGTGTCGTAATGTACTAATTTAACATTATGCACGACATAATACACGAAGAAATGATTACTAAGATGTAGATTGCAGTAATTTTTGTACAGAACTTTTATTTAATAAATTGAAAAGAACTTAAAAGAGTAGGTCATTTGGCAGTACTCAAATGTGACGTCACTTTTGAGTATTTCCTATAAAATTCCATAATGGTGATCGTTTTGACAGTTCGAACAAAGATGCTGATTTGACTTGCCAGTCATGCCTATTTGGTAATTGTTATCATGTTTATAATCTGGATTGCGCGTAGAACCAATGGCGTAGAACCAAAGGTTCTCTCTAGGCGGCCACGTACCGGAAGGCGCAGCGTGGGTAGGCCCTCCACAAGGTGGACTGATGACCTGGTGAAGGTCGCAGGAGTCCGCTGGATGCGGGTGGCGCAGGGCCGGTTATTGTGGCAATCTTTGGGGGTGGCCTATGTTCAGCAGTGGACGTCTTTCGGCTGATATGATGATGATGATGATGGTCACTAGTGGGATCACTAGGGGTCGGACAAGAGCAAAACTTGTAACAAAACTTGTTATAGCCGTATATTAATACCTAATTTATTTGCCTTGAGACTTGCAAGTAGAAGCTCTAAAAGTCTAAAATAGTACATTACGACACAAGTGCGAAAAACATGAAATTCGATTTGCCCTCCGAAGCTTTGGGCCTGACTAAAATAATTATTTTAGTACAGATGGTGCCCTTTTTAGGCTCTAGTGCGAGAAGTGGCTCATTTTACGTCAGGTCCAAAACTTCGGAGGGCCATCTGTACTAAAAAACGTCGTACGAGACACGTGCAAAAACGAAATTCGTAACTCGTGTCGATTTAAAATCCCTATCGATCGTGTTTTAAAACATCGCCACTCGTTTCGAATTTCATGTTTTTCGCACTAGTGTCGTAATGTACTAAGTTAACATTATGCACGACATAATACACGAAGAAATTATTACTAAGGTGTAGACTGCAGTAATTTTTGTACAGAACTTTTATTTAATAAATTCAAAAGAACTTCAAAGAGTAGGTCATTTGGCAGTACTCAACCGTGACGTCACTTTTGAGTATTTCATATAAAATTCCATAGTGTTGATCGTTTTGACAGTTCGAAAACAGATGCTGATTTGACTTGCCAGTCATCATGCCTATTTGGTCATTGTTATCATGTTTATAATCTGAATTGCGCCTAGAACCGATGGCTGTTAGGGCGGAAAGGTTCTCTCGTGGCAGCCACGTACCGGAAGGCAGCGTGGGTAGGCCCTCCACAAGGTGGACTGATGACCTGGTGAAGGTCGCAGGAGCCCGCTGGACGCGGGTGGCACAGGACTGGTCATTGTGGCAATCTTTGGGGGAGGCCTATGTTCAGCAGTGGATGTCTTTCGGCTGATATGATGATGATGATGAGGATAATGAATCTGAATTGGGCGAATAATCAATAGTGATCGGATAAGAGCAAAACTTGTAACAAAAACTTGTTGTGGAGTTATAGCCGTATATTAATACCTAATTTATTTGCCTTGATACGGTTGCAAGTAGAAGCTCTAAAATAATTATTTTAATTAATAGATTCATGCTGAGCGATATTAAACCTAAATGTTCCGTTAATAGCACATTGTGCCTGGAATAGTTATTTATGATACAAGTGTGGGAAGCAGGCTTGCTAAGTCTACATTTCAACATAATTATGTATCGTACAACATTTTACACTGCATTATGTGAGGAAAACTAGACAGACAACTATGAAAAGCATATGCAGCATATCTTTCTGATCATATGCATTGTAAATAGTTTTTTTTTTATCGCTCAGGATCGTATGGCTGTCATTTAGATCTTATAATATTCTCTTCCAACCCTATTATGCCGCTTTTAATTATCTTGTGTCCATTCGCACTCTCACGTTTATATTTGAGAAAACTATAGACTGCAGCAGAATACGAAGCTACTTATCGTGGATAAAACTATATTCCTTTCAAGGCGACTTCACTGAGTGTTCAAAAACATAAATAATGCGTTCCTATGAATAATTCAAATATCTATCGTAATATAGATTATTGTTATGACCAGTATTCGCATATGCATTCTCCAATAGTTTACACATAATCTTCAAACCACAGATCCTTAAGCAAACAACTAAAAGACAAAAAAGACCACGAGAACAAACTCCGCGAAGATCTCCGCCACGACGGAGTTAAGCTGACAGACCTCGAGAAGAAAATAGAAGAGACGACGAAAGAGATGGAGCGGCAACGTGTGGCGATTGACGAACATAATAAGCAGTATTACGAGTGCAAGAAGAGGAAGGACCAGGAACAGAGTGCTAGAAAGTAAGTATGCTTTGTGAGCTATTTTTAGTATTTTTTCTACTCCCGTACTTTTATTTGTCATTTACAAAGTCGTGAACACACCTTTAAGCCCCTACCTTACAGATGTCAAGATAAGTCTATATAGTCTATTTCCTATAAACGCATTCGGGCATACACGCAGTGCGTTTTTGGATTTTAAGACACCTCGTGTATACAAGACTAATTTTAAATGTCACTTTTGATGAATCGTAAACCATAGAGGACTTTCTTTTTTAATTTTGACGTCTCCCGCCCGACCTGGATGATTAATAAAAATGTATTTGACTAAGAATATTTCTCAAATTTACAATTTTATTTGAAAATAAGTGTCGTCGTAGAAAAAGTATTGTATGCAACATTGTTTAACTGAGTCAAAAGATGCTCGTGGCGTCTTTAATAACATTTTCGGCCTAGCCTCAAATTGTTACCCACGCCACTCACCTTAAACAAGGGTTGTATAAAATAATATTTTGGGCTGTGTGGTGACGGCAGTAAGAATACATTTGTCACCACTCCAACATCCCGCAGGTGTCGTAGGAGTTGACTAAGGGATTAAAGTGTCACTGACCATTATTTGATAGAAGATTGATGATGGGCAGCAGCGTCATCATAGTGGACACATTACTGCAGTCGCCAATTCGCTTGCCCAGCGTGGCGATTATGGGCATTTACTTCCTAATGCGTGTATTCTATAGTTAGTAACGCATAGTTAATAGGAGAGGCCTACGTCCAGCAGTGGATTTAGATATGCTGATTATGTGATGTAATGTTGGTCCAATTATTAACACTTTTTTTTACTTTTGTAGTTTTAAATCCCAAATATAAATGATAGCCTCTTTCACAATTCCCGGAAAAATATGTCCGTCGGATAAAATTATCACTATCTTTTTCCCCAGACATATAAAAGAAAAGGACAACTAAAAAATATTTATGTAAACGTATTGATGTGTTAAAGAAAATAAAAAGAGATACAGTAGAACCCGCTTAATACGATCACGTTTAATACGATTTCCCGTATAATACGCCATTTTGTGCCGGTCACTGCAAGTTTAGTCATGTTTTCCTACATTTTTGTACGGTTAATACGCTTCATCATCCCGTGTAATACGCTATCTATAACCCAAGTTACATTAACGTATGTCATTATTTACTTATAGATGTAAGCAGGAAGGTTATAATTTTATCATACTGATTGAAAATTAGACTGGAAAAAATTATTCTACCGATCGCTCCTCCTTTGTAGGTAACTTTGTTGCACAGACCAAGCGACCGGTAAAGTTCATGTTCATCGAATGCTCCGGCATGTGCAACCTTAGTACAATTTATTTCAATTATTTATTTTCTTTATCTGTGCATCCGAAACAGTTAAGTATATACATAATTATATGTATGAGAAAAATATCTCATATCTAACATTTCACTGCAAAAGTTAAAAGTTTACAAAAAAATGCAATTTCTTCTTCCCGCATGATACGATTTCCCGCTTAAGACGCGTTTTTTGTCTGGTCCCTACAAAATCGTATTAACGGGGTTTCACTGTATGTTACAAGAGGCATGGAACATATACAATTCATTATGTTTTGTTTATTTCAGTGAACTGTGGCGTAAAGAAACCACGCTAACGCAGAATCTTTCATCGTTGAAGGAAGACTTGGCGAAGGCTGACCAAGCTCTCCGCTCCATGGCGGGAAAGGTATTTATAACTCAACCCATTTCTGTTCTGTTGACACTAAAATACCTGATTTGGGAGTATTCCACGACAATGTCGCTTACGTGATGCTTAAACACCGTGTTTTTATTGATTTCCGTTAAATAGGACAGGTTATTTGGGGCATTAATAGAAGTTACCTGGTATAGCGGCTTTTGTTTAATTCGTAAAAAATACATAATGTTTTCATACATAATAATTGAAATAGCAAGTGCGAGATAACCTTAAGAATAAGATCTCAGGTGACTGACGGCACATGTCAAAATAAGTTTCATTAGGATGTAATAATAATAAAGGTTGCAATACACTTGTTCTGTCATTAAACTTATTTTTTTAATAACTCAATAACAGTAAGAGTTAAGGTACTAGTTTCTTAGACAAATTGATTATTTTTGACCTAAATAAGTTTCCCTTTAATTTAACGGAAATCAATAAAAACACGGTGTATTATCTATGGCAGCTACGTTAAATAAATGCTCAAAGTTAGAAGAAACTGTGTGAACCTGTAAATTAAGTCCCGAAATATCTAGACCTCGGAGACTAGAACTCGGGTTCCTATCATTTTTAGAAGTACTAAAAGAATCGCGTTACGTAAGCGACATTCTCGTGGAATGCCCCTGGTCGAGTTCACCGATATGCACCAAAGGTAAAATAAAGTGTATATAAAAATGCTCAAACATGTCCCAGTACATTTAAATTCTGTGTTACGTCGTAACATATTAATAAGAGAATTATTTCGATACATTTTTTGCACTTGCCTGTACTTACTATAGAAAAAAAAAATGAGAATGGCGCGTGGTCGCAAAGGTAAATGGTATCAAAGGAAAGGTCTTTTAAAACGAAGGTTACTAGAAGACATTTTTCATAAATAATCATTTTCGTTTTTAAGACTTTCAATGTCATAATAAGTCCCCCTTCACCCCTCTATTTTTTAAACTCCGTATACAATTTGTTCAAAGTATCTTTTAAGAGATAGGTTTATTTAACTGTATTATTTATATTTGCTACTACGGAACCCTTTATCCGACTCCGACATGCACATGGCCGATTTTGCTTGGTATATTGACATTTAATATTTATAAGTAATTTTTCTTGGTATTTATTATTGTAAATATCATCTGATATTCCGTACATAAGTTTCGGAAAAACTCAGTGGTACTCATTAGCTTTCGGTGAAGGAAAACATCGTGAGGAAACCTGCATACATCCGCGAAGAAATTCAAAGGTGTATGTGAAGTTCCCAACCCGCTTAGGGCCAGTGTGGGGACTATAGCCCAATCCCTCTCATATATGGGAGGAGGCACAAGCCCAGCAGTAAAATATTATTATATCATCATCATCATCATCATATCAGCCGAAAGACGTCCACTGCTGAACATAGGCCTCCCCCAAAGATTGCCAATTATTATATATATATTTATTATTGTACAATTTTTAGCCAATCCTCAACGGAAGGGACAGTGTCCGCAAAGTGCTAGAAACATTCCAGCAAAGAGGAGGAGAATGGGCCAAAATTGCCACACAGTATTTCGGGCCCGTCATCGAGAACTTCACGTGTGACAAAACCATTTATACGGCTGTTGAGGTTAGTACTATGTATTTGGGTATTTTCACTTTTAGGGACACCCAATTAGCGTGAGATTAAAAAACCTTGGGAGTCAGGTTGGTTACGCAATTAAGCACGATTACTTAGGAATTTAACCCTTAAATGCATGACCTTGACAAAGAATTCTTCAAATTTGAATTCTGACATGCTGTCAATAGAGTCAAGAATACATGATGCATATTATACATCACTATGCATTTAATGGTTAAACTTGGTCGGCTTTTTATATTATAATATCGATTTATATAGTTTATAAAATTAACACTAAAATCGACGATTTATTGAAATTTTGTTATTAATTGTCGTTACAAACCTGACTACAATCCCACGCTAATTGGCTGTACCTCAAAAGTGTAAAATCATTTATCCTAAGGCCCAGCCTTATAAGAGATAATCCAAATTTAAACTTAAAAATCGTGAGTAACATGCGTGTTTTAGTACCTGGGCCAATCAACTTTTCGATCGACACTATATTGACAATGTGACAATTTCATCGAGTTTGCTAGAAAAAATGCTTATAAATTGTACATCCGTTAGGCCTCACACAAGTCCACATCTATACATTTAGGTTCCAACGGTTTTTCATTGTAAATATCTGTATAGTATTATTTGTAAGTTCATGTAAAGTAACACAGGACACAGAAAATATGTCGATGTAAAAGTTGATTGGCCCACCTATGTATGTACAGTCACCATATGGGAATGTTGAGCCACTTGGCAATGGATGCAATTTGGTCGTGTAATATTATGGGTTCGGTATTTTTCGTTAGTAGGCACGATCGCGACATGACCGATGTTCCCCGATGATAATGTCAGTCAAATACGAATCTTTATTGCGTCAAAATTTCAGTGTGTCAAAACTAGTTGAAATAATAAAAATTTCTTCGTCTACGAGAATTAAGGATTAGTCATCGGCCATCATTAGACGCTAGATGTCGTTGTTCCTAGATGAAACTAGATAACGACAGTTCTTCATAGATTTGGTTAAAACCGTTTAGTAATTTATTCGTATTTGCTTCAAATCGGAAGCTATGATTTATCCATAAAGTTAGAATCCGCCCTAGCGCTTAATAGAGAAAGGAAGCGTAGGAAAGGGAAGCCACTAGTCATATGACTATTACACGAGTGCAAAAGAGATAGAAAACAATCCCAAAAGCGTACCCACTTTCGAAGTGACATATCAGCCGTATCAGCCTTCTCGACGGAGACTGTTATTTAAAAGTGATTTTATATTTAATTCCAGTAAGAAGTAAATTTACACAAATAATTAAACCGATATGGTATTGTGTAGTGTAAAGGATTGCCCTATTACCCACCGAAGAAATGACGGCAAACACTCGTTTCACAGGTAAATATGATTTGCCGGTTGATAGTTTTCAAACGGTATTTTGTCAATTTAGTAGCGTAAATCGTGTAAGTTATCACTTTCTAGCATTCATTGTTAGTTGTCCTATTACTGTGCGCTAATAATTTATCACAATAGTTATTATTAAAGAATATTTTGTGTAAAAATATAAATTGTCACGCTACGCTAGAGCGTGACTAAATGTGGAACGACCAATATCGATAGGTATTCGTTCGATAAACATACCTAATCAGTCTATTACATTACAATGCCATCATAGTCCTAAATTTTAAATACGAATGTGTATAGGTATTTAACAAACTTGAAGGACCTTACGATGTTTTGTGAGTTTTTTTGATAATATACGATTTTTATTATTTCTGTTAAATTTAGGGGATAGGTCAGATAGTAAGTTTAGACACGTTTGCAAATTGTAATTCGACACCCTCAATTCACATTGTACTATACAACTTATAGCAAAAAACGAAGATAAAAAAATACCATGTTGTCGATAAAACAGTCAAACATCGATAGATAATTGTTCTGTTGTAAACCCTATTCCTGACCACACATAGACAAATTTACGCACACACTTGCGTTTCGTTTTTGGTTACGCTTTTAATCGTTGTCGATCATTCTTTGTCATCTTAGTTCTGTGGATTTATCTGATATTAGGCGAGGTATTTTTTCCATTCACATTTATATAAATAGGCATGTTATCGAGCAATTTTAAATTTTTTTTTTCATTGACAGAGACAAATGCTATTGCTGTCTTTATTATCATTCGTTACAGCTCAGTTGACGTTAGTTGAAAACTTATGTAATGTAACCTTTGTAGAAATATGGTAGGTAACCTTTGACAATGTACCCATAATCCTATAATCTGTCAGTAGCCATAAAAATGTATAATAGAAACTTGATAGTTTCTGACTGAAATTCTTCCTTTGAAAAAATACCTGTCAGTGACAGCCGTTAAAGGGAAAGTGAACGAAATTATTACCATCAGGGCTCTGAAGTTAGATTGACGTCTCCAGGTCTAAAGCGGATGTTATAACGTAACTATAGTAATGTCAGCTTCCGGAAAAATAGCGAACAATCATTGGTTAAACATTTTTGTTATTACGTAACCATGGTAATGTCACCTTCTGAAGAATACTCGAGCGGTCATTGGCTAACCGTAGCAACGCCCGCCCCATTGGTCAGCAGAGTTCGGCCGAAGTCGTGATACCAGCCTCATAAGAGTTCGGAACCCGATTTGTATTATTCGACCAAGTTGTGAACAGTGGCAAGTGGCTCAACAATCCCGTGTGGTGACTGTACTATCATTTAAGTTGGTAAGTGAAACAGTAAAGAAACTTTTATATGTACATCAAATATTTGAACTAGACTGGGTAAGTGAAACGCATGTTTATCTCCCTATATACGTTTAGTTTACCCAGTCTGACTTTATCTTCATTTACAGGTGACAGCGGGTAACAGATTATTCCATCACATTGTAGAATCTGACACTGTAGGCACCAAGATTCTAAAAGAGATGAACCGTCAAAGCTTACCCGGAGAGGTTACATTCATGCCTCTCAACAGATTGCAAGTTCGAGACATGGTCTACCCTAATGATAATGTAAGTAACGCAGTGGAGTCGAAAGAATCCGAAAAAAACGAGCCAATTAGGAAGGATTTTTCCACACTAGGTGGATGTAGTAAAGAGTTGTTTGTAATCAAAGTCAAACTATTATTTTTTCAAGTAAGCTTATTAATAAGCATTTTCGAATCGTCTGACATTATCGAGAGAAAAAAAAATCTACTACTGGTTCAAACCCTACACCGTTCCTAAGAAGAACCAGTAAGAAACTCAGGTGGACTTATTTTTTCAAAACAGTATAATAATACATCTTATTAAAATAACATGCATTAAAAAATTTATTACATAAAAAAATATTTTTATAAAAAAGAGAAATAAATAAGGGATCATAATAATAAACAAAAATAATTATTATTGTACAAGTTCACAAGCATCTATATCTATACTACTAGAGAAGTAAAGGTTCTCTAGTTTTCAGAATAAAGAGAAATTAAGATTTAGAGATATAAAAGGTCTCTAACCTCGTCCTGCCCAATGTGATTTATAAAGGACTTATTCGATGGTTTAGAACAAAAGAAAAGCGATTATATTTTCGAACTCATTAGGTTTCAATTTCAAAAGCACTAATTTAGTATACGGGCAGGACGAGGCTAATCGTCTCATCTCTAATATATTTACTGGAAATTGGTCACGAGAAGTCATTATTCAAATCTAAATAGTCACTGGTGACATAAATTCTTTGTAACAGAGTTATATGTCAATATATGTGTCCCATATAACAGTGATAAATACTTGTTGCAGAACGCTATAGCCATGGTACAGAAGCTGAAATACGACCCGAAATACGCGAAGGCGATGAAGTACATATTCGGCAAAACACTTATCTGCAGAAACTTGGAGTGCGCCACTGAATTAGGAAAACAATTCCATCTCGATTGTGTCACATTGGAGGGTGACCAGGTAATTGATAAACCCTGCGACCATATATAACATGGACGTCTAACGCCAGTTCAAAAATGCCCCCAAAACAATTTGTTTAACATATAGCTTTTCTTAACACCGCGCATATTTCGACGCAACATCTTTGACAAATGTTTATGGAATTTATAGCCAATCAAAACTTTGATGGACCAATCACAATTATTTTTAAATGGCGGTTTAAGTTTTTATTGGTTGACTTTGCAATTCATTGCCGTGATAGGTACATTAAAGAGGGAGTGACATTTGTCAACTTAAATTCAGGACCGTTTTTAAAAGACAATTTAGTATGGCGTGCGGCTTCCATGTTTTATTTGCAAACCCCGGATGACGGGAGCAAAAATCCACTTGTCACTAGTGCTTAGTTAAATATCGACTATTCTATCGACATCCATACCAACATTTTATGAATTAGACATGTATTGATCAATAGTAATTTATACAACCGTACGTAGTCAGAGGCATTGCGATCTAAAATTGATGAACAATAAAATGTCAATAATACCTAGTACCATAGAACAGTTACAAAACCAACATGAAAGTCTAAAAACTAGCTTGAATATCGTTCAAAAGTTCAAAGTGCTCTTGTTAAGATAACTTTTACATCCTCAAGGCGAAATTATTCACAAGAAATATCAGAATGTGTAGACTAAAAAAGTTGGTGGCTTCAATTTCAAAAATAAGGAAGGGAAACATAATAAGTATAATCTATAAATTTCAAATTAAGGCGAGGTAAGCGTAGAATTCCCGTTTGTTTTTTTCAGTTTTCTCAATAATACTACTTCCTTATGAAGTAAAACTTATATATGTTACATTTGAGAACTTGATCTATCGCGCATTGATTAGTATTAAGTATTTAAACAAACTTCGCCCTATAAAAAACGATCCCAAACATAGGTCTAATCTCTGCATGAAAACTCATTTTGCTAAGAAACTACATAACTTTACCAAGAAAAAAATATATCAGAACAAACGTCAAAGTCTGTGTCAACGATTAAGGTGGATGTCCCTGTGAGATTTTCATACAAATTTGTCGACATTAACTCTGTTAATTAGTAGACTTTTTGTAATTTTGAACCTTGATAGTAAGTTGTACGTATCCCGTAGATTGCGCGTATGTAAAAAAAAGTCCAAAAAGTGGTATAGTATTTCTGAATTATCAATTTGAAAATTGATACAATTTCGCTCTTTGCCTTTGTATATGTGCGTGAATAATACTATCCATGAAAACTGACATGGAGGCAGATGACAAGGTAAGCTTAACCATATCGATCACAGATGTCACTTGAAAACTGCTAGTTAAATTACCTCACTAAGTAGTAATATATTCGGTCAATAGATGGATTATTCAAAGTTAGGGCATTTCATAAAATAGATATGTTGTTATTGTTTATATCAAAAAAAATATCCGGTAAAATTTGATCCTTAGATTCGCCTGGCCAGATTTCAAAAGACAATATAGCGGATTTATGAATTGCAGTCAGTAGGTAGCTACCTAATTTGTTATCAAACTTTGCCGCTCGCTTTAATTCTCTTTTAGCGTAACTTGTACAACAGTGTGGAAGAATGGACTAAGTTCTTTAGTACGATACTAAAATCCGAGAGGTAATATATACAATTACTGGCTATTAGTAAATAACAATAAACTATTAAATATCTCGGGACATCCCACACAAATCGGCCTAGTCCCACGGTAAGCTTAATTTAAGGCTGTTGTGGGTAATAAGAATAGACGATCATATTCTATTATAATATATAGATAACTACATAATATATAGGATCTCGTACTTAAATATCATAGACAGACACGACCAAGAAACAAATATTTGTAATAAAAAAATACAAAAAATAATCCCTTCGCTGGGGTTCGAACCCGAAACCTTCTGCTTCGTAGGGTCAACTAGGAACTAGGAGGCTGACAGCTACCTATGTAATTTAAATTTACATGGACGCGTAAAATACTTTTTGGTTAGTGACCACAAACATTTTTGGTAATTTGTCACCGCTAAGTCAATGTCATTTATGAGTCAAACATTTTAGGATTATTTTCCACAAATGAAGTAATTATTTAAGGAGAATATTAAAACGGACGAAATTCACGCAACCGGAAATGTTCAAACGCATAGGAGCAAGCAAAAATATTTGTCCAACCAGGGCTCAGTAAGGTCGCATGTAAGTACCTAGTACCTACATGGCTTCGTTTATAGATTTAATAATAATGGCATGGTTCCTAAGAACAGATTTCGATATCTATCATGGTTTGTTACTTTCCCATACAAAGTCAAAAAATAAAACTCCAGTGTTAAAAATCAATTCATTTTTATAAGTTTTAGATATCATGTTTGTGTTATCATGCATGTTTCTTAGTAACATTTACTACCCTAAACTAATAAATAATTTCTTTTGAGTAAATAAATGTCTTTAACCAGAATAAGAGTTACACAACCGATGTCCAAATGAAAATAACAAATTTTTGTTTTTCAAACAGTCCTGGTTCGATTCCTGGACCGAGTACACGTATTTTTGTAATTTGTATGAATGCAGTTTTTCTTTTTACTAAAATCGATCTCATGGTTCCTAAGACAAGATTTCGCTATCTGTTATGGTTTCCAAAATCTCCATACTGACCGATTTGGGTTGATCACACTATATTATTTAAGGAATCTACAGTACCGGCCAATAATATATCACATTCGTGACTTTTTGTATGAGCGTGTATAGAGTAAGCGGCACATGGTCGCATGTAGATAGCATATTATTTTGGTACTTTTACATAGAATGATGAATATTGCAATTGAGTATTTTTAATTACAATGGGTAAAGTGTATGTATTGCTAAAAAAGCTATAGTAAAGAAAATATTTTTTTCTACAAAATTCATGCCTTACACAAAAAAAAAAACATAGACACACCATTGATGCCAAGTTTTTCCATCGATAGCACGAAGGTCTTCATAGACTATCTATAGTCGTAAGGTGGAAGGTGTGGAAACTACTTAAAAATATAAAAATAAACTACTAAAAAAAATGTTGTAGATGTATATTTATGATTTCCACCGTTACTAAAGACCGAAGAGCTGGCGATTTGCTCGCACAACGCGTAAAGATTGCGATACAACGAGGAAATGCCGCCTGCATCTTCGCTACAATGCCACAAGGGCCAATCTTAGATATATATAGGTTAGGTTAATTAGATTTAATTTATGTACCTATATAGATTGTACAGTTTTCAAAATAATTTTATTCAAACTGGCCAATCAAAACACATCACCATTTTCAATCCGTTGACCCTTTAAGGTGCATGCAGACCAAAAGAGCATTCGCTGTTCTATCCCCCGCTCTACGAAATCAACCAATCACGTTTTGTGTAACGATCGAATTTCGTAGAGTGGGGGGCTAGAATAGCGAATGTTCGTTTGGTCGGAATGCACCTTCAGGGTCTACTACTTAGTTATTGTTTTAAATTTTTAATTAATAATATGCTCCTACTCGTAGACGAAGGGTAGCATTTCTTGCTGGTCACAGACCACCTCCTATAGACGCTCATTATAAAGCGACTCGCAGTCACCAGCCGTTATATTTCTCGCACTGATATAGACGCGGCGCTCGTCGTGCCTGTTCAGTTGCGATGCGACTAAATAACAGACCCGTAAATAGCGCTCGTTTTTGGCAATAAAAAAATCGAAAAAGTGCATTTCACTTCTTTAAAATGTCCATGTGTTGTGTGAATAGGTATGCAAAGACAACAAGAAGTTCTAATTTAAAAATAGACGGAACTGCATTCCGCAGAAAAGTCATACTTAATTGAGACATAGTTAATTGAGCTTACCGTGGGACTAGGTTGATTTTTGTAAGATGTCCCAAGATATTTACTTATTTAATTATACTTTATAGTACTTCTCCCCATTCATCAAATCAAAAATTCAATGTGCTATTCCTTTCTTACGAAGCACGTGTACCATTAGAGGTGGGACAATGTTGGTTTCGTTAATTACCGTGACCACGTGCTTTGTTTTAAGTAAGTTTAACCGGGTTTACGGAATAGAGATGAAAATTAGGATTGATTTTTAGCTATGTAACATTTTCCAATCTTTTTTAGATTAGATTATTCAGTAGTAATCAATAGTTTGTAGTTTTTTACGTAGTTAGTAGTAAGTAAACAAGTCGTTTGATTCAACATTTTTACAGTTTATTGCGTAAGTACGTAATGTGGACAGTTTTTTTAACGCAGGTTTTTTGAGTCAGGAACGCTCATCGCCCATGTGATTCCACCGATGGGCCTGACAATAATTGATCTCGAAGGCAATACGAGGGCACTCGGAGTTGATTTGACATCGATAAATGTTATGTTGGCTTTTTAGTATTATCTTGGTATGAGTTGGGTTCCGTGTCATACGATAGGCCTGATGATGAAATTGGACGAAGTTCGAGGGAACTCGGAGTAGGTTTGAGACAATGATATCCTACGATGGCTTTGTAGGATGAGCAGTTAGGTCAAAAACCACAAGATAGGCCTGATGATGAACTTAAAGTAAGTGCGAGGGAACTCGGAGTTGGTTTGAGATAATGATATATTATGTTGTGTCGGTTTTTGAGGCTGCTCTTGGTGAGCATGGGTCAAATACTCAACATGGGTCTGATGATGAACTTGGTGGAAGTTCGAGGTAACTCGGAGTTGGTTTGAGTTTGAGATAATGATATGTTCTGTTGGCTTTTTAGGATCCTCTTGGTGAGCATGGGTCAAATATCACAAGATAGGCCTGATGATGAACTTGGAGTAAGTGCGAGGGAACTCGGAGTTGGTTAAGGATAATGATATGTTGTGTTGGCTTTTGAGGATCCTCTTTGTGGAGCATGGGTCAAATACCACAAGATAGGTCTGATGATGAACTTGGAGTAAGTACGAGGGAAGTTGGTTTGAGATAATGATATGTTGTGTTGGCTTTTGAGGATCCTCTTGGTGAGCATGGGTCAAATACTCAACATGGGTCTGATGATGAACTTGGAGGAAGTTCGAGGTAACTCGGAGTTGGTTTGAGTTTGAGATAATGATAGGTTCTGTTGGCTTTTTAGGATCCTCTTGGTGAGCATGGGTCAAATATCACAAGATAGGCCTGATGATGAACTTGGAGTAAGTGCGAGGGAACTCGGAGTTGGTTAAGGATAATGATATGTTGTGTTGGCTTTGAGGATTAGCAGTTGGGTCAAATACCACAAGATAGTGATGATGATGAACTTGGAGGAAGTGCGAGGGAACTCGGAGTTGGTTTGAGATAATGATAATGTTGTGTTCACTTTTGAGGATCCTCTTTGTGGAGCATGGGTCAAATACCAAAAGATAGGCCTGATGATGAACTTGGAGTAAGTACGAGGGAACTCTGAGTTGGTTTGAGATAATGATATGTTGTGTTGGCTTTTGAGGATCCTCTTGGTGAGCATGGGTCAAATAATCAACATGGGACTGATGATGAACTTGGAGGAAGTTCAAGGTAACTCGGAGTTGGTTTGAGTTTGAGATAATGATAGGTTCTGTTGGCTTTTTAGGATCCTCTTGGTGAGCATGGGTCAAATATCACAAGATAGGCCTATGATGAACTTGGAGTAAGTGCGAGGGAACTCGGAGTTTCTTTGAGATAATGATATGTTGTTTTCACTTTTGAGGATCCTCTTTGTGAACATGGGTCAAATACCACAAGATGGGGCTGGTGATGAACTTGAAGGAAGTTCGAGGGAACTCTGAGTTGGTTCTGATAATGATATGCTAGGTTGGCTTTTTAGGATTAGCAGTTGGGTCTAATACCACAAGATAGGCCTGATGATGTACTTGGAGTAAGTGTGAGGGAACTCTGAGCTGGTTTGAGATAATGATATTTTGTGTTCGCTTTTTAGGATCCTCTTGATGAGCAATTGCGTCCACTGCCTCAATATGGGCCTCATAATAAATTCGGAGAAAGTGTGAGGGAACTTGGAGTTTTTTTGAGATAGTGATATGCATACGTCTTTATCGCGGGTACAATAACAAATCTGATAAAGAGAACATAAAACACAATGTCTATTTGGTAGAAACGAACATATTATGCTTACAGCTACTAACCATCTCAGAAGCTCTGTACATATGGAAAGTTTTCGCTAGAAATAGGCGAATAAAATTGAAGGTATCATCATCATCATCATCAGCCTATGATAGTCCACTACTGGACGTAGGCCTATCCTATTAACTATGCGTATAGACGCATTAGGAGGTAAATGCCCATAATAATTGAAGGTATGTTAATAACATAATCACAGAATAAGTAATAGTACTACATACAGAAAGGCCACGACCACCCCCGCACCGGCAATCGGCCGCTGGATGACGTTTGCGGTATGCGTCGGTAGGCAAGAAGATGGCTGGCAGTTATTGTTAAAAATGGTTGTGTACTGCGCTGATGTACTGAAAATGAATTCTTTCCTCGCAAACGAAGTGAAAAGTAGAGTGTACAACACGGGCATAAATGTCCATTTTTATCCTCGTCTACTACTTTGGTCTTCGCTTCGCTCAGACCAAAAAATTGCATCGGTTGAAAATGGGTCACTTTATGCACTTATTGTACAATCTACTATTTCATATGACAACAGTCAATTGATGAGTACAAATCGATTACAGTACAAATCAGCATGGCGGTCTTATTAAGCTGCGTAAACCCCTTTTTAGACAAGTAAAAGATAGTCTTCATCTTTGAAATGAAGAGAACCAATTATAGATCTTTTGCTAGGCATCCAATCATTTTCTCGTCTCTCTAATCGGACACCTTTTACCCATTTGTCTCTACGAACAGTACGAACAGCATCTTGCGGTAATCTGAATGGAAAAAATTAAAATGCGATGTAAAATTAAAATATTAAAGTTAGTTATAAATTTGAGAACTACGTACCTACTTTTGCATAGGTAATAGGTAGTTCAATCAATCCCATGAAAGTGAAAAAGGAATTTATTAAAATGTAATATGTTGAAATCAAATCTCAGTTAGTTAAAAAAACTTGCTTTATTGGGCATAACGAAATCCCTATAGTATACAACCATTTTAAAACGTCATATGCTATTGTAAAATTGTATGGACTTACGACGTTTTAGTTTAGAACGGTAGTATAGAAAAATGCCATAAATATTATTATATTTATATTCAAAATTACCGAAGTTATCTATTTTATGACACGTGAAAAGTAATTCCCCTGTCCTTAGAATTACTATGACTGTTTTTACACCAGCCTACAGCACATGAAGGCCTTTTTAATTAGTTTTTACCGTTATTTATAGAAACGCATTCAGACGTCCGTCAATTACTGTCAACTCGGCCAGACTGAAACAGCTCCAGGAGTAGTTTTTTAGGAACGCCCACTCAAGAGTAGTTTGCGTTGGGTCATAATTGCACGGACAGGATGTTTCCATGGTTTATGTGCGTTCACTGATAAACATACCTGGGATAACTCGGGGCATTTATACGAAAGTGATGTAGCAAAATATTTTATCGACTAAAAATATATCGATGTTATTGTAAATGACAACATCAAAATGTTATTCGACATAAATAAATATTAGGTACTTACTCTTCAATTAAAATAAAAAATAAGTTTAAACGGGTAGTTACGCGTTTATTTTAAATTAGTTTTCAAAATATACAATTAATATTAAAATATCAATATTTAAATTGTAATTTTGATTAAAATGACATCTGCATACAAGAGGCCCGATATCAGATATGACATCGAACCTCTGTACTGTAATCGATAATGTTCAATAAGCACATATTTTATTATAATTATATCGACATCTTTTTAATCGATATCAAATCCCTATAACTTGGCTCCAGTTATCCCAGGTATGGATATATTTATATACAAGGTTATTTTTTCTCCAGTACAAATACTCTAGGGGCTGTATAAGTAAGTCAAAATGAACAACTTTTACTATGGGGCCGAACCTGAATTCGGCCCCTTAGTAAAAGTTGTTCATTATGACTTACTTATATATATATTTTTATTATTATTTATTTCTTTGGTATATGACATCTAATATTTATGAAAAAAATATGTCAATTTTACCAATATTTTATCGATACCAATTATGTGGGAAAATTTATCGTACCGGTGATAAAGTAACCCTGTATAGTTAGTTATCCACGCCGTAATCGGCGACGGCGACCCTAAGCTCTGAAATGGAATTCGAGATCAAAAATGTAAATAATCTATGACAATGACATGACATTATAAAGTCAATGTTGAAGTGACATTCGAGTAACTCTCGCAACCATACGTACATTTATACAATCATATCTTTTCAGTTCAATATTGAAATACAGTTGAAGATTGGGAAGATACTTCAGCGGAAAAAACCTAATGAAAATGTAACGGAACACGTTTCAAGAAAATGGTATTGAACTTGGTGACAAGAAACATTCATATGTTTTAATTTAGTACAATGTTTGTGGAAATATACTGTTTAATTTTCGACATTATTATAATAATAATGTATTACAAGAAAATTATATCACGAAGGGTGACAACGTAGCAAGATTGAAATCAAATGCAAAAAATCATTTGTCAAGTTCAAGTAAAGTCAATCATAAGCGGATTTTTATTTAGTTCTAGTTTTCTCAAATTTTCTAAGTTTGGATTTTTTTTCTACTCAGAATCACGAGCCTTTTCGATCCTCATTAGCAGAAAAAAGTGTCCCGAAAAATACATACATTTTTTCCACTGAGTTACAGTCGAAAAAAGTGTATGGAAAATAGTAACTCGATGGAATTTTTTTTGGGAGACTTTTTTATTTCTGTAAGGATCGAAAGAGTTCGTGATTCTGAGTAGAAAAAATAAAAAAAGTCCAAATTTGGAAAATTTAAAAATACGACATCAAAACAAAAATCCGCCCTTATAATATATTTTAGAAGGAAGGTATATGTACATTGCGTAAAAGACTTCAACTAAGAATATTTTTTCCTCTGGTAATCGCAATAATTTACTGATAGATATATTAAGACACAAGTATACACTTTAACGTTGTTAGTGTTAGTATTTCAAATTAGGCTTTTCATTCAATAATTATAAAACTGTTTTTTATTATTTCTAAGTAGGCAAACGATGACCACATTCTGCCACAGCTCAATTGTTTTTGTCGGATTCATTCATTATTATATGAAGGGTCCACGGAAAGAAAATGTCTAGTCAATTCAAAAAGGGGCAATTCAAGGAAAAACTATCTTACTTTTAAGAGGATAAGGTGTGAATTTGTCCTGATTTTTTAAAGTATATTTCCGTGGATCCTTCATATTATAAACGACAAACTTCTCGTTTTGTAAATTCGAACTCTTTCTTATATCAGTATCACTGTTCATTAACAACCATTATCCTTTAGGACGCCAATTACTATGACATTGCAGGTTCAACGCCGACCGATATATAAGTTACCATCCACAGAGCAATACATACCTACAGTCACTTGCGTAAAGTTCATATTTAGTTATGACATTTTGGCGACATGGCGTCTGAGTGAAAGTTTTTGGTTTGGACGTGGCGTCAAAATGTTTAATTATGAATGCAACAGGGTATAAATGATAGCATACATTATGCTGGTGTTCATCTAAAATAATGTAAATGGTACGCATTTGCTGCTGTGACTTATTATTCAGTAGTATTTTTTTAATAGTAACACATGTCAAGATTGATAACAAAATTTTTGAAGGTAAGTAATACAAAGTCTAATTTCACAGCCTGCAATGTTGTAATTATAATTTGAGCTGTGTTTTGCCGAATAAATATTGTTACTGAATACAAGTGATGAAAGTGAGCATTTTCTACATGAGTGTCGGTGATCGAAACCGACAAAAGTTAAAGAAAAGGTCTACATTTCAACACCAACATCAAACTATATTATGCGAATGCATTATGCGAGAAAATATCTGCATACAGTAGCAACCAGACTGTGCAGAAAAATAGGGGAGAGTGGGGTACAGTGAATAATGGTGCACGGTGAATATTTTGCATTAGCTTTATTTATCGCTTTAATAAACCGGTATTCTTTTTTTTACGAATTTGCTCGTCTGTGTGATACTAATATTGGAGTAACTAAATAACGGAAGATACTTTCAATTATACCTGAAAAGTCTTGTTCCTAGTTTTTTTACCTCAAACTAGGAACTGTTCTATGATTTTTGATTGAAGAGGTAACTTTAGTTCACTTTTTTATATTGAAAATGATTTTAAAGCGATATGTAAATTATATACTTGTGCTGGAAAATGTGTCCTCTAAGGAATAGGTGGGACAATAAGGTATCTAGAAAATTACAAATAAAAATAACACCACTACAACATTTGTAAAAAAAAAAGAGATCCACTATACCCCACTCTCCCCTACTATGAAAATTCAGTCTTGCACTTGCGCAGAAAAGTATCACATTCTGAGGAGTGAAGTTCAGGTAGAGTTCTTATGAAAACTGTCACCACTCTTAGTAACCTCGTATGTCACTCTTGAATAGGGCTCACGGTACACGTGTAACCCGCCAAACCGGATACCCGTGTTCTTAAGCCCGACGGTACTAAGAACCCGAATTACACGAACCCGCCGGGTACCCGTGTCCGTGTCCAATACACGGATACCGTTTACACGAAACCGCGTGCTACCCGGGTACCCGGGTACTTAAGACCGAACCGGACGGGTTCGAAATAATTTGAGCAAATGCAAATAAGGTCTATTATGAATGTAACCTGCAGCTTCGTTCGACACTACAAAACACTACCTGTTCAGGAAAGGTCAGCCGATATAACTTTTTGATGAGGTTTTATAAATTTCGACTCTATCTGTTACGCAATAAGGTATATTTGACAAAATTAGCCTTTCGCTTATCTATCTAAGTCTCACGACCTATTCGTACGCTTCTCGTCAAGGACGTCCCCGAACCCGCGGGTAATTAAAGTCCGTGTAAATAATACCCGTGTACCCGTGTACCCGTGTAGACGGGTATTATTTACACGGACTTTAATTACCCGTGTAAATCGGGCCAGAAACCCGTGTACGTGTAACACGAACACGGGTATGAGAAACGTTGACACGAAACCCGGACACGACCGCGAGCCCTACTCTTGAATCGGAACTGAGATACGTACGCAATCGGAGTATCTTGCAGTCCGTTGGCTCAACTGCTACTTTTATTCCTATGTAAAATAAGCTGGTAACCACAGTTACCAAAAGCTATTGAGTGGCTATTATGGATTGAATATTCGTTGTGTAGAAAATCGTAGAAATAATAATATATCCTAAAATAAAAATTAATGTTTCGATTGGACAATCGACGTATATTTGTGACCGAGATTATGGGATGGCTCGACTGCTACCGGATCGAATATTCGCTGGGTCGAAAAGCGTATAAACGAGGCCACAATTGTAATTGGTCACCGGCACAAACATCACACTTGTAAACAAAATGTAAAATTGACTCACTTGTACTCTGTTTGGTTAGGTATATTAAAAAGGTAAAAAATCTTGCACTATCTTTTTATTGAAAAATGCATTTAAAAATCCAAACTAGGTACTTAATGAATCAAAACAATGTAAATCACTGTATTCCCTTGTTATATTATGTATATTTGGTAAAACTTATTTTCTACTTGTAGTTTTCAATAAAAAGATACTGCAAGATTGTTTACCTTTTTTTAAATATCTAACCAAACAGAGTATAGAATATAGAGCAAGAATATATTATACAAGGTTATTTTTTCACCAGTACAAATACTCTAGGGGGTGTATAAGTAAGTCAAAATGAACAACTTTTTCTATGGGGCCAAACCTGAAATCGCGAAAAAAAAATCTGCTGTTTCATACATTTCAGACGACCATGAGTCGACAATTTCTATGGAGCAGCTGATTTTTTTTTCGCGATTTCGGGTTCGGCCCCATAGTAAAAGTTGTTCATCATGACTTACTTATACACCCCCTAGAGTATTTGTACTGATGAAAAAATAACCCAGTATATATAAAAACTATAATATGTATGTGTCAACCATTCAGCAACCCATTATCTCGATTACATCGTTAATAGTAGCTCCAAACTTTGGTATTAGGTACTATTCGTCATCTATTTACAAAGTATTCCTACATGGATACCTATAAAACAATTTGTACCTAGCACAGACGTTGATACAAGAACAGACGAGCCGATGAACTTTCGATACTCAGCAGATTGAAACCTATGTTTTGGCTATGCATATATTTAGGCCACAAATATTTCGATTTAGCGAATATTCGTTCTCAGCAGAAGAGTACAGAAGAGTAGGTAGGTACTGTAGCCGTGCCATGAGCTGGAAAGTAAAGGATACGTAATTACGTAAGGTTTTACTCGATATGTGCATTCTATCATTTCTATCGCACTCGCGCTTACAAATAGGAGCGAGCGCGATAGCTGCTTAACGTATTTAGTAAAACCTAATGTTACCGATACTTGCAAAGTCATGGTACGGCTACTGTTTATTACATTTACTGTATCGTTGGCCAGTAAGTTAGGGTTTTCGATCTTTTGCAGGCGACGCTATATAGGCGTGTGGTCCAAACAGCTGTCAGATTCATAGGCACTGAACATAAAATATCGAAATTCTAATGGTATTTGGAGGTAACCGTTATAATGGCGGGATCGGATCCTGAATTCGATCGATTCATATTGCATTATTTAGTACTGAATTTGTACTGTTTAGTACCTGTTGTAAAAGAAATTGTACCTCTTCTTTTTCAAAGTTACACTCAATCAGTCTGGTCCCGCCATTATAACGTTATAATGGCGGAACCAGATCCTGAATTCGATCGATTCATATTGCATTATTTAGTACTGAATTTGTACTATTTGGTACTTGTTGTAAAAAAATTAGTACTTCTTCCATTTTAAAATTATACTTCAAACAGTCTGGTCCCGCCATTATAACGTTATAATGGCGGAACCAGGTCCTAAATTCGATCGATTCATATTGCATTATTTAGTACTGAATTTGTAATATTTGGTACCTGATGTAAAAAAAAAATACCTTTTCCATTTCAAAATTATATTTCAAATAGTCTGGTCCCGCCATTATAACGTTATAAGGGCGGAACCAGGTCCTGAATTCTGTTCATATTCTGTCGATTCATATTGCATTATTTAGTACTGAATTAGTACCTACAATTTGGTACCTCTTGTAAAAAATTAGTACCTTTTCCATTTCAAAATTATATTTCAATTACAACAGGTACCAAATAGTACAAATTCAGTACTAAATAATGCAATATGAATCGACAGAATATGGACAGAATTCAGGACCTGGTTCCGCGATTATAACGTTATAATGGCGGGACCAGACTATTTGAAGTATAATTTCAAAATGGATGAGGTACAATTTTTTTTACAACAGGTACCAAATAGTATAAATTCAGTACTAAATAATGCAATATGAATCGACAGAAAATGGACAGAATTCAGGACCTGGTTCCGCGATTATAACGTTATAATGGCGGGACCAGACTATTTGAAGTATAATTTTGAAATGGAAGAGGGAGATTTTTTTTTACAACAGGTACCAAATAGTACTAATTCAGTACTAAATAATGCAATATGAATCGACAGAATATGGACAGAATTCAGTATCTGGTTCCGCATTATAACGCTATAATGTCGGGACCAGACTATTTGAAGTATAATTTCGAAATGGAATACGTACAATTTTTTTTACAACAGGCCAAATAGTACAAATTCAGTACTAAATAATGCAATATGAATCGATCGAATTCAGAACCTGGTTCCGCCATTATAACGTTATAATCACGGGACCAGACTGATTGAATGTAAGTTTGAAATAGAAGAGGTACAATTTTTTTTACAACAGGTACCAAATAATACAAATTCAGTACTAAATAATGCAATATGAATCGCTCGAAGTCAGGATCTGGTCCCGCTATTATAACGGTTACATTTGGAGTTTATTAATTTTATAAATGTATGAAGACTAGAAAAAGGTCGCCGAACTGAAGATTGAGTCCTAAACAGGAACTCAAAATGACTGACACTAAACAAAATTACTAGAACTTTGTTCATTTCATCCTTTAGTAGATTGGCTACTAAACCAGCTTCGAAATGGGATTAAAATCGCAATAGGTAACTGGCTTTAAATCGGGATTTATCATTACCGGTTTGTATCCAGGTTTGTACCAAATCCAGATACAAGATGGGAAAGTTAGTCCCATTTCATCCTACCAGACGGGGACTATATTTCCCATTTGGCAGCCAGCTATCAAATCCGAATACCAAACGGTAGGTACTAAAGGCATTTCATGGGTATTGATTTGGAAAAGTTTATTTATTTTAGAAAACATTATTCCTAATGTAATGGTTTTAAGAATAAATAAACCACAAAATATATAGAAAATTCAATTCGCGTATTTATTTTGACAGTTTGTTGGTCCTTACGCCATATCACCGCCCCAGTGTCAGAAAAAATATTAAAAACCCTCACTGAGGAAGCGGCAGTGTGAACAGCCAACGATCATCTACATATAATATAGGTATATTTGTTAATTTTACTGACATAGGATCTATGTCTTCTCTTTGTTTATTGAGCGAGAAAAAAGTCGAGAAATCATCCCTTACTTGCCTCCTGTGGAACCAGTAGCCGTACCATGAGCTGCCCCTGCGTTATTAACGCGGACTTACATATGTAGGTGCTTTCTATACGGCTGGCTCGCCCCAAGACGCGATTACGGGCGGGATGGAAAGTAAGTCCGCGTTAAAAACGCTGCGGCAGTTTATGGTAAGCACACAGTGCCTGAAAGTATATTTTCCCTCTCTAGTACGTTTTGTAGATACTAGGTTCAAGAAGTACCTACCTACCTTCAAAACTTGATAATAATACATTCAGTTGCAATGCTATCAGACAAACATCTACAGCTAGGAAAACAGCCACTATCAACCATTTGACCATTGCCGTCGGCTACACTAAATAGGTGGCCAAGAAACAAATACCTACATTCCCGTGAGGTTAGAATACCGAGTCCCTCTAGAAGGTTTTTAAATGTTTCAGAGGGGTCGATAATAGTACATTGTGCATCTAGGGAGGAAAGTACAGTATCAACAACGAGAGTGTTAGAAGCCCGACGCCGTAGGCGGAGGGCTTTTGATGACTCGAGTTAGTAGGTATGCCTCTTACCGATTGTGATGCATACAATGTTTTTTGTAACATTTGCGGACAAAAAATATGTTAAAAAACGAAATATTGGTATTCCCTAAGGAATTTCACTTTTCTATTACTCCCACTATGCATGCAAGCAATGACGCGCTTAGAAAGCAAATGTGATGAAAAATGTTGAAACCGCGTAAAATAGTAGGTATTAGCTACTGTAACAATGCCTAGGTACTTCTGAAACATGAACTAAACTCTAGCGGGTCTAACTACTCTGCATCCTAAAGCTCCTAAAACCTCTCTGACAACGGAAATACAGCACCTTGTATAAATCATCCGAAAATTGAGCGTCCAGCTGTTCGCCTGTGTCTGGAAAATCTTCGTTGCGTTTGTTTTTAAGTAAGTACTCGTACCTAACCTACTTTTAATTGATAACGGACAATTTATTAGCATCTTATGGGATGGTAGGCGAAAATGTAGGTAAACTTAGATAGGATAACACTATCCTTACATATTATGTAATGTAAAATGTTAGTTGGAGACTAACATAGTAGGTATGTAGGCTAACATTTAGTAATATAAATGTTACTCCAACAAGGTCTAAAATCCAAATGTCCGATAAAGATCATTCAATTTGGTCTACTACTACATGTCTAATATATATATTTCTTCAATCTTCTAACTCCATAGAATGACCCAAAATATCTACACATTTTATTACTTATTATACTTGAGGCCCTAGCACATCTTGTACAACAACATTGGCAGCAATTTGTGACCTACTCGCAACTTCTCATCTCTTTTGAATCAATGTAATCAAAAAGGGACGGGTAGCCGCGACAAGGTTCCTGTCATGCACGATATGTGCTAGTGCCGTTGATCATTTGTATTATAATAATATGAATTTCTTAGGTCAATTCATACTCGTAATTATATTGCCACATTGTTCCTAGCGAATAGAGACCCGCTGCGGTGAATACTAGTGTTTTGGGACATAAGTAACTATCTTTGATAACTATTTTATTTACCAGTAAGTAGCTGTACCAAAGAATATAATACTCTAAAGAGTTGTTCATAAGTCATAACGGCGACGGATAGGTATTATCCTGAGAGTACGGGAATAACTTCTTTACTACAGCTGTTGTTATATCTGTACAGTTAAAGTAGGTATTTATATACCAAACCAACAGTTGGTTTTGCTTCACAAATATACAATACAATATAAAGTCATTTCCTAATTGGCGCCCTCTAGTTAGAACTTAGACCATTTAGAAAAGCTATTCTTTTAACTGGCGCCATCTAGTTTATTAACGAGTAATGATTGTACAACTGACATTGGGTACTGACGGGAGGTGTAGTAGTGTGCGTTACAGGGTAAAATTACATAATTTTCTAGTTTTTGCATTATTACGATTTAGAAGAACAGTATTTTGTGCAGATTGCTATCAATTTGAACATTAGATTTTTTGCTTCGTGCGCGTATCTCAAAACATGTTAACTCTGATTCTCGGTTTAGCAGAAAATGACGAAAATATGGTGTTTGTGCAATTGTAGCGCCATCTTTTAGCAGATAAGCGGCAGGGATAGGGTAGAATCCACCTTAACAAGAAGAAATCATTAATATTGTAAGAATTATATTTCATCTTACAAAAAAAAGTGAAATTATTCTCCCGGATCGCTCCTGTTGTCATCTTTCAGTCCCAATCGGGACCTGTTGGAGGGAGGACGTACGTCAATTTTGCGCACCGCTGTCGTCAACCAAACTATCTTTAAGATTGGTGTGATAACACATAAAAAAATGTTATCATCACTGGGGCTTCGGAGACTGAATAATCATAAGTGGTGAGTGACTAAATTAATAGAATTATGTTATTCAATATATTAAACCAAAACAATAACAAACATATTACACAGTATAGATAAAAACAGTAGGATGACTACTGGTGATAAGACCATGACACATTTTGACATGACGAAAATAGTGAAATAATTAAGAATGGTACCTACTCGTATCTATTAAAAATAGGATTTTATATCCATAATAGTTCGTTATCATCCAATAAAATTTTAAAAACACAATTTATTTTGGAATTCGTATTATTTTATGAAATGTTTTGCAAGCAGTCGCACTATATTGATTTATACATTCACGACTATCACTCATATTTTAAATACAAACGGGTCCTAATCGCGTAAACTTACATTTCATTATATCCTGACGTTACACCCCTGGTCGCAGGCAGACATGAGTATCAATAAAATACTATTAATAATATACTATCAATTAAAAAAAATATGGAAAATAATGCGAATTGTTACCAAACATACCGAGAATTTGTACATTTCGATTCAAGTGCGAAAAAAATTAAGTACTAAAGAGTGGAGATAAATTAAATCGACACGAGTTACGAATTTCGTTTCCGCACGTGTATCGTACGACGTTTTTCAGTACATATGGCCCTCCGAAGATTTCGACCTGACGTAAAATGAACCACTTCTCGCACAAGCGCGTAAAAATGCGCAATCTGTACTGAGAAATAAGCTTTTCATAAAAAAATTGAATGGAAAAATATACAAATGACTAAAGTTGCTATAGGGAATGGCGCCCACTATGTTACATTTGCATGAAGGGTAAATTAATAAAAATTAAAAAAAATTGGAAAGGACCATGCCCAACTTTGTATGGAACTTTGCCCCAAAGTCAACACAGCTAAAAGTTACATTGTTGAATAGGTCTTTAAATCTACTTCATTTCATTCTATGGGCACCAAGATGAATTCCATTGCAGAACTGAGATATTCATATTTGTCAGTGTGAAGATTGTATTCACACTGACAAAAATATGAATATCTCATAGATCAGAGATACTGGTCGTTAATCATTAGGATATCGAAGTGTAAAAAAAGAGATTGTGCACACGTGATTGTATGTTAATCACCTCACTCGCTTAGTTTCTTTTGACATTAGCCTTTTTTTTACATACAAAATAAGGGTGATCACTGGTAGCAGCTGCAGCTACCAAAATAAACTAGTGGCTAAATCTACAGAGGTTTTCTACTGAATTAGCTCGTATTCAGGCTGACAAATATATGAATATCTCAGTTCTGCAATGGAATTCGATTTCGTGCCCATATAATGAAATGAAGTAAAGTTAAAGACCTATTTAATGATCTAACTCTCATGTTTGTTGGTCTTGGGGCAATTTTGACGCATGGTCCTTTTACTTGATAAATGTGATCTATTATCTATACCAATGATATGGTACATATTTATTGTAACGGTGAAAAAGTAACCCTGTATAATAACACAGATAAACTTGACCATGTACAGTGATCGTACTAAAATATTTTTACTATTACTATTTTTACTAAAACGAAAGTGTCATTTGAAATAAGTAAGTTGAGTACATAATGCCGTTCTTTTACTAATGTTTTAAAATACACAATTGAATGTCGAATTTACAAGAATATTGTTATAATTTACCCTTTTTGGAGATACGTGACAAAAACATGTACGTGCTGTGATCAAAACATACTAAACATAGAACCAACATTCAAATGCATTTTGGAGATAACACAATATATCAGAAATATAGAGCCAAAGAAAACGCAAATAGTATTAAAGACTGTATCGTTTATTATAAATACAAGTTTAACCTGGTCTAACTTTTGAAATATGTATTATTTTGCGTTTCTATGTTCTGAGTGTATGGTGTGTACGTAATGTATGGCTACTTTCCAAATTGTTTCTTTTAGGGGCTTTATGGTGCTTAAAATATTGCCTATCAAACGTATTTCGGACAAACCTATACAGCTGAATGTAAGACTATTTCAGCGACTCCATGGTACTATTTTAAGAAGCAATAGGTCAAGATGCTACCCGAGTATATTATCTAAACGGAGCCTTCATGATTCCCCAATCAGGCATACACAAATAAAATGTGGTGGATTTAATGTTTTACATAAAATCGGATTTTTACACAACGTTTTAGATGCCCTTCACTTTCTTATGCGTGCGAGAACAGCGAAGCAGCTATAAGAATTAGCCATACATAAAATCCTTAATAAAACACCATGGGCTTGATCCATAGTTAGATTAGTTAGAACAGGTAGATATAAATGCTCCATGACAGTTATATTAGATGTCAAAGTCAAAATACACGTAAGCTACATACCATAAATTCTCTTTAAAATATCCTTTCACAAATTCAGGTCATTTTTTTGGGCAATATAAGAGCTATGGCAATATCTAAATGTTTGACATTACGAAGCACATGAAAGCGTGTCTTTCAAAGTACGATTTTTTTGTGTGTGATGTCGTCTTTTTCGCAAAACGTAAATTTTCTTGTAATAAATACTTGTCCGAAATATTTTTTTATTACTCAGGAGATCAGGATTTTGGATTGGGTTAGTTGTGTCTAATCCAGATGGTTTACGTCGAGTTTCTAGGATGAAATGTACCTTATTAAAGCAGTAATTAGACACATGTATGTTTTTATATAAACATGTAATATAAAAAAATATGGCCAAGTAAAGTCGTATTTATAATAAAATATTTTAAAATAAAAATAAAACCGCCTTCAAAAATTCACCCGAACTAAAAAGTTAAAAATAATTTTAGTTCCTACTTCTTAGAATTTCCTACCCAAAGCTTTAAACCTTTTACCCTATTCATTGAAATAAAATATTATGGCTAGGTATCCTACAGATTTCTTAGAAGTCGGTGCCAAGCCAAATACGTTCATAGGTATATATTAGATAGAGCTTTGTAACTTACTGTCACTCCGATTATGCTTTTATCAACAGAATGATCTGCCTCAGGCATTTTGATGAAAGCATAACCGGAGTGACAGTAAACTTACTGTCACTCCGGTTATACAAAGCTCTATCAAATACGCGAAGTGAACATATTTGGCTTGGCACCGACTTCTAAGAAATCTGTAGGATACCTAGCCATAATATTTTATTTCAATGAATAGGGTAAAAGGTTTAAAGCTTTGGGTAGGAAATCCTAAGAAGTAGGAACTAAAATTATTTTTAACTTTTTAGTTCGGGTGAATTTTTGAAGGCGGTTTTATTTTTATTTTAAAATATTTTATTTTCTGCTTTTTAGTAGTGTAATTTATATAAAATCGTTATTTAGTATGCGTATAATTAGAATGTACCTACTGCACTGTAGTAGGCCAGAAAACGTGAACTGGCTAACTTATATATTCAAAGAATTATCCCATTATCAAGGAGATATACATTGTAGTAGTAGTAGTAAGCACTTTATTGTACATAAGATAAAATTCGACACAATCATAAAAAAAATATTACAAGGGCGAGCTTATCCCTATAAGGGATCTCTTCCAGCTAACCTTAGAGTAACTGAGTTGGAGAGTAAAATAATAGGATAGACAAACATACAATGTACAACAAGTATGCCCAGGAAGAAAAGAAAAACATGTATATTAATTATATACCATAAATAAACCCTATATAAATAAATATCATTCTAAAAGATAAATACGCATAAGTATAAATAAATATATATAAGTATGTGTATATATAAGTATATATACAGTATTCAACCTAATCAAACTATATTGGACAGCCAAAACTTCTTCAAATTAACCTTGAGTGATGCTACAGACTGGGATTGCCTAAGTGACAGGGGCAGCTCGTTCCACAGCTTCACATCGTACACCGTGAAAGACTTAGAGTAAATACGGGTCTTATTAGAAGGTATAGCTAACGTAATGTTGGTACTCGAACGCAAACGGTGACCATTGTATCATCAGCAGGTATGAATAATTTCAAAGATTATAGGTAACAGCCTTAGCATACCTATAATATTTAAAGAATCACTAACCGCTAATCAACATGTCATAACTACTAAGCAAACACTTGAATAGATCTCGAAAATGTATGATAGTTGTTATATTCAAAGAATTATCCTCCAACCTCTAATCGTTAAGGAGTTATACCTTTCATCATCAGCTCACCAACATGAGATTATGACCACCTAAAGGCAAATACTTAAATAGCTTTCAAAATACATGAAATATGTTATATTTAAAGAATTATCCCCCAACTCCTAATATCTAAGGAGTTGTACCTTCCATCATCAGCTCACCGACATGAAAGGATGACCACCTCAACGCAAATACTCGAATAGCTTCCAAAATACATGTAATATGTTATAGTTAAAGAATTTTCCCCCAACTCCTAATCTCTAAGGAGTTGTACCTTTCATCATCAGCTCACCAACATGAAAGGATGACCACCTAAAGGTAAATACTCAAATAGCTTCCAAAATACACGAAATATGTTATATTTAAAGAATTATCCCCCAACTCCTAATTGCTAAGGAGTTGTACCTTCCATCATCAGATCACCAACTTAAGACGTTCATGCCTAGACGCAAATGCTTGATTAGTCTTCGAAAATAAATTAAAAATGTCATGTGTGCCTACAACATTTGAAGAGTTCCCTCGTTTTCTCCAGGATCCCATCATCAGATCCGGATTCGGTGACAATGGGACCAACTAGAAGATATACCCTTTCGAACAAAAAAAGATTTTTTCAAATCGGTTCACGCGTCTTCGAGTAATCGGGGAACATACATAAAAAAAAAAAAAAGATTTTGACGAATTGTAAACCTCCTCCTTTTTGAAGTCGGTTAATAAATGATACACCCTTTAATATAGGCCTCACAAATTTTATGATAGCAGCAAGTATACCCTGGGTGTAACTACAAAATACAATCAATACATCTTTCATCCTGTATGAATGTAATGAATTTACTCGCGATTATTGTATTACTTTGTGAAATATGCAGCACGGAAACTTAAATAAAAGCATTATCCTTTAATGCAAAATTAGGTACTGAAGCACAGGGAGGCGAGGGGGTGAGGAAGAAAAGGCGCGGAGCAACAGTTAAGCCGGTTTATTGTACACTGGTTACAACTTACGCGAACTCACTAGATCTAGGTAACCTAACTTTGGGTAGGGTAGATGTACCTATGCCTAGTGGGGGAGTACTAAGTTCTAGACACTTTAGTGCTCAAACCAAGGTTGGGTCACAAAGCGTGCTAGGACGTAGTCCCTACTGCTGCTCAATTAAACTTAGGTCGCACGCCGAGGGTCATGACTCTCAGGGAGACAAACGATAGCGCGATCTAACTCGATCACGGGGCCATCTAGCGGCGGACGGTCGAAACTACAGCACTGCAGTAGTGCAGCTCGTGGCATCGTCGCAGTGTTTGCGCTTGCATTGCGAATACCTGCGCGCCTTCATGGCTTGCCGTTGGGTGTCGCTAGTAGGGTGGTGTTACAACTCTCCCCCTATGTCCACGCAGGCGTCCCGACAAGTGAGTCATAAATGGTTAGAGGTTGGTTTGGGTGCGCGCTTTGCTTCGGGATCCAATCACTCTCGTTATTTCTTAATAACTATGGGTGGTTAAGCCAGAGTCCGTTTGTTACATCATCGCTGGTAAAAGCGTGTCGTCCAGTGTTAAGGCGGAAAGTTCGGTTTTCGTGTTCAGTTACGTAACCAAGACTATGCAGAGAAGAACCCAATCTTAGGTTGAGGTTTCCGACTCCTACTGGCAAGGCACGTCGGGCAGTGCGATCTGACCACACCGGGAGCACCACAGCCATAACACCTGAATCTCGGCACAGGAACATGGGGAAGCAGAATTCTTCTTCCTTGCTCTTCCATTCGCTTCTCCTGCTCATTAGAATAAGGTCGTCTGCGTACTGCGTAGCGTAGCGTATAGCGCGACGGTTCTGCGAACGGCGTACCACGATGATGACGTCACGTCTCGTAGCAAGCCACTGACGTCACAGGCTCCGTAGCACGATGACACAGAATCCCGTAGCACCACGATGACGTCACGCAGACTAGCCTCACGGAGGGCGCCACTGAAGCACGGGGAGGCGAGGGGGTGAAGAAGAAGAAGCGCGGAGTAACAGTAGAGCCGGTTTATTGTACACTGGTTACAACTTAGGCAAACTCACTAGGTCTAGGCAACCTAACTTTTGGGTAGGGATAGATGTACCAATGCCCAGTGAGGGAGTACTAAGTCACTAGACACTTTAATGCTCAAACCAAGGTTGGGTCACAAAGCGTGCTAGGACGTAGTCCCTACTGCTGCTCAAATAAACTTACGTCGCACGCCGAGGGTCATGACTCTCAGGGAGACAAACGATAGCGCGATCTAACTCGATCACGGGGCCATCTAGCGGCGGACGGTCGAAACTACAGCACTGCAGTAGTGCAGCTCGTGGCATCGTCGCAGTGTTTGCGCTTGCATTGCGCGTACTTGCGCGCCTTCATGGCTTGCCGTTGGGTGTCGCTAGTAGGGTGGTGTTTTTCGTTATTTTTGCGTCATCTGCATGATTAGTTCGACCCCTGATTATCATGTATAATTATATACTTTTTTCGTGGACAGTCCATCAAAAATTTTGAAAATCAGCATGTTTGCATCATTTATGAAATTGTACGCCTGATACGCATTATAGGACTGCGGACTCATTTTAGGATCTATAACGAGTTTCGTATTAAATATTAATGGGATAGTCTCGCATCCGTGTATTTTCTAAATTTACCGTCTACTTTACACATGGCTTGGTAGAGCTTGCCAGGTGTCACTATGTCGTTTCGATTCACACTAGTCACATAGTTGTAGTACTGTAAATATTTTCACTATGAGTATTACAGTATCACGTCATCATTGACGGCGACTGTCACGGGTATTAGCGGAGGCTGGATGACTCTTAAAACTAGCGTCGAGAGGTCAAAGAATATGGCCTTAAATAATTGTTCATATGGATGTCGATAGAATAGTTGATATTTCATCAATCACTAGTGAAAAGTTCATTTTTGCACCCGTCGTCCGGGCTTTGTTTATTTGTTCTTAGAATTCTGTATATTGTCGCCTGGTATCACAAGCCTTCATTGAGCTCACCGTGGGACTAGGTCGATTTGGGTAAGATTTCGAAAGATATTTATTTGATATGTATCATTCGTATTCTCAGGTATCATCGAAAGGCTCGCTCACCGGCGGATATTTCAACCAATCGCGTTCCCGTCTCGAGATGCAGAAAACCCGATCCGAACTAATGGAACAGATTACATCTTTGGAGCAAGAACTCAACACTTTGAGACAGGAACTCAACAAGACTGAAGCGAGTATCAACAGCATTGTGTCTGAAATGCAGAGGACTGAAACCAAGCAAGGAAAGGCTAAGTGAGTATATCTTTATATTAGCCGTAAAAGAGTTGATGGAACTGATTACATTTTTGGAGCAAGAACTCAACACTTTGAGGCTGGAACTCAACAAGACTAAAGCGAGTATAAACAGCATTGTGTCTGAAATGCAGAGGACTGAAACCAAACAAGGAAAAGCTAAGTGAGTATACCTTTATATTAGCTGTAAAAGAGTTGATGGCACAGATTACATCTTTGGAGCAAGAACTCAACACTTTGAGACAGGAACTCAACAAGACTGAAGCGAATATCAACAGTATTGTGTCTGAAATGCAGAGGACTGAAACCAAACAGGGAAAAGCTAAGTGAGTATAGCTTTATATTAGCCGTAAAAGAGTTGATGGCACAGATTACATCTTTGGAGCAAGAACTCAACACTTTGAGACAGGAACTCAACAAGACTGAAGCAAGTATCAACAGCATTGTGTCTGAAATGCAGAGGACTGAAACAAAACAGGGAAAAGTTAAGTGAGTATATCTTTATATTAGTTGTAAAAGACTTGATGGAAATGATTATATTTTTGGAGCAAGAACTCAACACTTTGAGATAGGGACTCAACAAGATTGAAGCGAGTATCAACAGCATTGTGTCTGAAATGCAGAGGACTGAAACCAAACAAGGAAAAGCTAAGTGAGTATACCTTTATATTAGCTGTAAAAGAGTTGATGGAACTGATTGCATTTTTGGAGCAAGAACTCAACACTTTGAGGCAGGAACTCAACAAGACTGAAGCGAGCATCAACAGCATTGTGTCTGAAATGCAGAGGACTGAAACCAAACAGGGAAAAGCTAAGTGAGTATACCTTTATATTAGCCGTAAAAGAGTTGATGGAACTGATTACATTTTTGGAGCAAGAACTCAACACTGAGGCAAGAACTCAACAAGACTGAAGCGAGTATCAACAGCATTGTGTCTGAAATGCAGAGGACTGAAACCAAACAGGGAAAAGTTAAGTGAGTATACCTTTATATTAGCCGTAAAAGAGTTGATGGAACTGATTACATTTTTGGAGCAAGAACTCAACACTTTGAGGCAGGAACTCAACAAGACTGAAGCGAGTATCAACAGCATTGTGTCTGAAATGCAGAGGACTGAAACCAAACAGGGAAAAGCTAAGTGAGTATATCTTTATATTAGCCGTAAAAGAGTTAATGGAACAGATTACATCTTTGGAGCAAGAACTCAACACTTTGAGGCAGGAACTCAACAAGACTGAAGCGAGTATCAACAGCATTGTGTCTGAAATGCAGAGGACTGAAACCAAACAGGGAAAAGCTAAGTGAGTATACCTTTATATTAGCCGTAAAAGAGTTGATGGAACCGATTACATTTTTGGAGCAAGAACTCAACACTTTGAGGCAGGAATTCAACAAGACTGAAGCGAGTATCAACAGCATTGTGTCTGAAATGCAGAGGACTGAAATCAAACAGGGAAAAGCTAAGTGAGTATACCTTTATATTAGCTGTAAAAGAGTTGATGGCACAGATTACATCTTTGGAGCAAGAACTCAACACTTTGAGGCAGGAACTCAACAAGACTGAAGCGAGTATCAAAATCATTGTGTCAAAAACGCAGAAGACTAATTTTAAACAGGGTAAAGCTAAGTGAGTATATCTTAAATATTAGCCGTGTATTAAGACGCAGGAAGAGTTTATGGAAAAGATTACGTCTTTGGAGCAAGAACTCAACAACACTGAAGCGAGTATCAACAGCATTGTGTCTGAAATGCAGAGGACTGAGACTTAAACAGGGCAAAGCTAATCTTAAATATTAACTGTGTATTATTAAGACGTAGGAAGAGTTTATGGACAAGATTACATCTTTGGAGCAAGAACTCAACAACACTGAAGCGAGTATCAACATTGAGTCTGAAATATAGAGGACTGAGACTTAAACAGGGCAAAGCTAAGTATATATTAAATATTAACTGTGTATTATTAAGACATAGGAAGAGTTTATGGACAAGATTACATCTTTGGAGCAAGAACTCAACAACACTGAAGCGAGTATCAACAACATTGAGTCTGAAATACAGAGGACTGAGACTTAAACAGGGCAAAGCTAAGTATATATTAAATATTAACTGTGTATTATTAAGACATAGGAAGAGTTTATGGAAAAGATTACGTCTTTGGAGCAAGAACTCAACAACACTGAAGCGAGTATCAACAACATTGAGTCTGAAATACAGAGGACTGAGACTAGAGGACAGGGCAAAGCTAAGTATATCTTAAATATTCATCATCATCATCAGCGTATGTTAGTCCACTGCTGGACGTAGGCCTCTCCTATTAACTATGCGATAGACGCATTAGGAGGTAAATGCCCATAATCGCCACGCTGGGCAAGCGGATTGGCGGATTAAATATTAACTGTGTATTATTAAGACGTAGGAAGAGTTTATGGACAAGATTATATCTTTGGAGTATTTCAGTCTCTGCATTTCAGTTTCGTTGAGAGAACTCTGACCAAACTGAGACCAAACAGAGAACTGAGACCAAACAGGGCAAAGTTAAAGGCCCGGCCACGACATTGGTCTAAGGCGACCGGCGGCGAGCGAATTTATGAGTTGGAGCGGGATGCCGATATGGGAACTCCCTCTCACACGTATGGTTTTCCGCTAAGCCGGTCGCCTTAGACCAATGTCGTGGCCGGGCTATAAGTGAGTATGTTCTTATTAGCTGTGTCTTACGTATGTCGTAGAATGTAAAGAGGTCCTCCAACACGTTCGTGTTCCAGCACATTAACACCTTTAGAGCAAGAACTTAATACTCTGAGGCTCCTGCCTCCATTAAAAAGAAGAGTTTCTACTCTTCTTCCCAACGAGGGTTTTCTGAAATGACGTTCACCAGGGCGGCAGCACTGAGGCGTCAGGTCCAGAAACTTGTCTAAATTCTCAGAGCGCCTGTAGTTTCGTGTTTAAATGTGTCAGCCTCCGTAGCCTAGTTGGTAGTGACCCTGCCTACGAAGCTGGAGGTTCCGGGTTCGAATCCCGGCGAGGGCATTCTTTGTGTATTAATTTATCACAAATGTTTGTTCCTCGGTCATGGCTGTCTATGTATTTAAGTATCTATATGTATCTATCTATTACATATATCGTCGCCTGGTACCCACATCACAAGCCTTAATTGAACTTACCGTGGGACTAGTTCGATTTGTGTAAGATGTCCCAAGATATTTATTTATTTTATTTTTATTTATTTGTATGGGTTATAAAATTATATAAAAAAATAAAAATACCTTCTAGTTAGTTTTTCTTTGGAGCTAGACAATTATGTTTCTTAGCGGGACCTTACGGCTAAGTGGCGCCAACTAGTGGCATACGTTTTCGAGAAAACCCTCATTCTTAATAAACTTCAGTGCCAATCTTTTTTTTGGGTTTGTCCAAGTTTTTGATGAGTAGTCTTTGCCTATGAATAGCAAGTCCAATATAACAATTACATATAATGGAAGATTTTCGATTGAGTTGTGGACCATTGTTGGGAGCGTTTGGACTGGTTTTCATCATCATCAGCCTATGATAGTCCACTGCTGGACGTAGGCCGCTCCTATCAACTATGCGTATAGAGGCATTAGGAGGTAAATGCCCATAATCGCCACGCTGGGCAAGCGGATTGACGATCGCAGTAATGTGTCCACTATGATGACGCTGCTACCCATCATCAATTTTTTATCAAATAATGGTCAGTGACACTTCAATCCCTTAGTCGACTCTTACGACACCCTCAGGAGGAGTTGGGGTGGTGACAAATGTATTCTTTCTGCCGTCACCACACCAATATAACAATTACATATAATGGAAGATTTTCGATTGAGTTTTGGACCATTATTGCGAGCGTTTGGACTATAGTTCTTCAGTTTTACGGACACAAAAATACTTCGCGAATAAACCGTACGTTTATCCACAGAGACATATTCGATAAAGTGAAAGCGGACATCCGGCTGATGAAAGAAGAGTTGGCTTCCATAGAGAGGTTCCGAGGACCTAAAGAACGTTCGCTAGCTCAGTGCAGATCCAGTCTCGAAGCTATGCAGGCGACGAAAGAAGGCTTGGAATCTGAACTTCACCAGGTAAATTATATTTTCTCAGACATGCAATGAAATATTCTTGTTATGTTCCTTATAAATAGGCTGCGAAGTATGACGTTTCAGGTGCGACCACGAAGAGGTCGTTATATAACCTCAAAAAAGCCCTCATAATCGCTTGGTACCCACATCACAAGCCTTAATTGAGCTTACCGTGGGTCTAGCTCGATTTGTGTAAACATGTCCCAAGATATACTATTATTATTTATTTTCGCTAATTTTATATTTTTCTAGGCTGCTTTGGAACACGTCTATTTATTCAAAAATTCCACATATGCCCCTCAATAATACCAGCATAACCAATAAACCTTTTCACACCACCTATTCGAATACGGGTCTTTTCTTCCCTGCTAGGAGGGATCAATGTGGCACTTTTCTGTTCAAGGACTTTCTATTGCCAGCCTAAAAAATTGCAATGAAATATGAAAATAAACAAGTACGTTCATAATTGATAAAAAATTCTTCAGAATCGATTATTTGCATAAATATTAAATATGTGATATATCTTTTATTTTTCTCATAGGTGATGTGAAAAGCAGTATGTGTCCCACGGTATGAAAATTATTTCGTCTTGGGCGTTAACGCTTGAATCCTTCATTACGCTCAGGATTCCACTTTAGAATCCCCCCCTACGGTCGGGATTCAATTGTGGAATCCGTCGCTCCACTCAGTATTCAATAAACGCCCACGCCGGAAATATACCATTTTGATCCCCTTGTGACACAATCTACTATTGTCAACAGGAACTAATGGAGCAACTGTCATCACAAGACCAGGGTAAAGTGGACGAACTGAACGACGCCATCCGACGACTCACGCAGGAGAACAAGGAAGCTTTCAGCGCTAGGATGAACCTCGAGGCCACTAAGAACAAACTTGAGAACCTGCTTACTAATAACTTGATTAGGTAAGTAAAATAAACATCAAATTAAAAAAAAAACGACTTTAACCGATTTCTCCAAGATCCCTTCATGGAACCATCTCGGTTTGTTTTGAACTTGTTTAAAATACTACATTACGACACAAGTGCAAAAAACATGAAAATCGACACGAGTTACGAATTTCCTTTTTGCACTTGTCTCGTACGACGTCTACGAACAAATAAAACATGGAAGCCTCACGCCATGCTAAATTACCTTTCAATAACGGTCCTGAATTTTAGTTGACAAGTGACACTCCGTCTTCAATGCAACACGGTAATGAATTTCAATGTCAACCTATAAAAACTTAAACCGCCATTTAAAAATAGTTGTGATTGGCCTATCATAGTTTTGATTGGCGATATTCAATAAACATTTGTCAAAGATGTTGCCCCGAAATATGCGCGGTATCACGAATAGCGCTATGTCCAGCCCATCTTGGCACAATTGAACAATTGGTTTTGGGGGCATTTTTGAGCTGGCGTTAGATGTCCATGTTATATATGGTCGCAGGCGGATTCGCTATAACGCGGTTTTTAAATTTAGGCAATTAGTAAGTAAATTGATATCTGGTTGGATATACCTTTTGCGTATGGCACATCGCGCAACCTCGAATAGCATTCTTCTACCTTCTAACAAAAAGTTTTATTACGTTATTTAGTGTTTTAAGTAAAACAAGTGTACTACAAAATACGCAAAAATAACGAAAATGCTCTATTTTGGTACTTTATTACAAGTCACAAGAAATTCGCTTTACGCGATTTTCTCTGGAGCGCATCCTGCGACCATAACATGGACGTCTAACGCCAGCTCAAAAATGCCCCCAAGAATAATTGTTCAATTGTGCCAAGATGGGCAGGACGTTTTTCTTAACACCGCGCATATTTCGGCGCAACATCTTTGACAAACGTTTATAGAATATAGCCAATTAAAACTTTGATGGACCAATCACAACTATTTTTAAACGGCGGTGTAAGTTTTTATAGGTTGATATTGAAATTCATTACCGTGATGCTTCGAAGAGGGGGTAACACATGTAAACTAAAATTCAGGACCGTTTTTGAAAGGCAATTTAGTATGGCGTGCGGCTTCCATGTTTTATTTGTTCGTAGAGCGCATTACTCTCGTAAAGCGGGGTATTACTGTAAAATAATCACCAAACTAAAAAAAACGACTTTTACCGATTTCTCCAAGATCCCATCATACCCTCACTTGGTGCCAATGGGATCATCTCGTTTTGTTTTGAAGTTGTTTACAAAAATAATTATCGAAATCGGTTGGCGTGATATTGAGTTATTCGCCCATTTGTCGTGCAAGTACAGTCACCACATGGGAATGTTGAGCCACTTGGCAATGGATGCAATTTGGTCGTGTAATATTATGGGTTCGGTATTTTTCGTTAGTAGGCACGATCGCGACATGACCGATGTTCCCCGATTATATGTCAGTCAAATACGAATCTTTGTTGCGTCAAAATTTCAGTGTGTCAAAACTAGTAGAAATAATAACATTTCTTCGTCTACGAGAATTAAGGATTAGTCATCGGCCATTATTAGACGCTAGATGTCGTTGTTCCTAGAGGAAACTGGATAACGACAGCTCTTCATAAATTTGTCTAAAACCGTTTAGTAATTTATTCGTATTTGCTTCAAATCGGGAGCCATGATTTATCTGATCTGATATTAATAGGCGAGATATTTATTACATTCATATTTATTTATACAAATAGGTATGTTATCGAGCAGTTTTTAAATTATTTTTTTCATTGACAGAGACAAATGCTATTGCTGTCTTTATTATCATTCGTTACAGCTCAGTTGACGTTAGTTGAAAACTTATGTAATGTAACCTTTGTAGAAATATGGTAGGTAACCTTTGACAATCTAACCATAATCCTATAATCAGTCAGTAGCCATAAAAATGTATAATAGAAACTTGATAGTTTCTGACTGAAATTCTAACTTTGAAAAATACCTGTCAGTGGCAGCCGTTAAAAGGAAAGTGAACGAAATTACCATCAGGGCTCTGTATGCTTAGCACATGATTGGCGCGACAGTATCTCGCCGCGAGATAGTCTATCCGTCCCTCTTTTGTTAAAATAGGTAGTGAAGGACGGGAGATCTATCTCGCGGCGACATACTGTCACACCAATCATGTGCTAATCCTGCTGAAGTTAGATTGACGTCTCCAGGGGCCTATTTCTCGTACATTACAAGTTCACAAGTCTACAAGTTTACGTATAAAACTCAATTACACAAGTGTGGTTTAATTCTGTTTCTCTAACAAATGATTCTACAAGTGCTACATGGAGGTAGCACTTGTAGTAATCATAGAGTAAAAAAGAGGTTTATTTACTAAGCAAAGTGGAAACGCAATGGCCATTATAAATGTTATGTTAATGTCATTGTCACTCATGTGCATCATAATCTTCATAAGAAGAAAATACGTCCTTTTAAAATTTAAGTGACAATATATGTCATCTACTATTCTTCAATAAAATGGCCGACTTGTGTCTGGCATGTGTCAGGGGAATGTATGTAGTGTATAAAATACAAGTAGTTATGAATAGCGTTTCTTAAAAATATTAATCACAAGTGTAAAATCAACGTCAGTTTCGTCAGTCACTCTTAGAATGTTTACAAGCCCTAGGGTGTCCGTATTTTTATATGATAAGGTGAATTCGTTAATAAATTACGCTAACCTTTAATAATATATTGTTTTGTTTTTGTGAAATAGCTCAAATTGTATTCTTAAATATTTTTTTGAGTTAATAATGACATCGTGATTTACACGAAAGAATGCAAAATCAATACAAGTAGTAATAATGATGTCTAAATGCTACACGTACGTATGTATATTAAAATGGTCGAAATTAGAATTGAAATGCCCGATAATCATAGCAATAAATAGCTTAAATATTAATTTTTATTTTACTAAAGACATCTAGCGACCAATAGAATAATCAAATTGGCGGCGAGTAGGTGAACTAGAATCGTCAAATGCTTCGCATAACGCTTATGTCTATGGTTTCAAAACTGTGTATGCGGTCCTAGTACAACTGGTGATTGACAGTAGCTCGCGGCCTTCATAGGGCTACCCGTCTCTTTTTTATCAATACAATCAATAAGGGACTAGTAGCCCGTGAGAAGAGCGCGTGTTGGTGTTGCGCATAAGATATTATGCTAGCCTGATGCCTACGTTACTCTAAAATATGTATCAGTCTCAATTACTATGTATTTCTATCCTGTATGTATATGCCCCAGCAGCACCACAACGTGATAAAGCTTACAACGAAAAGAGAGGCATAGATTTTGGAACTACTCTTACGGTTTTATAAGCATGCTGTACCTAGATTTGTATTTTTATTGGTTTATGTCAAATAATATTTAACACTATAAAATAACCCCTTCATTTATCGATGAATAATGGATTTATAATAAATCAAACTTTTCGCATTAAGTGACAATTACACTTCGTCGTTGTTCGTCTAATGCATCATGCGTCGTTACTAAGCAACATACTTTGCTTTAGGTGCACGGCTCAGTGTAATTCCCGCATTAAAGTGGTTTGATTTCCATATAAGTACGGTTAGCACATGATTGGTGCGACAATATGTCGCTGCGAGATAGACTATCCGTCCCTCTTTAAGTAAGTAAAAGACGGGAAATCTATCTCGCAGCGACATACTGTCGCTCCGAACATGTGCTAAGCGTAAAGAATTGCTTGTGGTTTAGCAAGCCGTAACGTATTACCACATTATAAAAATATGCGAATTTAATATATATGGCAATCGAACAACCTTAATGTTTTATAGTTATAGTAAATGAAACAATTAGGACCTTTTTAACAATTTTATTTTATTACAATTACAATAGTATTTTTCATAGTATAAGCTTTGGAGTATCCCATACAAAATATTAAAATATTCTCATAACTCCACCTACTCCAATGATGTGAATCAGTGGCCCTAGCACATCTTGTGTTTAACAGCAACTTGCACCTACCAGATTCTTTTCGATCGCATAGATTAAAAGGAGATGTGTATCTGTAAGTTGATGTCAAATACAAGATATTCTAGCCCGCCAGTGATCTCCGCCATGAGACACAGTGGCCTTAGCACATCTTGTGTATGAAAGCAACACGCAGCTAGCCATCTCTTTTCGATTATACTGATTAACAAGAGACTGGTAGCCGCGAAAAAGCAGCGTGCTACTGTTAAACACAAGATATGCTAGCCTCCAGACTTATGAATCTATTTAGTCAATCATTTAATTTTCTTAATTTGCATTCATATACCAACTATACATAGTATAGGTAGGTGGGTGAATATCCGAGCGTTTCAACCGCTTAATTTTGGTGGCAACATTCTTGCCGAAGTTTCTATTGGTTACAATGTGCTACTTATCATGTCATTTGAAGGAGGACCGGTACCTTATACTAAATGAAATGACGAAGGATAACATTGAGAAGTTTAGAAACTTCGGCAAAAATGATGCCACCAAAATTAGGCGGTTGAAACGCTCAGATATTACCAATTTAATTAACAACTTGACGCTGGTGTATATAGTTCGTATTTAAAAAATCGGTTTGTTCGACTTATCGGGTTTCACTACGCAACCCTCGTAATGGTCAAGGACCCTATTGGATTCCAATAGTGTCTTCGACTATAAGTGATTCCGTACATGTGGAACCGTGTACATTATTATGAATATTCCTTTTTATTTAAAGTAAGAGTTATGCATTGTTTCCCGACATAAACTTTAGAACCGTAGGTATCCTATATATTCTTAGGACTACGTTTGAAGTGTCCATTACTAGTACTTCTCAACTAAAAGTTTCCAACACTTGCACCAGTGACCATTAAAGTTATCTATCATTCAATATACGGTTAACTTAGCAGACAATTTTTTCATGCGGGTACCTACTATAGCATTAGCGGTTTACTTGTAAGTTATGTTATGATATTCAAAGAATAAAGTAATATTGATAATTAATTATTAAGTACCTACTTAATAATTCATTATCAATATTACTGTTTCCTTTATCCTATATACCTATATAGTAGGGTGGATCGATTTTTTTATTTTCGGGTAATCATAAAATAATCTTTACCAATCGATACTATGCGGCTAGAAAAACAAAAAATATTATCACCATTTTTGGATATTTTATCATTATGGACCCCATATAGAAGCCCGAAGATCGGCCTTATTTTTAAGGTTTTTTTAAGAAAACTCGGATGAGCAAGGATATTTTCTGTTTTAATTTTATGGATAAACAAAATAAGATTGTTTTTCATAAATTTAAGGTTTGTGTGATTTAATTATATGATAATTGTTCGCAGTACCTCCAAAAAATAATTTTCAACTTCGAGGCTCTTGGGGCAGTACTTCCCGAATGATTATCGTAAAAAGATATATTGTTGAAAAAGTTACTTTTTAGACAGGTTATTCCTATAGGGCCGCGTTTCAGAAAATAATGAAAAAAATTTTTGTCCATGAATACATTGAAGTATGAAAAAAATTTTTTTTTTCGGATTTTTGGAACCGCGGGCCAATAGAATGATAGTCGTAAAAAGTAACATTCTGTAACAATATACCTTTTTCCGATATTCATTTGGTAAGTACTGCCCCAAGAGCCTCAAAGTTGAAAAACAGTTTTCGCCGATACTGGTTATAATTTTCATATAATTAAATTGTGCAAATTCTACATTTATGACAAATAATGTTATATTGTTTCTACATAAAAATAAACCCGAAAATATCCACGAACTACTGACTTTTCTTAAAAAAACCTTAAAAATAGAGTAAATTTTTGGGCCTATAAACGAAGTACAAAATAAAAGTAAATCCAAAAATGATCATAATATTTTTTATTTCTCTAGCCACGAAGTATCGATCTATAAAGATTATTTTATGAATTTCCAAAAATAAAAAAATCGATCCACCCTACTATATAGGATATAGGAAACAGGTACTCCTTGGTGTTTGGCAATCGGTACAATTTATAAATACATACATACAAATATATATACGGCACACGCCTGATAAATATCGATGATCTTTATCAATTGAGCTCAGCAGGCTGGTCCAGATGCTTGAAGATGCTAGCGATGCTCATACCCATTCATTTTTTGATCAGACTCTTGAAATGAAATAGCGTACGAGTACAACTTATTTTGGAAGCGTTTATCCTGTTACTGATTGCTATTTCCCAGATAATCAATGAACATGAATAATAATAAGCAGGCCGTGACTTATATACCGGTATTTGGCGTCGAACCTGATACTTACCTCGGAATCTTCCGTATTCTGCTGCTCTACCTTAATTACTTACATATGTACTTCCTCCAATACTCCTTTTACCTGCGAAGTTATAAGTTTTTAAGCGTGTAAGCGAGTCCTAGTTTTGTATTTCATAAATCCTACTGAATGTTGTTATACTCGTACATGTCATAGATACATTGTTAGCGTGATTGTTTCATCGAACCTTATAAGCTTATAACCCTATTTAGGTACACATTACACACATTGTATAACAAAGCTAATTTACAAAAATATATTGACGTATGAAATTGTTAGTTAAAATAATGATTAGGAACAAGACCGCCCAACGTCTTCCGTTGTTTGCCTCAGTATTTTTATGGGTCGTCTAAAGCCACCAAAGCCACATCCATCCTTCCGAAACCTCTCGAAGAGTGCTTCGAAATCTGGCGAAGGCTTACTGCCTGCGTTACATACGTATAACGGAAACAACGCAAAGACTGAAAAGCGATGCCGAGGCTACTAGGATGGAACCTTGCGGGTGTTGGGCGCCGATAATCATATCGATAATACACATATTCCATAATACTCGCCGCAGCATGACGGCGGTAAGAATACATTTCTCACCATCCCAACTCTTCCTGTGCGTATCGTAAACGTCGACTACATTATATAAAGTGTCACGACGACGGATTTATTGATGATGATGTGTCCATCATCATAGTGGGCACACAACTGAGATCGCCGACCTGCTGGCCTAGCATGGCGATTAAGTATGGGCATTTACCTCCTACTACGTCCTGCGTAGGTATAAGTAATAGAAGTGACTTTTGCCCAGCGATAGGCTGATGTAGTCTGATGATGATGAATACACGTATTCCTCATAGATTGCCACATGATTTAGTCACGTTTTATGTAGCATTTAATACATATAGTCTTGTTCTTAATAATCTTAAAATACACATACCTAAGCCACAACTTGCTGGGTATGAAAAAAGTGGTGGTAAGAAATGACAACTCTGAATTTTCTTAATTTACGTGTACGGAAAATAGTTGCTTAAGTTTTACCTCTATTAAACAAAAACCATTTCAATATAATATGATAAGACTTGACAGACAAATAATAACATAGACAATCCGATGGAAACTTCAAAGGTCCCTTATTGACGGATTTTATATTTACATAGAATAAATAGTAATGTATTCATATAATTATATGCTCTTACACACTTTAACACTACTAAAAGCAGAGCCGACTTACAACATAATTACGTAGGTACCTAAATATTGGCCGGCCAGTCAGAGCCGCCATAGTCGTCTGTTTCTGTCTACGTGTGAAAGAAAGAGATGTTACATAATTGTTGACTTATGCAATATAATATTCAAATGTTTACTATTTCTACTATATACTAATGTACTTAATTGTATAAATAATTACCGTATCGAAATAATCTTCACTTGAACACCAAGAACAACTAAACGTGTCACTAGGTGCTTGCAACGTTAAGAACACCTTTAGGTGCCATGATGTCACCTGTCAAAGCGATTCTCACACTTTTACGTATGGCTTAGGTACATTTGCTCGATTGGGTTCGAACTTTTGGTGTATTTTTTAGCCCTATCTTGTGTAAGATGTAAGGCGTTCAAAGGTAACATGACACCATGAAGCTAACGCTACTCAGGTAATTCAGCTCAAAAGGCACGAACCAAATACGAAGCCGAAGAATCACTAAATTATATTCATAATCTGTAATACCTATTCATTTTATTACATATAACTTAAATATTCAAGAAAACAACAGAAAACGGAATATGTGATTCTCTTAAATATGAAAAAGTAGTAGGTACCTAGTTATAATATATTATACAATAATGTCTGTTTCAATCTTTAACCACAAGAATTAAACCGGCTCCGTTGTAATTATGATCCCAAAAGGCTACAAGATTATACGGAAATGAAATAAGGTTAACATAAATGTATCATATTTTGTGATTGTTCCGTTGTCATCAGCAGTTCCACGTTTGTTATATTATATTACACTATGACAAACAAGTAACCTAATGGTAAACAGCTACTGCAGCTTATAAACGTGGGCACAGTGATGTCACATACGTTTTGCCGACCCTATGTCTCTATGTCGTTAGCAAAAGTCGACAGAAGTCTTGGTGGGCCCCCCATTGAATGCCCGTAGAGTTTTGGTTATGTTACGCAGCAGGAAACCATCACCATTAATAGATAGAGAATGTTAATTTGACTTTAGTTGTCTGTAAGGTATTCATCTCCCACCTCTTTACCCTTCACTTGATAAAAATATAATATTTATATGAATACGCTTGATATGTACATGAACGTACTAAACATCTATGTAAACGTGGATTTCAAGAATGAACGCAATTTTTCAATACTTGAGGAACTTAACTGATTAAAAATCCGTTTAGAAGTTCCCAAAATTCTAGGATTTCCCAACGACCCCGCCATCGGAAATAGTCTCTGACAAAAATCCTGTATTGCTTATTAGTTGCTTAAATTAATGTAAGATCGTCATATAGCGCACCTTCTACGAGTAAATACTTAAATATTGTCAGCTCATGCACCTACGGGCGACTTCCTTTACTGCTGATAGTCTGCTATTGACACTGGAAACTCTACTTGTCAGCATCCATAACCTAGCTAGCATTGACTATGCCTACGAAACTGGAGGTTAAAGATTCGAATCCCGGCGAAGACGAATATTTGTTCCTTGGTCATGGTTGTTTTCTTGTTATTTCAATATAAGTATATCTTCCTATTTCAGTACCTATAGTATATACAGTGTAGAAATTAAACTCAGGCCCTGGAGGAAAACTACTTTAAATCCTTAAGCTAGCTAATTTTACTTAAAGGAGACATTCCTTTATTCCGCCGTGTGGTGACGGCAGTAAGAATACATTTGTCACAACCCCAACTCCTCCTGCGGGTGTCGTAAGAGTCGACTAAGGGATTGAAGTGTCACTGACCATTTTACAAGATTGATGATGGGCAGCAGCGTCATCATAGTGGACACATTACTGCGATTGCCAATCCGCTTGCCCAGCGTGGCGATTATGGGCATTTACCTCCTAATGCGTCTATACGCATAGTTAATAGGAGAGGCCTACGTCCAGCAGTCGACTAACATAGGCTGATGATGATGATGATGATGATGTATATTGTACCTATCTATTATAGAAATATGTCGTCTATCCACACCACACACACACACAATATCGTCACGCATTCGCACAATCTAAGCCTTATTTATTACTTTGGGCCTATCGACTTGTAAAATATTGGTGTAAGTAAATAACATAATCCACATCTATGACAGCCGCAAACGAAATGCGTGTACCAAGTTCTGAGAGTCCCCTTGGTCTTCATCTTCAGTTTCTTCCATTTCTGACAGAAACGTTATTTAAATAAATACAAAATTCGCCATGGACAGGACATGCTTAAGAAACTTCAAAAGATCGCTTGATTTCTCCAAAATGCTAATTAGATCCTGACTTGATTGTTTAACCAATTAAAAAGTATTTTAAATAAAAAATATGTACATATATTCAGCACAGTTACTTCGCTATCGGAAAATTGGCTTTTATTGAATTTTCACCCCTTTGTTAATATACCTACAGCTATAGCTACTCTTGAACATTTCCCCCAGTTCTATAAATACATATAATAGTTACCATAAACACTACGTTTTTCAATTACATTTTCCTCTAGCCTGAAAGTGACTTGCCGCCAAAAGCTCGAATAATGAATAACGAATTAATAACTAATTTCCTAGTGGGAGAATCACTTTGACATCATACGTCATGACAAAACAGATTCTGGGTGAAGACACGACAAGACAATACGCCTCGGAGCTCTTCTAGGTGGACTTGACTTCCCTGCAAACACAACAGAAACGAATAGAAGATAAATAAAATTATTTATTTGTACCCGTACACAATATAGAGATCTCTTTTCTCTTACGATTTTCTAAGATAAAACTAAAAATATGCGCGAATCGACAATGGTTTCCCTTGTAATAAAATTAAATGTGAAACGATCGTTTATTTATCAATGGTAAAAGATAGCACTTGTATACTTTTGTTGTAGACATTAATTACATGACGGCTTCCATAATTTAGTCGATAATCAGTAGTCATCCTGCTTGCGAAGCGAGGTTCGAATCCCGGAGGGTGCATCTCTTCGCGTAAGTAGTATTTATAACAAAAATATTGGTTCCTCAGTCATGGTTCTTTTCTACGTATTTAAGTATCTAATACATATATACCAAATATACATATCCTCCTTTAATTAGTACACAAAACCCAAGCCTTAATGGAGCTTACCGTGAAACTCTGTAGATTTGTGTATGAATGCTTTATGACGTTCATTTATATTTTGACTATTTTACGCAGTAGGTATGAAAACTATTTTACACTATACTTCTTAGGTACTCACATTTACCTGTGGTTATACTTTCGTAAGATACCTTAACGAAATATTTAGATTAAAAAAGGCAAGTTGCCTTGATGCATATTTATAGAACACACAGATTGATGCATTATATAGTACATTTTTGTTTACATTACTTACGAGTACATACTATTTCATAGAATCTTATATTCAAAGCTAATCTAAGCACGGACACCGTTTACCAATTTTTCAATACCAAGGATGTATACCTACCACCTTTCCTGGAGGAGCTATTCTTCATCATAATTAAAGTTCTTGACGAAGTATTCCACTGTCCGTTTCATATCTATCTCATCTTGCCTTGAATGTAGTTCACCATTGTTGACTGATTAATTGCATTTGCTCTTCGATGTGCATGTAAAAAGTAAATAATATATTAGTAACTTAAGAATTTTAAGTGACTGGCCAGGTGGCCAGATATAGCACAGAACCGGGATGAATAGAAGAAGAGGGGGGAGGCCTTTGCCCAGCAATGGGACAGAATGGGCTTATAATAATAATAATAATCGGGGGCAGCTTGTGGCGAGCTGACGGTGAGTGGCGACACCGCGGACCCCTATTCCAGAGGGCCCTTTTATATGGCCCTCGCCTCTGTGCTTGCCTTGACCGGCCGGCCAGAGTGGATTCGCAAGAGCGGGACCTATGCTCCAGGTTGGAAGTGTAAAATGTCATAACGCCGGCGGCCCTTGAACGGATTACCGGGATCTGGCTACCGCAGTCTCACCTCTCGACAACCTCAAAGCCGCTCTGAAATGTTGCGCTATTGTCGCACTGTGCGTGCGGCCGTTTGTAGGGCCCACTAAATGAGTTGGCGAGTCACCACCTGCCTTTTTACAATTTTGAGACTGATTGTCACGGCAGGTGTCCGCTAGTCTCCTCCCATAACCCAGTATCCAGTCCATCCATTATACCAACCATAGCCCAAGACCTTAGTTTCCATCGCAGTCACAGTGCTGCACTGCAATAGTCTTTGCACCTGGCGGGGACCATCTCCGGACGTATCATATTGTGCGCTCGGGGATGGTATCCGCCACGTGTATCCCTTGCTTTTAGATTATTTGTCTTAAAAGGCCTCTGCGCTGTTGGCTTCGGCCCCACGTATGCCTCCCAAAGGTCCGGGACCCCATGGTCCCGAGATAAGGTAAAGACGAACAATAATAATAATAATAACTTAAGACTAGGTTGATTTATACATATATACTAGACTATACTTGACTTGAGTAATATAAAATTATACAAATTGATCGCCATTTTAAATGGTAAATGCCCTTTACTATTGCAATAATTGAAACATAAATACATTGTCATTATGGTCATTGTAGAAGATGCGTGATAAGTAGTATAATAATCACAGCGACATTACTCAAATGACTCATCATAAAAACAATCAAAATCTAGTAACTTTGTTCAAGTAAGTAGGTACCTATAAATATATGTATAGGTTACCTGTAAATTCTTGTATTATTGGAAATGGGGAAGTTTATAAGAGATTTCAAAAGAATTAAGATACTTTCAAATAACGATATTTCGTTCACGAGTCCTTTAAAATTAATTAGAAACCGCTTCGGTATGGACAGACGGACGGACCAGCACATAGGTACTATAACATAATATATGCATAGATATGTATTTTTAGAACTAGGAAAAGGACGGATGTATGACATTGATGGCATAAAATCATACCTATCTAGTACCAAACACTGCTTAGCATATTAGGACTACTAAAATTACAGGTTTCGGGTTTACGGCAAATGTGCCTACAACGCTCAAGAAAATGATGATGCATTGACCGTAAATTGGTACTTCTACTTCGTTTTTGGTATAGTAACTTAAATTGAAAATTCATACTATATCATAAATTAAACGGTGTTAGATTTATGTGTAACAATATTCTACTCTGTAATACCTAGTAATATTGCCTGAGAAGCTGGAGGTTTATAGTGTTAAATCAAATAAAGTACCTATACACATACATTGGCCGTCTGGTTATGGCAGTAAGAATACATTTGTCACCACCTTAACTCCTCCTGTGTGTATCGTAAGAGTCGACTAAGGGATTGAAGTGTCACTGACCTTTATTTTATAAAAGATTGATGATGGGCAGCAGCGTCATCACAGTGGACACATTCCTGCGATCGCCAATCCGCTTGCCCAGCGTGGCAATTATGGGCATTTGTCTCCTAGTGCGTTTATACGCATAGTTAATAGGAGAGGCCTATGTCCAGCAGTGGACTATCATAAGCTGATGATGATGATGATGACACATACATACTTATACCTACACAGATACTTGCCATCTACAATAAACTCACTTGAAAAACATTAGACTTCAGTCATTCATAATCTAGTTTATGTTTTAGTAGGTATTAGTTTCGAGTACAAGAACATGGGGATGCATAATGAACCTGACATAAATAAGACATTATTCCGTTACGTTAAGTCGATTTGTGTAAGATGTCCCAACATATTTATTTATTTATTTTACACCTCGGCCTAGGTAGGTTACAAATCACTTATATATTATTGAGATAAGAAAACTTAATAAACTAGTCCTTTCAGAAGTATTTATGTACTAGTATCGAATCGAATTCGCTATGTGGTTGCGGTTGCCATATGATGACGGCAATAAGAATAAATTTGTCACCACCCCAACTCTTTCCGTGGGTGTCGTAAGAGCCGACTAAAGGATTGAAGTGTCACGGACCATTCATTGATAGAAGATTGATGATGGGCAGCAGCGTCATCATAGTGGACACATTAATGCGATCGCCAATCCGCTTTCCCAGCGTAGCGATTATGGGTATTTACCTCCTAATGCGTCAATATGCTAATGGGATGTATTTGTGATAGCCTGACGATGATGATGAGAATCGAAGGAGACCACGTTGCCAATAAAACCTTAGAACCTATTCACTGGCATTGGACATTTGTACTTATTTATAAACTACTACTACTTATTTTAAGTATTTTAACAGGATGCGTTATTAGATACTTCTCACCATTGTGGAATGTGAAGTCTGAACTATCTTATGTAGCATAATAATAGCTCACAATCTTATTTCCTATAATTAATTAGATAATTCGATTGATAATTATTCGGGCATGGTGCGATAGAACAATCCTATTCATATAGAAAACCTAAGGCATTTATAAGCATGAACCTAAATAGCATACCATACATACACAGGTACTAAATGAGGGATCACATACCTTCCTTTTTTCTTAAGGCTATCAAAAAAATCTGATCAAAGCTTTTCATAGCTGGAAAGACAAACTGGCAGACAACATTAGGTCCTAAGTACAACTATGTGTATTAATTTACATATGAGGTTCTTTACTTTTTAAAAGACCTTCCTATCAATATGATAACAAAATTATAACACTAGTTTTGACTGCTTTTACCCCTTCCTTTACATTCTAATGAGTATTACTAAACTAAATAATATACTTTACAGAAACCACAGCCAAATTGAACTAGAGTAATTGTGTTGTCTAGTTGGTGATTCAAGCAGTCAGAACTCCATGATGAGGATGCACTGCGTCGGCGATGGAGGAATTGTCGTATCTTCTGTCCCATTTGTCGTCGTCGTCTACCTCTGGCTACAGCAGCTGCTTGCCATCAGAAGGCTTGTATGCTTTGCTTATTTGCCACCGTAATAATAAAAAAGTCAAAATGTAAGATGCCTAGGTCCTACCAACCAACTACATTTTCATCACCATCATATCAAAATCCTAGAATATGTAGCTACTTACTCTGATATCCATCCTATTTGATAGCATTAGTATGACTTACACTTATTTTACAATCATGTAAACGATTACTTAGTTATCTAGAATTACCCTATTGGCAGTGAGCACGACGCCCTAAAGTATTCCACGTGATATGTTTTAATCATATCGAGCAGTTATGTAGTACATCGTGCTCGTTATTTTGTTCTGCTGTATTATGACAGCATTTTGAATAACTAATATTACGTAAATAAATGGCTACACTGATATCTGTAAAAGTATTTTTATAATAAAATGCCCTAAGCGTGTGTGATGCCGCTGATGGCAATAAGAATACTTTGTCACCACCCAACTCTTCCCGTGGGTGTCGTATGAGTCGGCTAAGGGATTGAAGTGTCACTGACCATTTATTTATCGAAGATTGATGACTCCCATCCGCTTGGCCAGCGTGGCGATTATAGGTATTTTCCTCCTAATGCGTTTATACGCATAATTTCAGCAGTGGACTATCATAGGCTGATGATGATGATGATGATGGGCAGCACCATCGTCATAGTGGACACACTACTGCGATCGTCAACCCACTTGCCCCGCGTGGCGATTATGGGCATTTACTAGTAATAGGAGAGGCAGGTGACAATTAATATTATACCGATTCATTTATACTAAATATACTGAGATATGTATAAATGTACTCACCGTAAGGATGTAAATCATGTCATTAAATATTATAAAAATATTGTCATGTGTATAATCTTGTCGTTCAGATACATTATTCATTATCTAATGATGATCGTCAATATAATTTATAATTTTTATAATTTATATGTAGTTTTGTTTAACAATATAATAATTGATTCACGTCATCTGTCATTATGTCAAGTTTGCTTTTTTTATTTAAAAAAAGGCTTTTGTCACCCTTGTTTCATCGGCTTGTCATATTTCTCCATGTCATTTCTTCAATTGCTATTTTTGGCAGCACAATCTATCGATGAGTAGCGGAACCAAAACTTCGTGAAAACAATAATAAACTTATAACACTTTTTTTTTAAATAACATGAACCCTGCATGCCATTGGGTGTTGGTGCCATACAATGAAATAATGTCCTAATTAAGAGCTTTAAAACGAGGTATATCTCAACCGTAGGTATACATTCATGGGACACGGTCCATACAATAATGCCTATTCTTCTTTCTCGGGTATTTGCAATCTGTTTCTGTGTGCGTCCGGCGTTGGAAAATTTCATTATTTTTTCTTTGGTATATGACATCTAATATTTAAAATATACTGGGATTTTCCCAAAAATAATAATTTCATAGTAAACAGTATACTTTTTGTTTTTCTCAAAATAATATAATATTAAATTATATTACTGATTTTAACGAAGTGCGTTTAAAACTTACACATTTGAGACCTTAAAAATACATTATTTTCATTTTAACATTAATCAATTCTTAAAATAAACGCATTTTAGCAGTCGAACGAGACTCTTCATTATTTTGTTACAAGTCACAAGCGACAAGTGTATAATACAACCTTCGAAAAACAAAATGACTGTTCAATGCCTACTAGTACATGACGTTTAGTTGTATTTTTCAATTATGACACTTGTAAAATCTCTAGTATCCCCACTCTTGTAATAATTTATATAGATGCGTCAAACGAGAACTTGTGAAAAATATTGATTTAACAGCGTTGCCATGGATACACACTTGTAATACAAGGCTTGTAATGTACGAGAAATAGGCCCCAGGTCTAAAGCGGATGTTATAACGTAACTATAGTAACGTCAGCTTCCGGAAAAATAGCGAACATTTTTGTTATTACGTAACCATGGTAATGTCACCTTCTGAAGAATACGCGAGCGGTCATTGGCTAACCGTACCAACGACCGCCCCATTGGTCAGCAGAGTTCGGCCGAAGTCGTGATACCAGCCTCATAAGAGTTCGGAACCCGATTTGTATTATTCGACCAAGTTGCGAACAGTGGCAAGTGGCTCAACAATCCCGTGTGGTGACTGTACTTAACTAATTCGTAAGACACAAATACAATGTACACTCCACTTTAATAAAATCTAAACCTTTCATAAACTTAGTAAGGTCGCATTTCCTTTGTCTCATTGATTTTACAAGCCAACGAAATTTACCACTATTCCTTATAAAGGAAAGTTCAAAATAAGATTTAAAGAAAATAGTATGGTGGGCCTTACGATGCTAATGCAAATTGATGACTTTATATGGTTTTCTCATGGACTCCATTGTCAGAACTGGACCAAATTAAAATGGGACCTATCGGTAAGCATCACCGTCCAAATAAAAAAAGAATCATCAAAATCGTTTACCAAACGGTAAAAACATAAAAAATGTGCGTTTTATGCGTTATTTGCAGTGATCGGATTAGGTAGTGCCATTTCGCGGGACTTCGGTACGTTATCTTAGTATGGAAATAACTTCTAAGCCCGACATTTAATATGAAAAGTAAAATTTTTGTTCGAAAATTTACAATTTTATATAGTTATTTTGTTTACTTTCACTTTGAAGTTGATAAAAATTAGTCTAATTTTACTTGTCGAATATAGTTTTAAGGGTATTTTTCCACAATAGCTAATTTTGTCATATGTGTGCCTTTATTAATGTTTTTCTAGTTGTTAATTTCACACTCGTAGTTAAATGATTGGTTTAATCAATCATTTTTACTTCTTTACCGGACTTTGAGACGCTCTTATTGGGACTATTTTGACCGATCTCACTGGACTTTGATTTCATTCTAACTGGACTGAGGTTCTGGTGGTCTAAAGTAAAGCAGTCATAGAATTTTCTTTAATAATTGTTTTGCTTCTACTACTATTAGTAGCAGCTATAAAAACATCAAATAAAAGACGTATTCACAATTACAAAATCCTTTTATTTTTTCATGTTTCTTCAATTTAATACATAACAAGAAAATGTTCTGTAAAAAATATAAGTCCCAGGATTCCGAGGCTTATCCATGTTAAGTATAATGTTTAAGGTCATTCACCCGAAATGGCACTACCTAATCCGATCACTGGTTATTTGCTTCCTTGTTTCTTTGATGAGGCGATTAATTGTCTGAGATAAGTTGTCTCGTAAAAATTCTAACACTGCGTCTTTCTAAATTTTATCGTGTGAATAGTTTTAGCGGTTCTATTTCGAAGCCTTGCAGAATATCGCAAATTTGTTGTCACTTGGGAGTACCACCTGTTAGCCTCTATGCTCTGCCGTGTTCCTGTAAAGTGTTCGAAATGTCAGGTTGTAGTTAATAGTACATTGTGTATTAAGGGCGGTAAATAAGAAATTGCGCGAAATAAGAAAGGCGCGGGCTTTACTTCACACGAGTTCATAATTCTTGTACCGCCCGTGGCACAAACAATGTTTTTCATCACACCTGTAAGGCAAAAAAAGTAAACAAAACTATATATTTTCACAAAACTACTCTAAAATGGTCTAAATCATTTCTCAAAATCAGGGATGACTTAAATTCGTCATTTTTATAAAAGGAATCTCGGCTTGCGCGCGCCGCGCCGCGCTAGTGCGACGTAAAGTCATATGAAAATCCATTATTGCCAATGGGCATACATCATCAGCCTATGAGAGTCCACTGCTGGACGTAGGCCTCTCCTATTAACTATGCGTATAGACGCATTAGGAGGTAAATGCCCATAATCGCCACGCTGGGCAAGCGGATTGGCGATCGCAGTAATGTGTCCACTATGATGACGCTGCTGCCCATCATCAATCTTTTATCATAATTGTAAATGACACTTCAATCCCTTAGTCGACTCTTACGACACCCGCAGGAGGAGTTGGGGTGGTGACAAATGTATTCTTACTGCCGTCACCACACGGCAAATGCCTGTGTATAATAACACTTTTTACGAGCAGGTGTGATGAAATTTTAATTAATATACGCGATATAATCAGTTTAAAGGCATTGTATTAACAAGTCCAGCATAATATAAGCTGATCGTGTGATGTGATCATAAACTAAACTAACTTTAATTTCCAGACGTAAAGACGAGCTGGTCCAAGCCCTCCAAGAGATATCAGTGGAAGACCGAAAGCGACGACTCGCAAACAGCGAATCCGATCTCGCCGCCGCCGAGAAACGGATCAAACAGATCAACAAGGAGATGGAGGAGGTCGAGAGGAAGGTGCAGGCTGCTGTGAAGAATGAGAAGGGACTTAAACTTGAGCTGGACAAATGGAGGAACAAGGTCAGTCACAGTAAATGTACTGTAGTTCTGTAGTGCAGTAAGGGCCGTACTTTCCTCCCTAGATGCACCATTGCATCTAGGGAGGAAAGTACGGCCCTTACTGCATACGAAGCCATATAAACAGTGTTTTTATTGATTTCCGTTAAATGAAAGGGAAGCTTATTTAGGTCAACAGTAATCGATTTTTCTAAGAAACTAATATCTCATTTCTTACTGTTATTGAGTTATTAAAAAAATAATGACTGAACAGGTGTATTGCAACCTTTATTACATCCTAATGCTACTTATTTTGACATGTGCCGTCAGTCACCTGAAATTAACTTTTGTGTTATTCTTAAAGTTCTTTCACACTTACCATTTCATTTATTATGTATGAAAACGAAACGATTTTTTTTTATTCGACTTTGACTAAAAGCAATTTACCAGGTAGCTCCAATTAACGTACCAAACAGCCTGTTAAATTTAACGGAATTAAAAAAAAACGGTGTATGGTTGCTATAAAATTGAACTCTATTGATTGCCATTAGAGTTCAAATTTCAACAATTTTGTATTTATTTATTCGGTAAGGGGTTAACGAGAGTCAGTTAGAACCCGACGCCTTAGGCGGAGGGCCTTTAATGACTCGAATTTGTTATCCGCTTACCTACCACGATGCATATAATGTTGTTCATCACTATTGTGAGTGAAACAATAAGTTTAAAGACAAAACGGCATGAAATAAAATGTACGAACACTTCTATACTACGAGTCGGTTAGAACCCGACGCCTTAGGCGGAGGGCTTTTGATGACTCGAATTTGTTATCCGCTTACCAACCACGATGCATATAATGTTGTTCATCACTATTGAGTGAAACAATAAGTTTAAAGACGAAACGACATGAAATGAAATGTACGAACACTTCTATAACTCCCTAGGGATTTTCATTTTTCTTTAACTCCGGCGACGCATGCAATGCAAGCAATGGAATGGCCCTTAGAATGCAAGTGTAATTTAAACTTTATAACACGTCAGCTTATTGTATTTAGGGCCAGGCCTACTACCGCGAAAATCGAAATTTGGAAATTTGAGAATATTTCTCTGTCACTCAAACGAAGGCGTCATTAGAGTGAGAGAGACAACAGACAACCTCGTTTTTCGCGGTACGGCCGCTATTACGATCTCCGATGAAATATATCTGTCGGATATTAATAGTTGTCTTTTTCTTTTATATGCCTGGTTTTTATAAGACCGTGTAATAATAAATGATTAATTAGTCTAGAACTAATTCTACTAATCTTATTGAATAATTAATAAATACATTTATTTATAATAATTATTTATACACAGGAAAAAGAAGCTCAAGACAAAATGGAGGAAGATGCCAAGGGACTAGAAAAGATGGCGTCCAAAGAAGTGCTGCTACAGGAGAAGATACAAGAATCTCTCGACAAAATCGCAGCGCTCGGAACATTGCCCAATGCACCTGAACTTCACGCTAAATACCAGAAAATGTCGCTAAAACAGGTAAGAATTGGCTAAACCTTTTGAACACTCCGTGAGATCTATGAGGGTGAATCAACTTTTTCTGCCTGTTATTGCCATGGTTACGGTCGCCTGAGTCACGCTGGTTTTATGCAAAATTATGCTACTTAAACTTTGCAAACATAAATTTTTCTGGTGTTAGTCAAAGTCAAAATATTCTTTATTCAATTAGGCCCAGCAACGAGCGCTTTTGAATCGTTAAACTAAATAGCGAATGAGAGAAAAAAATCTACTTCCAGTTCTAACCCTACACCACTGCCTGAGAAGAATCCGGCAAGAAAATCAGCGGGACTTTTTTTTCTAATAATAGTTTCGTAACATCTTACAGCTAACATGCATTAATTAAAAACGAAATATAAATTTTATTTCATATAAATACAGGTACAATCGACAACACAGCTGTGGATACAGACAAAGTGCCAGAAATATGTATACACACCTTTATGTCCAGGCAATAAAGTTCTGTTTACATATTTTTGGCACTTTGCCTGTGTTCACAGGTGTGTTGTTGATTGTACTACATTAACTAGAGATGAAGTCTCTAATAGTCAGAATAATTATGTAAATGTAATAAGCCGTTTCCTTAATGCCACCTACAGACTGGACTACTTGCGTGTTTGCTTACTTTAAGTAGCATAAATAAAACCAGCGTGACTTAGGCGACCGTAACCATGGCAATAACAGACAGAAAAATGTTGATTCACTCGTGAACGAACATTTGTCAGTTTAGAAATGATGAATGACCCTTATATATAACGTTAAGTCTATCGTACAAATTGTTAGTGTTATTAATAACTCTTTATTCACAGCCTCCGTAGCCTAGTTGGTAGTGACCCTGCCTACGAAGCTGGAGGTTGCGGGTTCGAATCCCGGCGAGGGCATTATTTGTGTATTTATTTATCACAAATATTTGTTCCTTGGTCATGGCTGTCTATTTATTAAAGTATCTATATGTATCTATCTATTATATATCGTCGTTTAGTACCCACAACACAAACGTTAATTGAGCTGTGGGAATAGGTTGATTTGTGTAAGATGTCCCAAAAATATTTATTTATATTTATAATTAACCCTTAGGGTTAATCTATATCTGTCAAAGGCTATAAAATCTACCACACCAACGGAAATAGCATTTGACAGCAACTCGCAACCTTGGCTACCTGTCTCGTTATAGGCTTAGCACGCACAGCGGTTTTTTTCACGTTCAGTATTACAATGGATTTCCTCAGAGCAGTATGTGTTGTGGCCTTAGTTTTAAGAAATAAAAAAAATAGAAAACGTCTTCGCCAACATAAGTACTGGGTGCATCCTCTGACAGATCAAGGATATTTGAAGGGATATTTTCGTAAAATGTACAGTGATGTACGAAGCAACAAAGAAGAAATTTTAACTACTACATAATTCGACGACATAATGCAGCGCACAACACACACCTCACTGCACCGCTCTCTAAGCCGCACTGACGAAAAAACCGCTTTTTTTCGAACCGCTGAGGGGGCGCTGCCGTACATGAAGTATGGGATACATAAAAACGCGCCACTCAAAATGTAGCAAGTTGCGTTTTTAAAATCAGTTACTGAAATAAATCGCAAGTGCGTGAGCTTATAAGGAATGCCGCACGTTAAATTTTTTGCCGTAGCGGAACCGCTTTTTAAAAACCACAGTGCGTGCTAAGCCATAATCACCATATTTCAATGTTAGAGGGTACACATTCAAAAGCTTGTGTAAAGCGTAACCCAATTTATCCTTACACTCTAACCTCTACATACACTCGTTTTGCTTCTCACACTCTCTTCACGAATGTAGCGCTAATAATTGTATACAAACTTTTTGAGATTTGCTTATAATAGGCATGATGACTGACGACGAAGTCAAATCAGCATCTTTTTCGAACTGCCAAAACGATCACCACTATGGAATTTTATATGAAATACTCAAAAGTGACGTCACGTTTGAGTACTGCCAAATGACCTACTCTTTTAAGTTCTTTTCAATTTATTAAATAGAAGTTCTGCATAAAAATATCTGCAAACGTGCATGATGTTAAATAATTTATTTTTACTACAGTCATCATCCCATTGATCAAGTCAGATTCCATAAAAATTTTTTCGAATTGTAAATAATAGCTCCAGAACTGAACCTCCTTGCATAAACGATGTACTTTAAGCGTATCCTCCTCTTATAGCTATTTAAAGAGTTGGAGAAAGCGAATCAGCACCTGAAGAAATACAATCACGTGAACAAGAAGGCTTTAGACCAGTTCATCAGCTTCTCCGAGCAGAAAGAAAAACTTTACAAACGGAAAGAAGAACTCGATATTGGGTGAGTGAACTTATTAGAATACAATATAATAACTCCTTATTGCACCTCAAAGACAAACACAGAATAAATAATAATACTACATGTTTGAAATAGATAATCAAATTAGATTAGACGTGTGCTTATATTACATTACATAATCAGCTTACAGGGTACTGTAGCTGTACTGGCCGGTACGCCAATAATATATCAAGTATTTTTTTATATGTAAGTGGTTTCCACACTTTCCACCTTACGACTATAAATAGTCTAGGCATAGGCCTTTGTACTAGCGATGAAAAAACTTGGCATCATGTAGTGGTTTTTTCATAAAGAGTTTTTGCGTAAGGCATGAATTTCGTAGTAAAATTCATTTGTTTACTACAGCTTTTTTAGCAATATGCTGTGTTTCCCATTTGTAATTCACAATACTTAATTGCATATTCATCATTGAACTGTGCAAAAGTACCAAAACAATATGCTATCTACACGCGAACATGTGCCGTTTACTCTATACACGCTCATACAAAAAGTCACGAATTTGATATATTATTAGCCGGTACTGTATATCAGTCCACTTTTAGACAAAGGCCTCTCCTATTACCCATGCGTGTGTATGGGTGCATAGGGAGGTTAATGCCCAAAATCGCCACACTGGGCAAGCGGGTTGGCGATCGCAGTCCTGGTCTACTATTATGATGCTGCTGACTATCATCAGTCTTCAATAAATAAAAGGTCAGTGTCACTTCAATCATTTTCGACTCTTATGACACCCACGGGAAGAGTTGGGGTGGTGACAAAAAAGTATACTTACTGCCATCACCACACGGCCAATTTTGTTTGTTTTGTAGAAATCAGTTCGAGTCGATTATTAGGGTTCTGCATTTTTAATAATTCTCAGAAGTACAAAAACGAGTAGTTGTTTGAAGTTTCATTTATTAAAATTGTTTAAAAATATAATAATTCTTTAGATAACACTACTGGATGTATAAGTCATTAACATGATTATAATTATAAATATTTTATTTTTTAATTCTCATTCATCATACGCACTATACTGTCGTAGATTTTGTCTTTAGCGTTCGACGCGTATAAATAGTCCAAATGAGTGAAGCCCTCCAAGTAATTATAACCAATCACATAAGGCAATTTTCCCTTCAGTATATCCACATCTGCTTCAGCCGATAACATATCATTGTCACTGTAAAACATTACCACAGGAACCGTGATTTTTGTCACATCGTAATCCGGCGGTGAAGGCAGTCCATATTCTACCATATTGATTTCTTCACCAAAATCGAACCTCGAGAACCGCCCAGAATTCACCAACTGACCAAAATGCACGAATTGAGCGGCTGATGCCCCTGTAGGCATATGCCCTAAGATTATTGGTAGAAGAGTGCTATTGATATGATGTTCGTTACCTTCCAACATGTAAACCAAGTTTTCACAACCGTTAGGCATGTAATTACAAGTCGCAGCCGTAATCCTATTCAACAAATCCATGCTCGGCCATTTTGACTTCAAATTGGACAGGAAATAGCCCAATAGGTTTAAATAAGATGAAACTTTTCTCACAAAAGGGCTTTTAACGTTTCTCATCCAAGCTACGGGCGATAAAGCGAACATGACGTTAATTTTCTCATTGTATTCTGGTTTCATTGAATTCATTACTAAGAAACTGGTCGTTCCTTGCGAATGTCCCACGTAATACAAGTTTTCTGTGCCTGTGACGTTTAAGACGTAGTCTATCATTGCAGGTATGTCGTATAAACCGATCTCTTCCCATGTGTACTCCCAAAAATCACTATTCTTTTCGTTTAGTTCCTTGTGGGACATTGCGTGCTTGTTTCCTCTAGCATTTCCCATCCACACGTCGAATCCTTCGTCCGCTAGAATATATCCTAAAGCTTTACCTGGCCCTTGGAGCACCCAACTGTCTGAAGACTCTATAATCCCATGCATTAGAAAAGCTACCTTTCCATTACGAGTAGCATTTCTTCCTTGCAATCTATGCACAGTCAAAATATAACCATCTTCGGTTATAACTTTATGCTCCTCCATGTTATATCCATATTTATTCGCGAGTTCCGTAATACTCAAATAAGCGTCCAACGCGATTGGGTTTCCAGTATCTTTTCCATTTAAAATTTCCTCGACGCCCCATATAAAGCTTGCCAGACTTGAAACCCCATCAGTAAAATCGCTCCACGATCTAATCGTTCTTCCAGATTGCTCGTATTCTTTATTACCAAAAACTGGTAATAAAAATCCGAGTAGAATAACAAACGTGTAATCCATATCGGATAAGAACGTTAGACTAATGAATCGAGATGAAGTGTGTATATTTAAAGTGCCATGAGATGTCATTAGCCTAACTTTGGATACTTAAATGTTAATTATGCTCTTGACACCTTTAGATTATCACTGGCTTTAACTTATCTGTTTGATTTACAAACCTACTTTTAACGGTGTCGATGGTTATTTCCCATTTTGTTTGATGGTGTATTTCATTAGCAATAAGACGTTTTGGATGTTAATATTTTGTATGTATGCAAATATTGTTATCAAAGATATTTAGCAATTAACTATTGCATTAACGTATTAAGGTTTCCTAATGTATTATTAAGTTATCTTTTGCTTAATAGGGCATTTGGAAACTAAAAGGCGATCAAAATTATTTATATCACTTACTTATTCGATTTTACAACTCCGTAACAGTCGATACTCTTTGAAATATGTACTTACTAATCGCGCTGGTTACTAAACTTTAAGCCTTTAAAAAAGTGCTTAAATTGGACATACATGCGTCGAAATCAAAATCATAGGTCGATTACAGTATATTTTATCGGTTCCGCCATATTTCACTAAACTGCCCGTAACTCCGTAACTAGAATCGACAAGTGGGACGTTTTACTAAACACACTTACATATTTGACCATAGATTTGCAGAAAGCCACCAACTTAAATTTTTTGCCAATCTGACTTATGTTTTAACATAATTGAGTTTGTTTTCTTTCTGCATTGACAAAATAACGAAGTTGCTCGTTTTCTGTATAACTATAGTAATTTATTATGTATCACAAATATCACGATAGTATTCAATTAAATCGTTTTCAGCGGCGAGAAAATCCGCGAGCTCATCGAAACTCTCGAGCATAGGAAATTAGAAGCCATACAGTTCACATTCAAGCAAGTGAGCAAGAACTTCACGGAGGTGTTCAAGAAACTGGTTCCGCAGGGGCGCGGCAGCCTCATCATGCGGGTGGCTACTGATGATGGACAGGAACTCAACCCTGATGTAAGTCTATTGTAACGCACGGCTGCTACGCAGCGGTCGTGGGTTCGATCAACGACTCGTACCAACGAGTTTTTCAAAAACTTATGTACGAAATATTTGAAATTTTGTCAGCCTCCGTAGCCTAGTTGGTAGTGACCCTGCCTACGAAGCTGGAGGTTCCGGGTTCGAATCCCGGCGAGGGCATTATTTGTGTATTTATTTATCACAAATATGTGTTCCTTGGTCGTGGCTGTCTATGTATTTAAGTATCTATATGTATCTATCTATTATATATATCGTCGCCTGGTACCCACAAAACAAGCCTTAATTGAGCTTACCGTGGGACTAGGTCGATTTGTGTAAGATGTCCCGAGATATTTATTTTATTTATTTATTTGATATTCACATGTGCTTTACGGTGAAGGAAAACATCGTGCAGAAACCTGCATACACCTGCGAAGAAATTCAAGGGTGTATGTTAAGTCCCCAACAAGTACTGGGCCAGCGTTGGGACTACGCAAAATAGGCACGTTTAATGTCGAGTTGCGGAAAAAAAATGGCCAGAATACATACATACATAGATGCAGGCCTGCCTGTGCTTGCATGATTTGTCTCTGTCACTCCAACAAAGGAGTCATTAGAGTGACAGAGACAAATGCCCGAAATTTACGAACTTCGATGTTAGCGGTAGCAGGCCAGGGGCCTATTTCTCGAAAACTTGTAACTTGTAATATAAGCGGAAGTCCTTATCTAATTAATAGTGTAAAAAAGAGATTTCCATTTGTATTACAAGTTACAAGCGTTCGACAAACGGACCCTAATCCTAAATTTACTTTGTAATCTCTTAAACGGTTTAGGAATAATTAACTGGCATGACAATATTGCCTACATAATTGTTAAAAATTATATATACTTAATTGAGCTTAGTGTGGGACGTTGATTTGTGAAAGATCTTCCCATGATATTTGATGATATATTTATTTAATAATATCTATGAGCATTATCGGGGAATGGGGGACTTGCAGAGGCCCGTTTCTCAAAACCTCGTAACTTGTAATACAAGTGTAAATCTCTTTTTGAACCCATTAATCAGATACAGATTTCAGCTTGTATTACAAGCTTTTGAGAAATAGGCTCCAGTTGTAAATTGTATAGATTCCGCTAACAAAGGTTTCCCTAGTGTCTGGTTTTGTTCCATGTCCTTTGGCTGAAAGGCTATAAACCATTGATAAAAAAACTATTTATAAAAAAATCCAATCGATACACAATTATAAACCAGTAAACTATTTAATTATTCAATAAAAAAATCACATCAAAACATCCACCACTATTGTAAATGAATTCCCAGAGTCCCAGGTACAAATATTAATTTTTAGTACAGATGGTGCCTTTTTTAGGCTCTAGTGCGAGAAGTGTGTCATTTTACGCCAGGTCCAAAACTTCGGAGGGCCATCTGTACTAAAAAATGTCGTACGAGACACGTGCAAAAACGAAATTCGTAACTCGTGTCGATTTAAAACACTCCCTATCAGACGTGTTTTAAAACATCGCCACTCGTTTCGAATTTCATGTTTTTCGCGCTTGTGTCGTAATGTACTATTTCATCACACTTGCTGCCTAAGCGCGCCATTGTTTGCAGCGGGAGTAATAGAAAAGTGAATTTCCCTAGGGAGTAATAGAAATGTCAGTACGTCATTTAATAATGTTATTTCTTAACCCTCTAATGCATACGAAGCCAAATATGGTTTCATTGGTTTTGGACTCTATTGACTCCTGTTAGGGTTCAAATTTGAAATGCATTTTTGCCTGTCTTATGCATTAGAGGGTTAAAACTTATTTTTTTGTCGGCAAGTGTGATGAAAAACATTCGGTCGGTAAGCGGAATACTAACTCGAGTCATAAAAGCCCTCCGCCTAACGGCGTCGGGCTTCTAACACTCTCGTTAGTAATTCCGTACTTACCTTGATGCACAATGTACTATTCTAACTTTACATTATTCCGTAGCGGGCGAACGCAGACCAATTCACTGGAGTGGGCATAAAAGTGTCCTTCACCGGCGGGGAGGGTGATATGCGAGAGATGAACCAACTCTCCGGAGGACAGAAATCACTAGTAGCGCTCGCGCTTATCTTCGCTATACAGAAATGTGACCCTGCGCCTTTCTACCTATTCGACGAGATTGACCAGGTAATTTTTCTCGATTTGCTATTTATTGGTGCATTTGTACTTTACTTGGGAGGGTGCCATGCGAAAGATAACCAAGTCTCTAAGAGACAAAAGTCATTAGTACAAAAATGTGCCAGGAACCTACCTATTCGACGATTTTCGATTAGGTATTTGAATAATTATTGGCGCGTTACTGCATAATTTGGTTAACATGTTTAGTGTGCTACTGTTTATATTTTGGTGGGTGATATGCGAAAGATGAACTCTTCGGAGGACAGAAATCACTAGTAGCGCTCGCGCTTGTACAGTCAAGTGCAAAAATAAGTATCGAAAGTATCCGTTCATAAATATGTTACGACGTTCTTATTACACAGAATTAGAGTGCACTGGGACATATTTTTGAACGTTTTTGTATAACCCTTATTTTGTCTTCGACTGTAGGGCCCTGTAAGGGCTCATAATCACGAGCTATACCGCAATCCGGCTCGACTTTCTTTTCGGAGCATTTTGAAATTATTATTTTTTCTCTTACGTAATTTTAAATGACTAGTTGCTGGGTTACACAGAAAGCGAAAATTTGACTATTATTTCGTCTACATTTTTTTTCATTGCATGATTGAAAAAACGAATACATACCTCGTCGAGAAATGGGATTGCCCGCCTCTGACCTATTCGTCTATATGTCCCTATATGTCTATATGGGCTAATCAACTGTTACATCGACATATTTTCTGTCTCCTGCGTTACTAAAAAAATATAAATGTACGTCAATTAATACTATATACATATTTACAATGAAAAACCGTCGGAACCTAAATGTATCGGTATGAACTTGTGTGGGGCCTAACGCATGTACAATTTATAAGCATTTTTCCTAGCAAACCTGATGAAATTGTCACCTGTATTACTGGACAAAATAGTGTCGATAGAAAAGTTGATTGGCCCATATACCCCTTTCGGTCCGGCTTTTGTAGTAATGAAAAAATTAAAATTGTTTGTTCCAGGACAGTTAGAAAGTAAATCTTGTGCGAGCTAGGAAACCCAATATTACAGGACTAATGTACTATTTCATCACACTTGCTTTCTAAGCGCGCCATTGCTTGCATGCGTAGCGGGAGTAATAGAAAAGTGAAATTTCCTAGGGAGTACCGTAAAACCATACAACTGTAGTCAACTACTACAACTATGGTCCACAAGTTCAACTCGTAATTAAGCATCAATGGAAATCTTTTATTTTGGTTTTC